>JAQQTO010000041.1:5825000-6425000 GCA_029884595.1 Ormosia semicastrata
TGAGATGTGAAGATGTGTTACCTCATGAATGTTTGATTACTTGAATTATTAATTGATCTTCATTCTTAAATATTATTAGAAATTGAGTCTTTTAGAATGTTTAACTTTTGAGTCGGTTTATTTTGTTTTCCCGAGGACGTGCAAAAGAGTAAGTGTGGGGGGTATTTGATAATTAATGATGTCCAGTTGTCGAGTCTTGACTGGGGAAAAAAAAAAAAAGGAAAAGAGCCTGTAGTCTGAAAACCCAAAAGGTCGGTCTAAGCAAAAGTTAAGGCAAAATCTCAGAGGAAGTTGGCCTGAAACACCTTGAAGGGTGCACCCAAACTGGGGCAATTTTGAATTGCGTGTGATCATCTACACAGGGGCAATTTTGTTTGCATTTAGTTGGCCATACTGGGGCAAAATTTTTGAAGGATTAAGGAGAAGCTGTGTTATCAGACAGTTGCAGGAAATCAACTAGATGAGGGATAAAGTTAAACACTGGGGCAAGATTTTCTCTCAAGGAATCAGTCAAGCAATGGTTCATCCCATTTCTTGAAAGGAGAGTTGAAAGTAAAAAACAAAAAAAAAAGGAAAAAGGAGAAGAAGAAGGAAAGAAGGCAAAAGAAGGGTCTAAGGAAGAAAAGCATGTGAATAAAGTTTGAGTGGTCAAAGTTTTCCAAAGTTGTCCTTGGTTTGAATGCTTTTAAATAAAATTTAGAAAATAAGAAAAAAAAATAAAAAAAGAGATGAGGGAAAAAAAAAAAAAAAAAAAGAAAGAAAAAGCAAAGAAAAAAGAAAAAAAAAAAAAAAAAAAAAAAATAAAGAAAGAGAAAAGTAGAGAAAAAAAAAGGAAAAACAAAAGAAAAGCAAAATCTCGAGAGGAAAAAAAAACTTTTTTCAAGGGTGCATTCCATGGGGCAATTTTGAATTGCGTGTGATCATCTAGACAGGGGCAATTTTGTTTGCATTTAGTTGTCGGGGCAAAATTTTGAAGGATTAAGGAGATTGCCCATTATCATTTAAATTTCGGGAAATCAACTAGATGAGGGATAAAGTTATTGGGGCAAATTTTTCTCAAGGAATCGATCAAGCAATGGTTCATCCCATTTCTTGAAAGGAGAGTTGAAAGTAAAAAAAAAAAAAGGAAAGAGTCATTGCTTTTGGGACACCAAATACCCAAATTGCTTTTTTTTAAAGGTCGGTCTAGAGCATACCCACTTCATTTTAAAGTTGGGAAACACCTTGAAGGGTGCACCCAAACCTGGGGCAATTTTGAATTGCGTGTGATCATCTACACAGGGGCAATTTTGTTTGCATTTAGTTGGCCAATACTAGGGCAAAATTTTTGAAGGATTAAATTATCGGGACGTTCGATGAAATCAACTAGATGAGGGATAAAGATAAAACTTGGGGCAAGATTTTCTCTCAAGGAATCAGTCAAGCAATGGTTCATCCCATTTCTTGAAAGGAGAGTTGAAAGAAAAAACAAAGAAAAAAAGAAGGAAAGGAGAAGAAGAAGGAAAGAACAGAAGGGTCTAAGGAAGAAAAGCATGTGAATAAAGTTTGAGTGGTCAAAGTTTTCCAAAGTCGTCCTTGGTTCGAATGCTTTTAAATAAAATTTAGAAAATAAAAAAAAAAAAAAAAAAAGAAAAAAAAAAAAAAAAAAAAAGAAAAAAAGAAAGAAAAAGAGAGAAAAAGAAAAAAAAAAAGAGAAAAGGAGAGAAAAGCAAAGGAAAAACAAAGAAAAGAAAATGAAAAAAAAAACTTTTTGATCAAGATGCTTATTCCATTGTCATTTAAATTCCGGGACGCAGTTGCCCATTGTCTTTTAAATTTCGGGACTCAGTTGCCCATTGTCATTTAAATTTCGGGACTCAGTTGCCCATTGTATTTTCAAATTTCGGGACGCCAGATACCCATTGTCATTACTTTTGGGACACTCAAGATAGCCCACTGTCATTGCTTTTGGGACACCAGATATCCATTGCTTTTTAAATTCGGGACACCAGATACCCATTGCTTTTTAAATTCGGTACACCAGATACCCACTTCATTTTAAATTCGAGACACCAGATACCCACTTCATTTTAAATTCGGGACACCAGATACCCACTTCATTCGGGACACCAAATACCCACTTCATTTTAAATTTCGGGACGTCAGATGCCCAATGTCTTTTAAATTATGGGCCAAGCCCCTTGTCTCTCAAATTCTAGGCCAAGCCCTTGTCTTTTAAATTCTCGCCAAGCCCATGCATTCTAATTTCTTTTCATTGTTTTTACTTTGTTTTGCATTTATCCTTGTTTTTGGGCAATCCATTGTCTTCAAGGCAAAATTGGAGCCATTCGTTTTTCAAATTCAAGGCAAGCCCACCGTTTCTTTAAATGATAAAATGAAAAAACACAATTTTCCTTTTTATCTAATAAGAAACAAGTTTTAAAGAGGGGCCAAGCCCCCTTGTCTTTTAAGTGACCAAGCCACCCAATTTTGACCAGGCTAAAAGAAAAAAATAAAAAAAAAAGTAGAAATTAAAAATAAAAGAGAAAAATTAAAAAAATAAAATAAATAAAAGCCTTGTCTTAAAAATAAACAAAACAAAAAAAATCACACACAAAGAACTTTTAAATTTTTCTTTTTTTTATTATTTTCTAACTACTCCTCACTAATTCAGGCCGACTCCCGTCTCTCAAAGGCATGATCACCCACCCATTGTCAGTTTGTTATCTCTCAATTCCATTATGCGTAACCCTCTACTCCATTATCGGGCTGGGCAAGCCCTAGTTTTAATAAGAGAGCCAAGCCCGCTCATTTATCGGGGAAAGAGCCAACCTAAAGGATTGTCTTTCAAATTTTGGGCAAGACACTCATCCTCACTATTAAAAGTCGGGCCACCTCTTCATCCTTAAACAAAAAGCGACCATCTTCATCTCCATCTAGGCCAAACCACCCCTTCAAAACGGGCCAAGCCCCTTGTCTCCTTGTTCACCACCATAACCAAAACCTTTCCAACCATCTACCAATCTTGTCTTTTAAATTTGGGACTAACTTGCCCATTGTCTTTTAAATTTCAGGGACTCAAAACACCACCATAACCGTGACTTCCATGCATTCTAATTTCTTTTCATTGTTTTTACTTTGTTTTGCATTTATCCTTTCATGCATCTTGGACAAAATTGGAGTTCATTTCTTTACTCTTCTTACGACGATAAAACCAAAAAAACAACTTTCCTTTTTATCTAATAAGAAACAAGTAAAGAGGGCACCATGAACCCCAATTTTGACTAGGCTAAAAGAAAACCAAAAAAAAGTATAAATTAAAAATAAAAGAGAAAAATTAAAAAAATAAAATAAATAAAATAAACAATAAACAAAACAAAAAAAATCACACACAAAGAACACTCACTTTTCTTTTTTATTATTTTCTAACTACTCCTCACTAATTCACCGACTCCATTAGGCATGATCACCCACTCCATTGTCGGTTTTGTTATCACTCACCCATTATGCGAACCCCCACTCCCTCCATAACCACTCCACTCCATTATCACTGGCGGCTAGCAACTAATAAGAGAAGACAACTTCAAGACCTTGAGGGGATCTCTCCATCGAGGCCGATATTAAACTTTCAAAGACCAACCTTCACCAAAACTCTTCAAGCACACCAACTTAATCAACTCACCATCACCTTCTCTCTAAGCTTCAACCGTGAGCATTCCGCACTAACACCTACGAGCTTACCCATTCCCCTTCATCTTCATTATCAATATTCACCTCACTCACCAATTCACCTCCAACACCTCTCGCCGTCTCCGTTGAGAGCACATTCACAAACCATAATCACACCCCCAACACTTCGGGGAATCAACATGAAATAAAACCAATCACCAAACTTCAAAACCTCATCATCAAACCATCCCACAAACCGGACCTCCTACCTCTCAAATCACCAAACCACATTTCAAACACCATCACATACATCGACCGTCGAATCCAAAGAGCCACATGAGTTCCACTCCTTCATTGTCGAACTCAAGCACAAACTCCATCACATCAACCAAACTCCATCCCCTTGTCGGACCCCAAAAGCAAGACCACTTACATTCTCCATTCGACCGTCGAACCGTGAGCTCCACTCCTCTCACCGACAACCCATCCAAACTCCATCACCATCCACCAACCTCAACTCGACCGTCGAACCCTAAATCTTTCCCCTCACCGACCGTCGAACTCCAAATCCTTCCCAACCGACCGTCGGATCAGATACCAAATCCTTCAACCAACCGACTGTCGGATCAGATACCAAATCCTTCAACCAACCGACTGTCGGGCTGCCAATACCAGATCCCTCTCCTACGAGTCACCTCTTGCATTACCAGAGTGTTTATTGAGCAGCCTTGTGCTCGACCATCGGATCTCAGAAAGTAACTCCCGACCGTCGGACTTCAGAAAGCAATTCGACCGTCGAACCGAAGAAGCCAGCCACCCTCCCCTGCTAATTTGACCGTAAACGAGGTCCTTACTGTTGTATCTCTCAGTTTTGGGTTATCTGTTTCTTGGTTTTCTTTTTACGTTTCCTTGTTCTTTTTTTATTTCATTTATTATCAGTTTGTTGGGCTAGATTTTGGGAGTTAAAAATGATAAATAAAGAAATAATTAAACATTTTTAAAAAGGAATAAAAATGGGTTACCTGAGTTGCATGATGACGATACTTGCTAACCCTTATATTTTGTAAATATCGAGTTTGACGACTTGATAATTTGATATTATTATTATTATTATTATTATTATTATTATTATATTTAAATTATTATCATGTTTTTTTTTATTTTTTAGTTAAATCGCTAATTGATAATTTTAAATAAAAGTTTTGTAACAAATTTGATAATCAATGGGTGACGTCTCTAAGCGTGACGCGAGTTTCACCTATTTGATCATTAATTTGAATAAGTGAGCCGTGACGGCTTGTTTGATTCAATTTTTAAAGTTTTTTTAATAAAATCAACCAACCCACAAATATTTTCTAAAGAACTACGTAACTTTGAGTTCCCCATAGCACCTGAGGGGGATACGTAGGAGGAGTTAATTTCATTTGTCAAGCCCAAATTTAAATTTTCATAATTTTGTGATTTTCTTTTTTTTTTAAAAAAAAAAAAAAAAAAAAAAAGAAAATAGTTACAATGTCTTTGCAAAAGGGTAAAATAAATATTTTGAGGATTGTTAATGATTTGCACAATTAACCTAAGGTACCGTCTTAGGATGGGTGTATTAGGGGTGCAGTGGGATTAAGTTTCCACCCTTCCCTACACATAACCGACTCCCAAATTCAATCTGGTTCCAAAGACCATTTCCAAATAAAGGTTTTTCAATTTTTCCAAATTCAAATAAAATTGGTGGCGACTCCATTTTTCCATTGTCATATTTTAAAATCATAACGAGTCGCTATATCCTTTGCCGCGATCACCGGTCGCGACAGGATGGCGACTCCACTGGGGATCTTTTGGAGAGTCAAGCCTGTAAAAGTTAGTTATGCAAAATTTTTGGTGATCTTTAGGTGTTTGTTTTACCCTTTTTTTTATTATTTGATGATTTTTTATATATATTATTTTTAGTGTTAATTGTTGTACTATCTGAACCTTAGGGTAGAAAATTTTTGGAATTTGTTCTGTATTTGCTTTGTTTTGCAGGATGTGGGTAGTCTATTAGGATTGTAAAGGTTTGTACGCTCCCAGCACCCACTGCACCTACACATAAAGCACACACAATCGAGTGGGGCCCTATACCCGGGTCTGAGTGAAGCTTAAGTTAAGTAGAGGTTGCGTAGTGGTAGCCATTTTGGATGTACTTCCTGTTTGGTTATCGCGAAAACCTCATCTAGAGTGTGCCTTTTTCATAGATGTCCCACACCTAGTGGTTTACCCACTATTTCGTGGTCAACATTCTGAAATAGGACTTGGCTCTAGAGACCTTTAGAACAGAAGAGCCACCCAATGAAAGTTCTCACGAATCAGAAGGACTCTTAGATCTTTAGGATAGAGAGTCCCAAGTTTAAGGCAACCTCATTAGGACACAAAGGGAGCGTACTTCTTCTTTCCTCATGCCATCCATTCTTAAAAAAAAAACTTAAAAAAAATACATTTTCTTACATTCTTAAAAAAAAAAAAAAAAATCATCTTGCATTTTTATAACCTCAAAAAAAAAAAAAAAAAAAAACTTGCATTTTCATGACATTGCATAAAGAAAATCATGCATTCCTAGCATTCAAAAAAAAAATCATGCATTTTCATGACACTCCAAGCATTCTAAAAAAAAAATCATGCATTTTCATGCCATCCTTAGCGTTTAAAAAAATAATAAAAATAAATCAGGCATTCTCATAAAAAAAAAATTTTCATGCATGACATCTTTAGCATTCTAAAAAATATATATAAAAAAATAAATAAATAAATCATGCATTTCATTCCATGCATTTGAAAAGAAAATATTTTCATTTCATTCATCTCATCTTATGCATGACATTCCTTGTATGATGTTACCGTGTTCGGCAACTATTGTGCGACTAAGGAAAGAAGACACCGCCTCAAACAGTTTCAAGAACTTCCAGAGAATGCAGAAATGGAGGTGATGAACCTTCTCCATCCGCATTATGAATAAAAAAAAAAAGAAAAAAAAAGAGACAGCTGTATACCCGACAATGAGGTCTGTTACACCTTTTGCAAAAGCTGCAGAAATTGGTCAATAAAGTTCTGCTTTGAGATTATCATCTGCGCCTACTCCTTGGAAAAATTGAGATCTAGGTGGTGCGGTTCTTTGGTTGTCAAACACGTGGGGCCATAGATATTGAGGATCCTAGGAATGGTAATGCGCTTAAAGTTAATGACCAAAGACTCAGCCATTCCTGGAAAACCAAGTTCTTGAGTTCTTTGTGTTGCCGGTTAAGTGGCGGATACGGTACTCCGTGACTCTCAAGTCGGTTTATTTTTCAGTTTCCCAAAATAACTGAATCCTTCTTCTCCTTCAAAATGGATGTCATTCTTTCAAACCTGAGCAAATATTTTCCTTCTCTTCCTCAAAATGCTCTGAGAAAAATCTACAAAGTTCGATGTGAAAGATTGAGATCTGTTAATGCACAAAGGTATGCCAGAAGATGTACGCTGGATAATTGAAGCAAAGGTCCGATTAGCAGGTGAGTCCTCAATTTCATTGGACTCATATATGCCCGGTCTTGGAAGAAGTTCATATTCTAAAAGGAGAAGAGCAAAAAGGTTACAAGTCTGTCACAAATGTGGACGATGGAACTGTAACAAGCGATGTCACTCTTTGGGGATGGTTTCTGTAAATAGAGAAGATAAAATATTCTTCATTAAGAATGAACTGAGTAAGGAGTCATTAGATAATATCTTATTGACTCTTGAGACGCATTCTTGTGGAGTTGTGCAGCGTGAACTTCTTAGTTTGTGGAATCTCTTCAAGGACGAGCAAGAGCATTACAGTCTTGGGAATCTGACTCAAAAAGACCCTATTTGCCAATTTATAAGAAAATTGGATGGGAAGCTTATCCTCGACTCATAGAAGGCGTTTAGCCGTTTCGGACGTGAAACCAGAGG
Organism: Ormosia semicastrata; assembly: GCA_029884595.1. Lineage (NCBI taxonomy): Eukaryota > Viridiplantae > Streptophyta > Magnoliopsida > Fabales > Fabaceae > Ormosia > Ormosia semicastrata. The sequence goes on from JAQQTO010000041.1 coordinate 5,832,588, forward strand.
AAGATGTGAGCCACAATCACAACAACATGTATATATTATCTTGTATATTTTTAAAAGAAAAAAGAAAAAAAAGAAGAAAAAAAAATTGAAAACGAAAAAAAAAAAAAAAAAGGTGAAACTTCGGTTGTACTTGGTCTTTAATTAGATTAGGAGCCCCCGCCCGGTGGAGTGGCGGACAGACCGTCATTGACTCGGGTGGACCTTCGCACGCCGGTCGGTAAATAAGGTTCGTGTGCCATGCTCGCAGAGAGCCGCGCAAGCATTCCTGTGTTTTAACCAAAGGCTCGCTGGCGATGGACGAAAGAAGCGTCCGTGCTTGCATTCTCGCGTGACAATGCCTCCGAGCCGAATCCCGTGATTTAATGCCATGGGCTCTTCGACGACCTCTCACCGCCGTGGTCGTTGGTGGTAGCCATTTGTCGATTTACGCACTTTAATTAGTGGCGTCGTAGCTCAATCCAAAATATCCCACAAGCGGGAGGGAGAAGAATACCCAGATTGGCTGAGCCGTCTTGGTATTACTGCACTCATGACGCTTGATATAAAGATCCGCCATGAAACCTGTACATAAAGGTATGTAATCATTTGTTATTATTTTATTTTTGTATGATTTTGTTGAATTTTGGTTTTGGACAGACGATCCTTTGGATGGGATCCTTCGGGGGTTTCTAGACTTCTTTACCCTGATGATTTTCTTGAAAAAAAAAAAAAAAAAAAACAAAAAATTATTATCATTTCAAACTTTTCTGACAACAGCCGACCTACCCTTCTAGGTGCAATTATTTCCCTTTCCATTCTTTTTCTTATTTAAACACTCCATTTTCTCCTTCATCTTCAACTCAGAAACACTCAAAGAGAGAAAGAGTATAGAATGGGGCCTTCTATTCGTAACCTCAAAAATGTCTGTGTTTTTTGTGGGTCGAGTTATGGGAAGGGATTAGAGTTTGTAAACGCAGCTAGCACTCTTGGTCGATCACTTGTTGCGAGGAATATTCATCTTGTATATGGGGGAGGTTGTCGTGGGTTAATGGGGGCTGTTTCACTTTCTGCTTTTATAGGAGGCAGTCAGGTTTTAGGTGTTATTCCTAAACCTTTAGCTGAAAATAACATCACTGGCAAGACAGTTGGAGAAGAAATTCAGGTAACATCCATGCATGGACGCATGAAAATAATGGTTGACAATTCGATGCATTTCTTGTCTTACCAGGAGGTTTTGGTACTTTGGAAGAAATTTTTCAAATTGTCTCTTGGGCTGAACTGAACATCCACCATAAACCCATTGGTTTGTTGAATGTTAATAATTTCTTTGACCTTTTGTTATTTTTTCTTGACAAAGCTGTGGAACAGAAATTTATCACTCCTTCGGCAAGATAACTTCTTATCTCTGCCTCCACTATTGATGAGTTCATTGATAAATTGGAAGCTTTTGAGTATGTACCTGATAAGGTATTAGCTCAGATAGATTGGTCAACAGGAAGCAGCGAAGGAAGTAACAAGAAAAGCAAGCCAGATCTGACACTTTCTCTTTAATCGGTTTGATTTTATTGTACTTTGTTTCTGTTTAAATTTGTGTCTGCTTTCTCCAACAGGTAATTTATTCTATCCTTTACTCATCTATATTTTAATATTGAGGACAATGTTATGATCTGGTTGGGGGAAATGATCGTTGTGTGCCTAAATATAAAAATAAACAAAAAAACAAAAAAAATAAAAAAAATTCAAAAGTGTGTTTGTTAATATGTTTGTTGTGTTTGTCATCAATTAACAACAAAAGTAAATAGGGATGGCAGAGTAAGGAGTAATTTTTCTCTTGAGACGCATCTTAATTGGTGGCAGAGTAAGGAGTGTTTTTAGGTAGTAATTAATTAGTATTAAATTGTGGAAGTACTTAAGTTTTATTATCTCGATTTCTTTTAGGGTCGATGTGGCACATTGTGTGTGCTTCTTTTTGCTTGGCGTTGATTCACTTCTTATCGGTCGAGATGCAAGACCCCGTGTGCTTCTTTTTCTCGCTTGGCGTTGATTCACTTCTTATCAAATGTTGTTTTGCTCTTTTCTATATCATATTGAGGATAATGTTATGATCTGGTTGGGGGAAGGATGGTTATGCAAAAAAAAAAAAAAAAAAAAAAAACAAAAAAAAAAAAAAAAAAAAAAAAAAAAACAAAAAAAAAACAAAACAAACAAAAAACAAACATAAAAAAAAAAAAAAAAAAAAAAAAGGTGTGTTTGTTAGTAATTTTCTAAACCAGTTAAGGATGGCGAGTAGGAGTAAATTTTACTCTTGAGACGCATTTTAGTTGGGGTAGATAACTAGTTTGTGTGGAAGTAGCAATTGAAATTCAGGAAATTTGCATGATTGAGTTAATTGTCTTCTTTCTTAAAAATCATATGTTTGGTTATGGATGTTGAATTGGTGGGTGAGAATGATAGAACTATATCTTGTGAGATCTTGAGCCTAATGGATGGATTCAACATTTATGCCATTCTCTTCTTTCTTGTGTGATTTTCACTCATGATAATGATCACTCTAGAACTTGCTTTGATTCTTTTTGAGGCTACGTTTCACTTGCATGCATGAACATGATTGAGGCCCTCTTTCTTAGCTAGTTTAACCAAATAGCCAACCTTGTTTTCAATATGATATCAAGCACTCTTTTGACTTCTTGAAAATTTTCTGATTCTTGCCAACCTTGTATATTTTCCTTTACTTAACCCCTTTGAGCTTATTTGACCATTCTTTGTTTCTAACTCATTACGTGCCTTAAATGAAAAACCATGTTCTAGCCCAACCTTAGGGAATAAGAGAGCATTGACTTTGTTATTGGATGAGTTCTTGAACAAGTGTGGGGGTGCATGTGCAGATTGGTTATATAAAAAAAATATATTTCTATAAAAAAAAAGAGAGAGAGCTGATTATTGCTACAATCAAAAGAATGCACCATGTGATATATTCATACCTAGAATGAGGGTGGATGATTGGAAATAACAGGAATAGAAGGAGAATGTTCAAGCCTAAAGAAATTCAATCTACCAATTGATCTTTAACAAAACATTAGTTAGATATTGGTCATTGTCCTGTATGAGAAAAAAAAAACTAAGAAAATCTTGGGAAAGTTAGATTGAATGTCCTCAAACATCTTCTCCACTCTAACTGTATTATAATGCTCTTTTATTCCCTTTGGTATTTATCTTCTCATATTCATTTTATCCTCTTCTGTTACCTTGACCTCACTACAACCTTGAATAAAGTCCTTATGATTTGTGTGTGCATGTGTTTTGAGTAGTGGAGAAGTAGAAGATAAGCAAGCTTATGGTAGTGCAATTTTCATGGGTTGAATTGAGTGAAATACCTACCTTTTAAACACTTGAGAGATTGAGAGTAAATTCTGTGAGGATCTATCATTCTTTACTCATGCTTTTCAATTGAAGTATCCTTGCTTGTTGATTTGAGATGTGAAGATGTGTTACCTCATGAATGTTTGATTACTTGAATTATTAATTGATCTTCATTCTTAAATATTATTAGAAATTGAGTCTTTTAGAATATTTAACTTTTGAGTCAGTTTTATTTTGTTTTGCCCAAGGACGTGCAAAAGAGTAAGTGTGGGGGGTATTTGATAATTAATGATGTCCAGTTGTCGAGTCTTGACTGGGGCAAAAAAAAAAAAAAGGAAAAGAGCACGTAGTCTGAAAACCCAAAAGGTCGGTCTAAGCAAAAGTTAAGGCAAAATCTCGAGGAGGAAGTTGGCACGAAACACCTTGAAGGGTGCACCCAAATGGGGCAATTTTGAATTGCGTGTGATAATCTACACGGGGGCAATTTTGTTTGCATTTAGTTGGCACATTGGGGCAAAATTTTGAAGGATTAAGGAGAAGCTGTGTTATCGAGACGGTTGCAGGAAATCAACTAGATGAGGGATAAAGTTAAACACTTTGGGGCAAGATTTTCTCTCAAGGAATCATCAAGCAATGGTTCATCCCATTTCTTGAAAGGAGAGTTGAAAGTAAAAAACAAAGAAAAAGAAGGAAAGGAGAAGAAGAAGGAAAGAACCGAAGGGTCTAAGGAAGAAAACATGTGAATAAAGTTTGAGTGGTCAAAGCTTTCCAAAGTCGTCCTTGGTTCGAATGCTTTTAAATAAAATTTAGAAAATAAGAAAAAAAAAAAAAAAAAAAAAAAAAAAAGAAAGAAAAAAAAAAGAAAGAAAAAAGAAAAAAAAAAAGAAAGAAAAAAGAGAAAAGAAAAAAAAAAGAAAGAGAAAAGGAGAGAAAAGCAAAGGAAAAACAAAGAAAAGAAAATGAAAAAAAAAACTTTTTGATCAAGATGCTTATTCCATTGTCATTTAAATTTGGGACGCAGTTGCCCATTGTCTTTTAAATTTCGGGACTCGGTTGCCCATTGTCATTTAAATTTCGGGACTAAAGTTGCCCATTGTATTTTAAAATTTCGGACGCCTTGAGATACCCATTGTCATTACTTTTGGGACACGAAAGTATACCCACAATGTCATTGCTTTTGAGACACCAGATACCCATTGCTTTTTAAATTCGGGACACCAGATACCCACTTCATTTTAAATTCGGGACACGAGATACCCACTTCATTTTAAATTCGGGACACCAAATACCCACTTCATTTTAAATTTCGGAAAGAAAGATGCCCAATGTTTTAAATTATGGGCCAAGCCCACTGTCTCTCAAGTTCAGGCCAAGCCCATGTTTTAAATTTCAGGCCAAGCCCAATGTCTTTTAAAGTTAAGGCAAAAGCCCACAGAGGTCTCTCAAATTGAAGGGTGCCCAAGCCCCTTGTTCTCAAGTGTGGGTCAACCGGGGGCAATTTTCTCTCATTGCAGGGTTGGCCACCGTCGCAAAATTTTTGAAGGCCAAGCCCACCGTTTTAAATTTGGGCCAAGATTTGATCGTTTTAAATGCAGGCCAAAGATTTGTCTCTTAAATTTCGGGCCAAGCTTGTCATTTCTCAAAGGAGAGTCAAGCCCACCTTTGTCTCTTAAGGAAAGGGAAGAAGAAGGAAAGAACCCTTGTCTTTCAAGTGCAGGAATAAAGCCCCTGTCTCTTAAATTCCTTGGTTCGTCAAATAAAATTTAGTTTTTCAAAAAAAAATAAAAAAAGAGAAAAAAAAAAGTCTCTTAAAGAAAAGGAAAAAAGCCCATCTGTCTCTTAAAAAAGAGGTCAAGAAAGAGTCTCTCAAAAAACAAAGGGCCAAGTCCACTTTGTTTTTCAAACTTTTTGATCAAGCTTATTCCATTGTTTTTTAAATTCGGTCAAGCCCCTTGTCTTTTAAATTTCTGGACGCATTGCCCATTGTCTTTTAAATTCGGGACTGGTCGCCCATTTTTTTTTTACTTTTGTTGAGCGCTTGATCGGCTCCATGCATTCTAATTTCTTTTCATTGTTTTTACTTTGTTTTGCATTTATCCTTTCATGCATTCTTGGGACAAAATTAGAGTTCATTTTTTTTACTCGCTTTCTTACGACGATAAAATGAAAAAACACAATTTTCCTTTTTATCTAATAAGAAACAAGTAAAGAGGGCAGCTGTGAACACCAAATTTTGACCAGGCTAAAAGAAAAAATAAAAAAAAAGTATAAATTAAAAATAAAAGAGAAAAATTAAAAAAATAAAATAAATAAAATAAACAATAAACAAAAAAAAAATCACACACAAAGAACACTCACTTTTCTTTTTTATTATTTTCTAACTACTCCCTCACTAATTCACTGACTCCATTAGGCATGATCACCCACTCCATTGTCAGTTTGTTATCACTCACTCCATTATGCGTAACCACTCTACTCCATTATCACCTGGCGGCTAGCAACTAATAAGAGAGGACTCATTTATCTGGGGAAAGAGCCAACCTAAGGATTGGGATTCACGTCTGCAGACACTCATCCTCACTATCAAAAACCACCTCTTCATCCTTAAACAAAAAGGACCATCTTCATCTCCATCAACATCAAAACAACCCCTCCAAAACTGTGACTGCCCTTGTTCACCACCATAACCAAAACCTTTCCACCCACCATCTACCATCTTGATCATCCTCTAACCATCCCTCACTCCATTTCAACCAAAACACCACCATAACCGTGACTCCCCTCTCACCATGCCATGACTTTGTGACCTTTCCCTCATAATCATCTTCCAAACACATATTCATCATCTCTTCCCATCAACCACCAAAAACACCCCTATACCGTGAAAATCACCATCAACCACCTATCTTCCTCTCCTTCACCTACCAAAGCCCATCAAACTATCATCCAAAATTAAAAGCAAGCTTCGTTGGCATCCACCTTCCATCACCCAAGCATTTTCTTATCAACCTCCCACCGACCGTCGAATCCATCCTCTCATCCGACCGTCTACTCGCATTCAGCCATCGACCTTTCAACCGACCGTTGAACCCCGGCATCCTCCAAACTTCACCCCATTCTCATCACGGCTAGCGCCACTATAAGACCATATCACACCTTGATCGGATCTCCGTCGGCCGTAATCCTTTAAACCAAATCCATCCCCTCACTTGACTAACTTCACAAAGCCCACCTTCACCTCTAACTCGACCCGTCGAACCACCCCGAGTTACTAGCCCACCTTCACCTCTAACCCGACGAGTCGAAACCATCCCACAAACCAGACCACCTACCTCTCAAATCTCCAAACCACATTTCAAACACCATCACATACATCGACCGTCGAAATCCAAAGAGCTACATCCTTCCCCTTTCACCGACCGTCGAACTCAGCATAAACTCCATCACATCCAACCGTCGGACCCCAAAAGCAAGACCACCTACATTCTCCAATTCGACCGTCGAACCGTGAGTTCCACTCTCTCTCACACCGACGAGCCATCCAAACCTCCATCACCATCAACCAAACTCCATCCCCTCACTCGACCATCGAATCCATCCCTTCACTCGACCGTCGAACCGTGAGCTCCTACTACCTCTCACCGACAACTCATCCAAACTCCATCACCATCCACCAACCTCCAACTCGATCGTCGAACCCTAAATCTTTCCCTCACCGACCGACCCAAGATCCTTTCCAACCGACCGTCGGATCGATACCAAATCCTTCAACCAACCGACCGTCGGATCGGATACCAAATCCTTCAACCAACCGACTGTCGGGCTGCCAATACCAGATCCATCTCCTACGAGTCACCTCTTGCATTACCAGAGTGTTTATTGAGCAGCCTTGTGCTCGACCGTTGGATCTCAGAAAGTAACTCCCGACCGTCGGACTTCAGAAAGCAATTCGACCGTCGAACCGAAGAAGCCAGCCACCCTCCCCTGCTAATTTGACCGTAAACGAGGTCCTTACTGTTGTATCTCTCAATTTTGGGTTATCTGTTTCTTGGTTTTCTTTTTACGTTTCCTTGTTCTTTTTTTATTTCATTTATTATCAGTTTGTTGGGCTAGATTTTGGGAGTTAAAAATGATAAATAAAGAAATAATTAAATATTTTTAAAAAGGAATAAAAATGGGTTACCTGAGTTGCGACAGCTTGCTAACCCTTATATTTTGTAAATATCGAGTTGCATGATGACTTGATAATTTACATTATTATTATTATTATTATTATTATTATTATTATTATTATTATTATTATATTTAAATTATTATCATGTTTTTTTTATTTTTTAGTTAAATCGCTAATTGATAATTTTAAATAAAAGTTTTGTAACAAATTTGATAATCAATGGGTGACGTCTCTAGCGCGACGCGAGTTTCACCTATTTGATCATTAATTTGAATAACTGAGCCGCGACGGCTTGTTTGATTCGAATTTTTAAAGTTTTTTTAATAAAATCAACCAACCCACAAATATTTTCTAAAGAACTACGTAACTTTGAGTTCCCCATAGCACCAGGGGATACGTAGGAGCAGAATTTCATTTCTGTCAAGCCCAAATTTAAATTTTCATAATTTTATGATTTTTTTTTTAAAAAAAAAGAAAAGAAAAAAAGAAAATAGTTACAATGTCTTTGCAAAAGGGGTAAAATAAATATTTTGAGGATTGTTAATGATTTGCACAATTAACCTAAGGTACCGTATTAGGATGAGTGTATTAGGGGTGCAGTGGGATTAAGTTTCCACCCTTCCTTAAATGTAATCGACTCCCGAATCCAATCTGGTTTCAAAGACCATTTCCAAAGAAAGGTTTTCCAATTTTTCCAAATTCAAATAAAATTGGTGGCGACTCCATTTTTCCATTGTCATATTTTAAAATCATAACGAGTCGCTATATCCTTCGCCGCGATCTCCGGTCGTGACACATATGATTTTCATTATTTATTTGTTAGAATTGTTACTAAGTCTCTAAACCAAAATTCCACTTAAACAAATTGGCACGCCCAGTGGGACGAGTTCAGAGTAACTCATAGTGTCAACAGGAAATGATTTTATGCGTTTAAGAAGTGGAAGATTTATCTACCCTTCTCAAAATACGCAAACCATGAGTACTGTAAGTAGCCAGGCGTCGGATATACCTTCGACAGCCGTTACTGCACCACCCTCGACCGTCGCTAGTACTAGTCTGGTGAAAGATGTTATAGCAACTGGTGCTTTCAGGAGTAATCCAGTAGCAGAACAAGTGTTGTCTGGAATGACTCAGTCATCACCGAGTCAGCCAAGTAACCAAAGCATAATAAATTCAAATTCGAGGTTTGTGCCCCAATATGGGTTGCCACCGAATTATGTGCCTCCTATCATGGCACAATTGGGACTTGGTTCCACTTTGGCCAATACTGTCGGCCAACCAGTGGCTTTACAAGGCCAACCACAGATAAGTTCGGCCTTGGCAAGTTTTGGTAGTCAAGGAGTAGGAGTTGCAAGTACAAGCAATCCAACTCTCTTTCGACAAGAAAGATTGAATTTAGGACCAGTTTTCCCAAATATGTCGAGAGATAATCCCCAAAGTGTAACAGGGCCAACTATAAATTCTTTGGCCAGCTTTCGATAACAAATGGACGAAAGTAACCATGACACGGTGCATATGTTCACTCAGCAAATGGGTGTCGTGATTACACCAATCATAGAAAATATAAATAATATTTGCAGCGCATTGGCTCAGCAAATGGCAAGGCTAAACCAAGCCTTGGGAGTAGGTGATTTGGCCAATGACAATACTCAAGGAGCCCAGCCTTAGGTAAATAGAGAAATGGTTGCACCTCAGGCAAATATGGGACAAAATCAACAAAACTTAGATCAACTTGGGCAGAATGATCAGCCATGCTTGGAATATAGAAATGTCCATACGCTCCGTCGAGGAAATGAAGATCAAATGGCTAGAAATTATGTAGCCATAAGATTGCTTCGACAAAATCTTAGGGGGCACCAAGTGATTGAACAAAATGTAAACCAAGTAGTGGAGCAAGTTTTGAACAGATTTGGCTTCAACGTTGGCTATGCCAACCAGCCATATTTTGTATCAGCGTTTCCTGAGTAGGTCCAACAGGCAGAAATGCCTAAAGGAATTAAGATGCCTAAACTCTCCAAGTTTGCAGGAGAAAGTGAGGAATCAACCGTCGAACATGTTACACGGTTTACAATAGAGATGGGGGAGTTGGCCTTGTCGAAAGCCTTAAAATGATAGGCCTTACAAAAATGAGATTCTTGAGACCAAAGTTCAGGCCAATTACATGAAATGAGGAGATTTGAAAGTGGGACTTATAGATCTCTTTAATATCAAAAGGATGTATAATGAAACTGTCGATGACTATTTTGCTAGATTTCGACAAATGAGGAGTAGATGTTTTACCCCTATACCTGAGGTCGAAATAGTAAAGATAGCTGCAAGTGGTTTAGATTATTATATAAGGAAGAAATTAGTGAATCAACATTTGGTTGATCTTGCCCAACTAGGTGAAAAAGTTAGGCAAATAGAACAACTAAAAGTTGAGAAGATTCAAAAACAGAAAAGATTTCTTAGAAGAGAAAAAGTGGCATTTGTCGGATTAAGTGAATCCAACAATGAGTTTGAAAGCAACGATGATGAGTTTGAAGTCAACATTGCTGAACTTCAGAACGGTCCTCCTTATGTTTGTCAGGCTTTACAACCTAGTAGAAACAAGGAGAAAATGGGTTATGTCAATAGGAAAACATCTACATTCGACATAACCAAAGTCGACAAGATTTTTGATTTGTTATTAAAAGACAAACAAATTAAATTGTCGGAAGGACATAGGTTACTAAAGTTTGATGAAATAAAAGACCGAAAATATTGTAAATTTCATAATAATTTCGGTCATGTTACTAATGAATGTGTTCGTTTCAGAGACATAATTCAAAAAGCAATTATGGATGGACATCTGAAGTTTGCAGATAAGCTTAAAGCGGATATGAAAGTTGACACAGATCCGTTTCAGGCTGAAGTATCTTGTGTTGATCCATGGGTTCCTTTTAATGTTGGGATGCTCAACATAAGGAAGTTGCAAGAGTTCGACGTGGATACAAAGGATGCAACCGACATATATCCAAAGCCAGGTGAGTCTCTTGAGGTATTTCTTGAGAGAAAGAAAAAAGAGGGTAAGGTCAGGTTGTGCCCAAGATGTAACGCAGTATACGATGAGCTTGCTGCGAAGAAAGCTGCTGAAGAACAACCAAGTGTCCAACAGGGTAAGAAGAAGGTTTTCGATAGGAAAACCTGGCAACCACAGAAGCCTTTTCATGCTCTAAGGCCAAGGCCAGTCCACATGCCTAGGCCTAACATGAATGGTTGGTTGATCGAACCACATGGGTTTGTGGGAAACAGAAATCACATCGGACTAGTTAAGACTAGGGTACCACCTTCTAATGTTGCTGTGGATAGATGGATGAAGAATTCTGTAATGGCCAGATATACGTATTTTCGACGTAATGTGTCTGCCAGGAGGAGTAACTTTCAGAGGAATCAACTTTTTTGGAATGAAGACTACAAGAATGGTAAGATCAATCCAGGAAAAACCTCGATTGGCCAAAATGTAGCAGGGCCATCAAAGGTTCTTCCAATGTCAAAGAGTAAGAAAAGAAGGCTACAGAGATTAAGACAAGCACAAAAGAGAAGAGATATGGCCGAAGGTTTAGTGATCAAGGAACAGCCCATAGAAATAGGTTACCTTGTGGTCGAAAACAAGCCAGTGCCAAATCAGAATCAGAAAGAGGATGACAAAAAGCTAAAAAGTGTTGTTACCAGGGGGTCATTTCTAGGGGAGCCGACAACAAATAAAGTTAGATCGGCTTGATACAGATGATGAATCCCGACAAGAAAGGTTGGCAAAAATAAGAAAGGGTAAGCAGGTTCAAAGGCCAATTCCAAATAAAACAAAGAGGAAATGGCCAATTGGACTGATTGCAGCAGAAAAAGAAGCAAGAAATAATAGTTTATATGTCGAGAAGAATAAGGAATTTGTTAGCTCAAAAGTTGTAAAACCAACAATGGGAAAAGAGCAGACTAAGGACACTGAAATTGCAAATAATAAGAATATTGAAGACTGGTCGAAAGAAGAGATCAGGAGAATCTTAGAAGATCCTGATCAAGATATAGAGTGGAGGAAGAAGGTACTCGACATTAGTAAAGAAAAAGACAAATTAGCAAAACCTGATTGCCAAAGTATGGACTTGGCAGCCGACGAAGTTATTGAGGCCTTAAATGATCCAGATGATCTATTAGGCCTTGGTGACAATGAGTTTCATATGGATATCAATTGGGAGGGGGACTTGGATGAAATCTTGACGGCTATAGATAGTAGTTTGCCGTCGAAGATTATTTCAGGATTGGAAGGCACGTAAGTGATGAAGAGTTGTCCGATGAGGAAGAATTCTTGAAATCAATGAGTATGAACTTAGTTTCGGTGTTACTTACAGACTTTGAAGGGTATCACGAAATTGAGTACACTGGGGAGAATGAAAAGGATTTAGATGACCTGGATAATCATTGGCTTTTTTTTTAGGATAATATGGTAACAGTCTTCGATAATACGGCTCACTTTGAGAAACCGACAGAAGACCAGAAGGCTCATTTATGACCGTTGCACATCAAGGCTCTATTAGAAGGAAAGCCCACTAATAGAGTTTTGATCGATAGGGGGCAGTTATAAATTTAGTCCCAAGGGCAATGCTCAAAAAACTTGGGAAAGATGAGTCCAATTTGATGTCGACGAACATGGTAGTCACTGATTTCAGTGGTAAAACCTCCTCGTCGGACGGAGTGGTGATGTTAAAAGTACAAGTCGGATCTGTTGCAAGGCCGACGCTATTTGTGGTAATTCCGATGAAGTCAAGTTACAACCTTCTGCTAGGAAGGGATTGGATTCATGCCGTCGGAGCAATACCATCAACGATTCATCATAAGCTCATTCTTTTGAATGAAGGTGACTAAGTTGAAATAATAGAAGCAAATGACAGTCCTTTCTATCTCCAGCAGCTTCATGTTGATTTCAGAATATATGCTCCAAGCGTAAAACCAGTAATAGCAAGTGGTGGAGTAATTAATAAGGATGCACTCGAAGTTTGCTTGAGGGATCAGTTCGATATATGACTGGTGAAGAAGGTCGAAGATGATCGACCGAGCACTAGTTATGAATGATAAAGATCACTCAGAAAGATTGTCGGCTTATTTAGCCGATAAAGCAGCATACACTGTTGAAAGTATGCTGTCAGATTGTATAATTGATGATGGTCCTTTAGGTTTTGAGAAAGGGCTTGAAACAGACAGAAGGCCTATCTTTGTGAGTTCATTTCTGCCAAAGGATTTCAAAGAAAAGCTTGTCGAATTGATTAGGGAATATAAAGATTGTTTTGCCTGGGATTATGATGAAATGCCTGGATTGAGTAGAGATCTTGTCGAGCACAGATTGCCTTTGAAAGAAGGATGCAGACCTGTCAAGCAAGCCAACAGGAGATTTGCACCTGAGGTGATCTTAAAGATAAAAGAAGAAGTCGAAAGGTTACTCAAAGCCAAATTCATCCGAACAACTAGGTATGTCGAATGGCTTTCTAATATTGTTCCTGTTGTAAAGAAAAATGGCAAGCTTAGAATATGTGTAGATTTTAGAAATTTGAACACTGTCACACCTAAAGATGAGTATCCAATGCCAATTGCGGACATGTTAGTTGATGCCGCATCTGGACATGAATTATTAAGTTTTATGGATGGCCATGCAGGTTATAACCAAATTTTTATAGCCGAGGAGGACGTGTCGAAAACTGCCTTCAGATGTCCAGGAGCTATTGGGACATTTGAATGGGTAGTCATGTCTTTTGGTTTGAAGAATGCAGGGGCCACCTATCAGAGAGCAATGAATACAATTTTCCATGATGTCATCGGAAAATTTATGAAAGTTTACATCGATGATGTCATTGTCAAGTCGAAAATGAAGGAAAGCCATTTGACGAACTTGAGGCAGGCATTCGACAGAATGAGGAAGCACAGCCTTAAGATGAATCCAGAAAAATGCGGTTCTGGAGTGTCGGCTGCTAAATTATTTAGTTTCTTAGTCCATAAAAAAGGCATAGAAGTGGACAAGGATAAAGTCAAAGCAATTTTGGAGGCCGCGCCACCGACGAACAAAAAGGAATTGCAATCTTTTTTAGGAAAAGTTAATTTCTAGATAAGGTTCATATCCAATTTGTCAGGAAGAACTAGGGTATTTGCTCCATTGATCAAGTTGAAGGCTGAACAGGACTTTGTGTGGGAACCTTGCCACCAAGAAGCCTTCAACCAGATAAAGCAATATTTGACAAAACCACCGGTCATGATGCCTCCAGTGCCTCGTCGACCGTTGAAATTGTATATATCAGCATCAGAAGAAACCATAGGAAGTATGCTGGCTCAAGATGTAAATGGCGTCGAGAGAGCCGTGTATTATCTTAGTAGAGTTTTAAATGATGTTGAGAGAAGATATAGTGCAATAGAGAAACTTTGTTTAGCATTGTATTTCTCATGTACTAAACTTAAATATTACATGATGCCTTGTAATGTACTGGTTATGTCGAAAATCGATGTAATAAAATATATGTTATCAAAACCAGTGTTAAATGGTCGTATTGGAAAATGGACTATTGCTTTGTCAGAATTTTCTTTACAATATGTACCACTGAGAGCAGTAAAAGGCCAAGCAATTGCTGACTTCTTGGCCGACCATCCTTGTTTGGATATAGATAACATAAATATTATCGGTTTAAAACCTTAGTGTTTATATTTTGATGGTTCGAGGCATCAGAATAGAATTGGAGTGGAGATTTTAGTTGTTTCCCCTCAAGGTACTCCAACCAAGTTCATGTTTGAACTTAAGTACACTTGTTCCAACAATGAGGCTGAATATGAAGCCTTAATTATCGGATTGGAAATCTTAGTAGAAATGAAAGCACATAATGTGCATATATTTGGTGATTCACAGTTAGTCGTTAAACAGCTTGCCCAAGAATATAAATGTGTTAGTGAAAATTTAATGAAATATTATATTGTGGCGAGCAAGTTAATGAAGCAATTCGACGAGGTAACTGTCGAACACATTTCCAGAGGTTTAAATGAAGAAGCTAATGATTTAGCCCAAATAGCCTCTGGGTATAGGCTTTCATCCAAGGTTCTTACAAATCTAATGGAGATAAGGAAACTTTTATATCCATTAGAGGAAAGAGATATACTACAAAATGATATTTCGACAATTAATGATTGGAGGCAACCAATACTAAGTTATTTGGAAAATCCAAGTCAAGATGTGAATAGAAAGCTCAAATATAGAGCGTCAAAATTTGTAGTATTAGGGGGAGCCTTGTATAGAAAGTCTGTCAATAAAAATTTAGAGGTCTGCCTGAGTGAAGCAAAAGCTTATATTGCCTTGGTAGAAGTCCACGAAGGAATTTGTGGAGCTCATCAGGCAGGTGAAAAAATGAAGTGGGTCCTTCGACGTCAAAGGTACTATTGGCCAACACTGGTTAGGGATTGTATAATGTTTGCCAAGTCTTGTGAAGAATGTCAAAGACATGGCCATATACAAAATGTTCCTGCTAGTGAGTTGCATGCTATAGTTAAACCTTGGCCTTTCAGAGGATAGGCTTTGGAGTAGCCTTGAAGGATGTAACCCAGTAGGATGTTATTGACTTTATTGAAGATAGTATAGTTTGTCGGTTTGGAATACCGCAAACTTTGACAACCGACCAAGGATCAGTATTCATTGGAAAGAAAGTTGTCGAATATGCCAGTTCAAGGAAGATTAAAATGCTCACGTCGACGCCATATTATGCTCAGGAAAATGGCCAAGTAGAGGCCATGAATAAAATAATCATAAGTTTGATTAAAAAATATATTGGTCGGCAACCTAGAAATTGGCATAATACTCTTAATCAAGTTCTTTGGGCATACAGAAATTCACCGAGAGAAGCAACGGGCACATCACCATACAAGTTGGTATATGGTCATGATGCAGTTTTGCCCGTCGAAATTAATCTTCAATCAATTCGTATTCAAAAACAAGATGAGTTACCAGTTGAGCATTACTGGGACTTGATGTTTGATGAATTGAACGAATTAAGCGATGAAAGATTAATTGCTTTGGAACATTTAATTCGACAAAAGAAAGAATTGCAAAGTTTTATAATAGTTGAATTAAGTATAAATCCTTCAAAATTGATGATTTGGTTTGGAAGGTGATTTTGCCTATGGATAAGAAGTGTCGAGAATATGGGAAATGGTCTCCAAAGTGGGAAGGACCATTTAAAGTGACTAAGGAATTTTCAGGAAATGCTTATGCACTTGTCGAAATTAATTCTGGTTTAAGAATTAAGTCGATTAATGGTAAATATTTAAAGCCATATCGACGAACAATGTGTGAAGTAAAGATTGGCAGCGAATAAATAAGGAAAATTTCCTTGTTCCTTCAAGATACTTAGCAATTACAGGTTATATTGCCAAGATAATCTAAGTCAATAGAAAACACAAATGTTTGTCTGGTAGGCAAAACCAACAGATACTAAATATATTTCATGTTTGTCGGATAAACTAAACTGACAGATATTAAAAATATTTCAAGGCTGCATCTTCCCTAGAGTTTCCCAAGAGGTTTATAGTGATTCTTTGTCAGCTAGAGCGGACTAGTAGTCAGGCTCTAGAGATTGTATTTTGGTAATAAGGGCCTTGACTTTACTTCCTAGTTGACAGAAATCACTTTGAATTTTTTGTTGACAATTGAGTTCTTTGTTATAAAATTTTGTCGTTCTCCAAAAGTTGTCGAATGCCAAAACTTTGGGGGGCATCTGTTGGAGGTGAAAATAAAGATTTGGCAATTCGTCGGTTGGATGATGGTTTTGAAGAAATTTTCTAAGTATTGAGCCAACAGAAATGCTAAATGGCAAAATCGACTGAAGTATTTAAATAAGAGGAAGATTCTAATGTAGCAATTAAGTATTGATGTCGAACAAGAAGAATAATTCGACAGAAACATTGCATTGAGTCGACGAAGAAAGATCAAAGCGGTTAAAGTGCTGGTTCTGTCGGAAAGTAGGTATATGCTGGTGGCATAACTGCCAGGACGTGTTAGAATTTTAGGATGTCAGTTATTTTGTAATTTTGTCTATAAATATCAGTAGTCATGATGTAAAAAAGGGAGGTTATTTGCTTATACAAAATCCTAACATCTCAACCCGAGCAGATTAAAGGATTTCTGATCCAAGTATACCTTCCCTTTACATTTCAAATCATTTACATTAATGCAATGTTCTTTTAAATTCATTTACTTTCCAGTCTTGTCATTTAAATTTCATTTACGTTTCTTCGCACTTTTAATTGCTTTTCTTTACTGTTTTCATTTAAATTCTGCACTTTAATTTTGCGTCATTTACACACTTTCACTTAATTTTTTGAATGTTTAAATCCCTATTCTATTTTTTAAATTTCTTTAATCTTTTTAAAGTTTATTTCTGTATTTTCTACTTATTTATTTTGAATCTTTTTAATCCCTTTTGTTTACTGCAAAACCAATTTTTAAAACGAGATTACCACATAACTCGAAACTCACAATCATCTAATTTTCATTATTTATTTGTTGAAATTATTACTGAGTCTCTAAACCAAAATTCCACTTAAACACCAAGACACTGGCACCGTTCACATTGAACTCAATATCTAGGCTTGGTCGCTTGGATACATTTTCTCAATGTCAATGTCACTTTGAAACCAATCATGTTTAATAAAAAAAATATTTTATATTTAATTTTTTATAACACATCATATTTATATCATATGTTAATATAAAATAAATATATCAAATTATTTTATATACAATTATAATATTCACACAAAATATTAAATAAGTTTATAAATAAATTAAAAAAAAATAAATATATAAAAATTAAAAAAATAACGACACTATTTAATAAAACAGATTCCTTGTCTATATGTGCATATATATACACAGATTCCCACGTGCACTGTAAGGTGATTCCTTATGGAACACGATTCTAGTTTCGTTTAGCAAGTTTTTCACGTTCGTGCCAACCAGAACACATCGACCACTTTAGTCCCGTCGGGGAATTAAACAACGTTTGAAAATGGATATCGTACCAAATAATTTTTAAAAATAAAAGAAATTGCATTGATTGACAGTGGACAAATCATAACAAACTCTTCGACTACGAATACAATATTTTTTGGTACAACTACGTCTACGAGTATATGTTTGGCAATTAGCACAACTGCAAAATTATAAATCGTAATTGAGTTGCAAACTAATGGAGAAATGGTGAATTAATCATTATCATTACTTTATATTAAAATTGAAACAGCTAGTTGCGAAATATTCAAGTTAGAACATGTTTGAGAAAGATGAATAATTTCTCATTCAGTTATTTTTAGAAGAATTAAATTATTTTATAAAATAATTATTATATTTAGGTAAAATATTTATTTTTAAAAAAAATTTTTACATGAAATTCAATATAAATTTTTTTTTACAGTTAATAATCATAAAGTTGAAAATTGAAACTTATGATTTTAGTTATATAAATTATTTTTATACTTTGATATGTAAATACTATTTTGTCCTCAATTTAATAATTTTTTTAATTATTTATATCTATTTTAATAATTTAACACATAAAAATGATTTTTTTATATCATTCAAATAAATTATATTAGTTTAAAATCACTTTACAACTAATACATCTAAATATAAAAATAAATCGATTATAATCGATTATAAAAATAATTAATTATCAACATAATCTATAATTTTTAACTTTCTAAACAAATCCTTAATGGTTCAAATTTTTAAAGAAAGATTTAATTTTTAACTATTGAGTTCTGTTCAATTTTTTTATAGCATTCAATATTCATAATTTTACGTAAAAGAAACATTTAAAAACAATATATTTACCATCACAAAAAGCATCATTAGAAAATTCGACAAAATAAAATACATTTTAAAATTCATCAAACTAGTGGTTCATAAAGTTGACTTCAAATCTTTTATTGAAATATTTTTATTCAAATATGGTATAAATATAAAAATTAAAATTTAAGTATTTTTTATTTTATTTTACATAAGTGATCAAAATTAGAATATAAATACATGTAATTTTTTTAAATAATTACATAATCTTTAAGTAACTTTTAATTTTAAACATCTATGTATGATTGTATGGTCAAGATTTACTTTTCTTAACCTCTTATAATAAAAACTAAACTAAATATGTCATATATATATATATATATATATATATATATATATATATTCAATCATAAACATATTATATTTTTATGTAACTCCCTTACTAAATTAATATCATATAGCAAAATTTATAATCAAGAGTATTACTCTTAATCTCTCTAATCATGATCATAATAATAAAATTAGTGAATTTACTCTATAAAATTCTAATTTTATCGGATAAAGTTTAGTAATTTCAAATACTAAGAAGAAATCAGTTGAAATCTGAAAATTTCTTTCTAATTAACATACCAAGTTGAGAAAAGTCAGAAAATTTTACAAATCAAAAAATATGTGTTACAGCAATATGATTTTTCGATAGATACCAAAATCGAAAGAAAAGATCATCGAATTCTCATAACAATAATCGAAATCTCAGAAATCGAAATCAAAACAATAGTAAGTAAAGAAACAAAATAAAAAGCATAAGTGCTAATTAATAAACTCAACAACAGAATAATGATTTTTTTTGTACCTCGGCCCCACAGGCTTGTGGGGAGACCCCACCATATGGGTGGGGCCAAGGGATGTCCCACAAGGGGGCCTAGGGGAGGGGGAGAGGGAGAGGGAGAAGGAAAGGGAAATGAGTGAGAGTGCATTAGCAAGGATCGAACCCCTACCACACTCAAAGCATCAATGTCGTACAAACCATTGAGGCAAAGCCTCATCCGCAGAATCATGATTTTACTTGCATTTATCAGAGTCATTATTTAGTCAAAAATACGTATATTTCTGATAACTCCAATAAATATATATTTCCCTCATTTGGATTTAGAATCTATATATGATTGATCTAAATGATGATAATCATAATGTATCATATGCTAATCTGAAATCACCATGAACAGAGTGAGAAATAAAAATTCTCAGTAGGAAATGAACAAAAACACATGGTGAGTTTCAATTGTGAAATATATACAGAAAACTTCATGGCAACCCAAGTATGACAAGAATAACACAATTCCAGAACGATTGTAAATAAATTATGCAATACAACCTTATATATTAACATCAACAAGTTCCTCAAATATCAGCAAACAAGTACCAATTATCAACAAGTATCAACAAACAAGTTCCTCATTGTAGGAAATCCACCCTTTACTTTTTTTTTCTTTCCATGTATGCTTGTCTTATATTTTACTCGAATGTCTTCATTTTCACAGGGAATCAACCCTATCTTTAGTGTTATTTTAACATCGTAATAACAAAGTCAGACATACCCACACTAATCAGGCAAGTAATATAAAAAGAAATCTATCGCTCTGCCTCTCAATGATTAGGGGCAATCTTTTTCATGAATCACTTGTTTATGGCACACAAACATTAGTAATACAAACCATTAATATATCACAAATAAATTCATCATATATAAGTCTATAAATAAATCATGACAATTAAATAAAATTTACAAAACTTAAAATAATTAAATTTAAATATAAATTCTTCAATAGACTAACTATGATTTAAAATTAATTTAATAATTCTTTTAAAAGTCCACATCATAGTCCATAGTTATCTAGTTCTCATCATAGTACATAATTTATCAGGTCTTCGTCATGGTCTATAATATGTCCTGATCTTGTTAAATCATTTATTTCACAAAAGTTCTTTTATTACAATGGTCTAAAATAAAGGTTATAAAATTACTCTCAAGATAAGATAAATATAAAAAAAAATTCAATGTAATTCAAGCACACATATAATTAAAAATATTTATTTAATTCAAATCTTGAATAATATTTTAATTTTTTATAATTTATTATAATGATCCCATAAAAGAGTTAACATTTAAATTATAATAATTTTAAATTTTATCAAATATCATAAATATTTTAAAGCCAAGTAAATATCAAATTTTCATAATCTAATAATATTAAATATGTGTAATAAATTTAATAAAAATAACAGTATATATAAAAATAATAAAACATATACTGAATATCATAATTTTTTTTTTTAAAAATTCAGTGTCTTCTTGATAGAAACTTTCCTATCTTTTCTATTCCTCTTTCTTATTCTTTTCTTTTCTTTTCTCTCTCCTTTTATTTTCTCGCTCCTACGGTTTCTCACCCAAAAATGATATTTTTATATTATTTTTAATTCAACATCATTTTTCATACTCATTTTGAGTGAATATAATTAAGTAAAAATAATAATAAAAAAATAAATATAATAAATAATATTAAAAAATATTAAAAAATACACTATTTATAATAAAAATATCATTATTATTTCTTACCGCCTCACTCTTTCTCTCTTTCTCTTTCTCTTTCTTTTTCTCTCCCTCGGTTTCTTACTTTCTCTCTCTCAATTTCGCAATTTCAAACTTTCAATGTGTTCTTTTCACTTTGCTTCATACCACTGAATCTCCCTTATTTATAGCCATTTATGCAATGATTATAGGGTGCTCGTTACACTGTTGCAATGATTATAGGGTGCAACGTTGATGTATTTTTTTATTTTTTAAATAATGATTACAAAAGGTGATATTTTTATTAAATAATAATTACATAGAAGATATTTTAAAATAAATTTTTATATTAAAATAATAATTAATTCATAAATATTTTCTTAAATATATTTATTAAAATACTTCTAATTTTTATTGCTAAAATTAAATACTAAATTTTATTCTAATAAATTCTTATTTTTAATTTTATAAATTATTAATAATTATTTTTTTATAAACTTTATCTAATTTCATTTGATTAGTAACAACTATTATAAAATAAAATATTTCAGTTAAAAAATTAAAATGTTATTCTTTCCAAAAATATTTTATAAAAAATAAGATATTACATTTTACATAAAAAAGTATAAATAATAATAATAATAATTTATATATTACTATTCCTCAATAAATTTTAATTTTATTTAAAAAGTTGTAACTTTATATATTGTTATCTATCACTTACTTTTATTCTTTTTTTAATTTTACTTCTAGCATAAAAATATCTATTAAATATTAAATTAATAAATTATTTAAATAAAAATTTAATAAAAGAAATTAAATTAATCAAATTATAAATAAATTAAATAAGTTATTTTATATTTTTTAATCAAATTAATATTAAAATTTAAATTTAACTTATTTAAATAAATAAACCAAAATTAAACAATTTTTTTTATAAATTAAACTTAAATTTTAAATACTTGATTTTTTTTGGTGCCTGGGCCTTCACAGGCCTAGGGGGAGGCACCACCACTGGGGTGGGCCGGGGGATGCCCCACAAGGGGCCCCAAGGGAGGGGGGAGGGAGAGGGAAGGGGAAAGGGGTGGAGTGTATTGGCAGGGATCGAACCCCTGCCACACTCATAACATCATATGCGCCTAACCACTGAGCTATAAGCTCATTTACACGTTTGAGTATTACCAATGCCAACACGTGGGTGCACAGTGCCACCGCATTGCCGTCACTTCCTGTGCTTCTCTCCTTCCCTACGTACCTTTCTTGAACTATGAATTTGAAGAGCATCGTGGCATGGATTATTTTTTCTGGTAAATAAATTACTATTATCATTATTATTACAAATGTACTTAAATATAATATAATGCCTAGAAGAGCAACCTTTCACATTAATGCAAAATCGATCTTTCTTACTTATCCTATACGTCCTCTCTCTATACATCTCTGCCTTACAGCGTTGCGCGCCCTATTTTATAATGTTAATAATTTTTTCACGAATAAAGATTATTATATACTTTTTTTAAAGAAGTAAGATTATTAATACTCTTTTTTAAGAGAATTAATTAAATAAAAAAGATGATAAATAATATTAAAAATAATATGAAAAAATAAGAAAATCAGAGTAATTTTTCCACATATGTCAAAGTGAGTTTTGAGATTCATCAAGACGAAACT
Organism: Ormosia semicastrata; assembly: GCA_029884595.1. Lineage (NCBI taxonomy): Eukaryota > Viridiplantae > Streptophyta > Magnoliopsida > Fabales > Fabaceae > Ormosia > Ormosia semicastrata. The sequence goes on from JAQQTO010000041.1 coordinate 5,855,166, forward strand.
CCTCGTCTTCATTATCTCCTACAATTACCTCGCAAGTTCGACACCCAAAACTAGAGTTTCTTCTACCTGGAATCCACAAATAACTCCACAATATTTCATCCAAGTATTCTAGCTACCCGCAAGGATACTGCATGGAGATTTGGTAGGCTATTGGCAACAAGGAGAATAAAATTTTGTTTAGGGACAGAGAATAAACATGTAATTTAATAATTATATTATTAATAAATGAGTTAGTTCTATTTCATACTCTCTAATTTGGAAAAGAAAGAAAAAGTATGGTATTGGATAAAATATAATGGAATAGATATCATCTATTTTCATTTTATTTCATTCAATCATTTTTTTTAAAATATAAATAATGAGAACTAATTTCATTCTATCGTATTCTTTCTTTCATTTCATCTCATTCTGTTCTGTTAATCCAAAAGAATAAGATATTAAGATTTCAATCCTTGATGAAGATATCAGTGAAGGAAAATTGTTTTTTTAGCATGACGTTGAATGTTTCTTGAATTAATTTTATTTCCAAGACCATATAGCTCAAGATGGATTTCAGTGGCCTATATATAGAGAGACAAAGAAAAAATAATTAATTTTTGTGCAATCAAAATTAATGAAACTATATTGAGTAAAATATTCTAATCTCTCTTCTATTTGTTTAATTTTTTACATACATTTTCTATTTTTAAAAGTTACATAAAATTCTCTAAATACTTACACATACACTCCTATATTTTAGAAAAACATTACTCATAAATCTAATTAAGCATAATAAGCCTAAAATTGACTAATAGGGTCATTAACAAACTATTTATGGTCTTGAAATGATGTTTTTATCCTTAATTTCATTAGTGTTACTTGTAATACTCAATGATTTTTGCTTAAAATATCATTTTTACTCTAAAATTTCTATCCTTAATTATATTTTTATCCTTTAATTTTATCAATATTACAAGTAACACTAATGAAATTAAGAATAAAAATATCATTTCAAAGTTATTAATGGTTAACTAACAATTTTGTTAATCAATTTTAGACTTATTGTGCTTAATTAGATTTATAGATTTATGTGTAGTATTTTTTCAAAATATAAAAGTTGTCTGTGTAAGTGTTAAAGAGATTTTATGTAACTTTTAAAAAAAGATGGTGTAGGGATGGCACCCGAGTGGGGCGAGGGCATACTCCCCACTCACCCCTCATTCTTGCCTCCCCAGTTTCCCCCCATCTCGTGGAAAAAATTCCCCTTGTCCTTGATCCACGCTAGGAGGTAGAAACTTGCAGGGTCCCAAATTTATATTTAAAAAATTAGACAAAATTTAAAAAATGAAAAAATATATAAAAAGTTGTAAATAATTTTAATTTAAGCTTAAAATATCAACAAATTAAAACAACAAGTTACTACCTAAAGATATTTTTTATTTTTTTATTATTTTAAATAAATATAAAAATAATGTAGATGAAAATTAATAAAAAAAACAAAGTTTTAATACATATATATGATACAATCATTAAGGGTAATTTAATAATTTCTCAGGAATGGAGACTTCGCAGGCGGGGAATACAATCCTTGTCCTCATTCTCACATCAGTTTCGATGAAATTTTTATCACTACCTCCTTCATTACAAGGAAAATTTCTTCAAATTTGGGTCCCCAAAAGTCTTCATATATATCTTCAAATGTAAGAAGATTTTACCATCCTTAAGATGGAATATGTGAAAAATCAAGTAAATAGAAAAAATTATAATATTTTACTCAACTACATTTATTTTCTTCCATTCTAAGAACAACAAATTTAATATAAGATAAAATACGTCATTTTAAGGATAACAATAAATAATCATGAATAAACACAAAAAAAAATTCATATAAAAAATGTTAGATAATATGGTGCATTTATGTTTTATTTATTTTATTTACCTTAAGGGTAGTTTAGTCTTTTATTTGTTGCATATATATTTTTACCTTTTTTTCTATTCTTGTAATGTTGGCTAATTTACTTTTACAATAGAAAACTCTAACAACTTTTCTCTTCTCCCTTGTTCTTCTCTTCTTCCTCATATGCATTGCTAATATTAATATGGTATCAAGAGCAAGGATGATTCTGGCCACATTTTGTGACCCATTTTGCAGCATTTTGGAGCGCGACCCAGACGCCATTCTGTTCATTTCGACAGCAACCTAGGTGATTTTTTGTTAGCAATTCATTCTTCCTTTTGCGGTTCCCTCTGTTAGGGTTTTGTAGAGACCCATTTGCAGAAATTAAGATTTTCTTTTCTCTATTTTATTATTGTTTGCAATGGCTGGAGAAAAGGATGATTCTCTTGAATCCATTAGTGTGTAATTGAATGGGCAGAATTATTCATATTGGAGTTATGTGTTAAATTTTTTGAAAGGCAAGAGAATGTGAGGTTATGTTTCTGAAACCTCTGTTAAGCCAAAAGATGAAAAAGATGAGAAATATGCAACAGAGCTAGAAACCTAGGAGGTAAATAATTCGAAGATTATTACTTGGATCAACAACTCTGTTTCGTAGTCTATAGGGGTTCAACTAGCAAAATATGAAACGGCCAAGGAGGTTTGGGATCATTTGAAAAAGTTATATGTGCAGTCTAATTTTGCAAAGCAATATCAGTTAGAGATAGATATTCGAGCTCTTCAACAAAATAACATGAGCATACAGGAATTTTACTATACTATTAGCAATCTTTAGGATCAGTTGGCTCTTATTGAATCTGCTGAGTTACAAGCTTTTAAGCCGTACATTGCCGTAGTAGAGAAAAACGGCGTACCGGTTCGCTTTTTGATGGCTCTTCGAGATGATTTTGAAGGGCTTCGTGGAACAATTTTGCATCGTAATCCTCTTCCAACTGTTGATTCGGTTGTTAATGAATTGTTAGCTGAAGAGATTCGACTGAAGTCTCAATCAGAAAAAGGAAATATAGACAAAGGAATCTTTCCCAACCCATCTATTTTTGCTGTTCCTTCTAACAAAGGTAAATCTCATGGAAATGTTGGTTACGATGAATGTAGTTTTTGCAAGCAGAAGGGTCATTGGAAAGCTCAAAGTCCAAAATTGTTGAATAAGTCGCAGCAAGCATAACAGTCATCTCAATGGAGACCTCCCAGTCAGTATTTTTGCTGTTCCTTCTAACAAAGGTAAATCTCATGGAAAGGTTGGTTACGATGAATGAGATTTTGCCTCCTCAAAGTCCAAAATTGTTGAATAAGTCGCAATAAGCATAACAGTCATCTCAATGGAGACCTCCCAGTCAGTTTAGCAACGAAACTTCAAGCCTCTAACATCAAATGTTGCTACAGTTGTTCCTCCATCAGCTGAGAGTACATCAGTTTCTAGTCCTACAATATCTGATCTTGCTGAGTAATTCTAGAGGTTTCTTGCCACACAACCACATGCCATGTCTGCCCAATCCAATATAGGTTTGCCCTCCTCTAGCTCGTCAGGTATATCTTCACCCATATGGATCATTGACTCTGGAGCCTCTCATCATATGTCATCTGATTTTAAATCATTTGTGTCTTTACATCTAGCCTCATCTGTGTCAGTCATGACTGCTGATGGTACTCCTATGCCATTAGCAGGCACTGGGTTTGTTTCCACATCTCATTTGTCTATTTCAGATGTTTACTACATTCCTAATCTCACTTTGAGTCTTGTTTCTGTTAGTCAATTATGTGATTCTGGTTACTCAGTTTTATTTTCTTTCACCTCTTATTTTATGCCGGATCTGTAATCCAGGAGGCTGATTGGGACAGACCGTAGGCAAGGGAGACTTTATATTCTGGATGAACTGAGAGTTCCAGATGTTGTAGCTTCTAGTGTTGACCTATCGTCTTTTCGTTTGAATTCCTCGTCTTCTGGTTTTTATTTATGGCATTCTCGTCTTGGACATATTTCTTCTTCCCGTATGAAATACTTAGCTTCTACAGGGGCTTTAGGAAAGTTGCAATATAATGATATTTCTGACTGTTGTGGTTGCAAATTTGCTAAGTTTACTGTTTTGCCTTTTTCTAGAAGTATTTCAGTTTCTGTTGCACCTTTTGACTTAGTTCATTCTGATGTATGGCAACCATCACCAGTTGCTACCAAAGGTGGTTCTAGATATTATATATCGTTCATTGATGATTACACTCGTTATTGTTGGGTTTATCTTATAAAACAGTGTTCTGAATTTTTTGGCATTTATCACATGTTTCGTGTTTTTGTTAAAACTCAACATAATGCTGTTATCAAGTGCTTTCGATGTGATCTAGGTGGTGAATATACTTCTAATAAATTCTCTGAATTACTTGCTTCTGATGAGACTTTTCACCAAACTTCGTGTACTGACACTCCTGAACAAAATGGAGTTGCTGAAAGGAAACATTGCCACATTGTTGAAACTGCTCGTTCCTTTCTTCTGTCTGCCTTTGTTCCAAGTGAGTTTTGGGGGAAAGCTGTCCTCACTGCAGTACATGTCATTAACATAATTTTATCTTCTGTTACTTCAGGTTTGTCTCCCTTTGAGAAATTATATGGTTGTGTTCCTGATTATTCAGCCTTGAGAGTCTTTGGTTCTACTTGTTTTGTTCTTTGTCCTCATGTAGAACGTAGTAAGTTATTTTCTCGATCAGCGATTTGTGTTTTTCTTAGTTATGGTGATGGTCAGAAGGGTTATCAATGTTATGATCTTACAAATCAAAAACTTTATATCTCACGTCATATTGTGTTTCTTGAGCATATTCTTTTTTATTCCATTCCTTCTAGTCAGCACGTCATTACCAAATCTGATCTCACCCACATTGATCCTTTTCACACAGATTCTGACACCACTCCTCTTCCTGTGACCCATAACCAAAATAATTCTAATGTTGAGCTTTGTAGAGTTGACACTAGTAGTTCTGCAAATCCAGATGCCTCTTCTGTCCCCGCGCCTCCCCAAGAACCTTCTGTGATCATGGATCCTCCTTCTCCTCATTATTCTCATCGTGATCGTAAGTCCATTAAATTACCAGATTTTGTTTATTCTAGTTATTCCACTTCTTTTGCTTCCTTTTTAACCTCTATTCACAGTTTGTCTGAGCCCTCTTCCTATAAAGAGGTTGTTCTTGATCCCCTTTGGTAGCAGGCTATGGTAGAAGAACTTTCTACTTTGCATAAGACAGATACTTGGGACCTTGTCTCTCTTCCGCTAGGAAAAACTGCAATTGGTTCTCGTTGGGTATATAAGATCAAAACCAAGTCTGATGGGTTTGTTGAGAGATACAAAGCTTGCTTAGTTGCTAAAGGCTTTTCTCAACAATATGGTATGGATTATGAAGAAACTTTTGCTCCTGTTGCCAAAATGACTATTATTCATACTCTTATTGCAGTCGCATCTATCCGCCAGTGGCATATTTCTCAAATGGATGTTAAAAATGCCTTCTTGAATGGTGATCTTTAAGAATAGGTTTATATGGTTCCTCCACCAGGTGTTTCTCATAATCTAGGTGAAGTTTGTAAATTGAAGAAGGCTCTCTACGGGCTCAAACAAGCTCCCCGATCTTGGTTTGAGAAGTTCTCCATTGTGATTACATCTCTTGGCTTCCACTCTATCTCGCATGATTCTGCTTTGTTTCTCAGGTGCACTTCTCATGGTCGTATCCTGCTCTCCTTATACGTTGATGGCATGATCATTACTGGGGATGATGTTGACGGGATTGTGGAGTTGAAACTTCAATTGGCCCATCAGTTTGAGATGAAAGACTTAGGTACTCTTCATTACTTTTTGGGGATTGAAGTTGCCTACTCTCCTAGAGGTTACCTCATTTCTCAATCTAAGTACATTGACACCATTCTTGAACAAGCTCATCTCTCTGACACTAGAACAAAGGATACTCCTCTTGAGCATAATGTTCGGTATACCTCTTCTGATGGTGTTCCTTTGTCAGATCCCACTTTGTATCGTACTCTTGTTGGCAGTTTGGTATATCTTACCATCACTAGACCTGATATTGCTTATGCAGTGCATGTTGTTAGTCAGTTTGTTGCTTCTCCTACTACAGTTCGTTGAGCAGCTATTCTTCGCATTCTTTGTTATCTTCAGGGTACTCAATTTCAGAGTCTTCTCTTTCTTTCATCATCTTTCTTGGAATTACGTACTTACTCAGATGCTGACTGGGGTGGTGACTCCACCGATCGTAAGTCGACCACAGGGTTTTGCATCTTTCTAGGGGATTCTCTCATTTCTTGGAAGAGTAAGAAGCAAGCTGTTGTCTCTCGCTCTTCTACCGAAGCTGAGTACCGTGCCATGGCATCCACTACTGCCAAAATAGTTTGGTTGCGTTGGTTACTTGAGTTTATGGGTGTCACTTCCCTTGGACCCACTCCTATGTATTGTGATAATATGAGTGCTATACAAATCACTCGCAACTCAGTCTTCCATGAACGCACCAAGCATATTGAGATTAACTGTCATTTCACTCGACACCACTTTCAACATGGGACCATCATTCTACCCTTCGTATCTACCTCCATGCAAATTGTTGATTTGTTTACAAAGTCGCATTCCACTCCACGCTTTCATTTCTTGATTAGTAAACTCTCGATGCTTCTTGTTGATGCATCGTGAGTTTGAGGGGAGATGTTAAATAATATGGTGCATTTATGTTTTACTTATTTTATTTATCGTAAGGGTAGTTTAGTCTTTTATTTGTTACATATATATTTTTATCATTTTTTCTATTATTGTAATATTGACTAATTTACTTTTGCAATAGAAAATCCTAGCCATTTTTTTCTTCTCCCTTATTCTTCTCTTCTTCCTCATATGCATTGTTAATATTAATAAAAAATAACTTAAAAAATGGAGCCATAAATTAAATCAATACAAAGGAATGAAAAAGAATATGATACTCTTTTAATAAAACCTTTATATTGATCAAGCTGTAACTTGGAGAGCCTAACAAATATAGAAGAAATAGAGATAAGAAGATAGTTCGTTAATCTCGAACTGACACTAGGAACAAGTACCAAATGAGTATTTATGGCTTAACGGTGATTTATTCAAAACTAAATCAAATTCTTATCCTTATTACAAGTCTCCCTATAATATAATTCTAATCTAAATGGTATGTTCAAATTTAAATTACGGTAAAATAATAATTGCACATTCACTTAGGTAATATTTTAGTGATTTAATTTATTAAAAGTTTTTTTTAATTTTTAAAAATTATCTTGCAATTGTAATATTTTACATTATGTTTACTTATTAATAGAAACAAAATAGAATAGGTGAGGATAGGTGAGAAAGGAAAGAGAAAAAAATAGAACAAAACTAATTTTCTTCTTATTTGAAATATTAATAATAGAATGAAATAGAATTTTATTATTTTATTTGGAAATTAAATTATAAAGAAATAAAATAGAGTATAAAATATTGAGTAAATTACACTTACCTCCCTTCAGGTTTGATGATATTACACTCAACCTCATTCTTTTCTAAAAATGACACTCACTCCCATTAATTGATCAAGTTGTATAATTGTGTAAATATTATCAGTTAAAATCTATAGGGTTTTCAGCATTCACAGTTATTTATAAAAAAATATTTTTTTAAAAAAAATATTAACCCCATTCTTTTTCAAAAATGACACTCACCCCTCAATTAATTGATCAAGTTGCATAATTGTGTAAATATTATCAATTAAAATTTATAGAGTTTTCAAAGATTCACGATTATTTATGAAAAAGCGTATACTAAAAATAATTTATATATCTTGAAAAACTTACTGATTTTAATTAATAATATTTATATATAATAATATTTTTTATAAAAAAACTTTTACAATTTTTTCTGTGTAGATGTGTAAGGAGTTTTTTGAAAAAAAAATATATATTTTTTAACTACTAATGTTATCAAATTTTAAGCGATAAAAAAAATATTACGAGATTTTAACTTGTAATATTTATACATAATAATATTTTTTAAAAATATTTTTTTCATAAATAACTATAATCTTTGAAAATCTTATAGATTTTAATTGATAATATTTACACAATTATGCAACTTGATCAATTAATAAAGGTGAGTGTCATTTTTAGAAAAGAATGAGACTGAATGTAATATCATCAAACTTGGAGAATGGTGAGTATAATTTACTCTAAAATATTTATTTTTAACCATTAAGTTTATTTATTCTATTCCACTTTAGTTTTGAAAAAATAAAAATGTGTTATTGGGGGGAAATGAAAGAATAATTCCTCTTGAGATCCTTTTTATTCTTATGTTTTATTAAATTCTCAAACAAGTGAAATTATTGTCTTCGTTTAATTTGTTTTTCATTTCCCTCATTACCATCATCCTAACATAAGACCTCAAACATATATATATATATATTTGATTTACTTGGTCAATTACATTATTAATTAATAGTTAATTATTATAATTAATTAATAATTTAATATCATAATTAACAATAACTAATGATGTAATTGACTCGATAAAAGATAAAAAGATTTTGTTAATAAATATTTTAAAAATTTTAAAATAAAAAATTTTAGGTGAAAATAGGATATTAAATATATTAAAAATTGAAAAAAATTACTATTTATCTAATGTAATTAAGTTAAGCTAATACACCTAATTAGTTTGCTCTAATTTTATCCAAATTTTTTAGTTAAATACATGTTTGGTATAATTGTAAAAATTTGATTGTTTTAATAATTAATTATTATATAATTTTTTATAATTGATTATAATAACTAAAATTATATTTAGATATATTAAATTTGAAAAATAATTTTAAATTAATATATTTTATTTAAATAGTATAAAAAATTATTTATATGTATTAAATTATTAAAATAAATATAAAATAATTAAAAAATTTATTTAATTAAATATAAAATAATATTTTTATTTTACTATTTAAAATAATTTTAATAACTTTTTTAAATAATATTCAAATTTCAATTTTTTTGCAAAAGCTATTGCCATACCCCAACAGTTGCTTTTCAAAAGCATCATACGTTTTGGCCATTTAGAATCCGTACCAAACATCCTCTTAAATCTGTTTTCTCAATTTCTAAGAGACTTCACTATAAAATCCACCCAAGCTCAACTTACGTCAATCCGGGGAAGAGAGAGAGAATCTCGCTCCGAAGAGTCTCTGCTCCAAGTTTTGATTTTGAAGATGTCGCTACTCTCTGATCTAATCAACCTTAACCTCTCCGACACCACCGAGAAGGTCATCGCCGAGTACATATGGTTAGTCTCTCCCTTCTTTTTCCCTCACACTCACGTACGCTGTTTTCCTCTGCACGTACAAACAAGCATTGCAATGCAATGTGGCAATGCCATGACTCTATCTGTTCGTACATTCAAGGATTTACGAGTGCAGGAATGTTTTCTGGAATGATTCTCATAATGGGTGTGGTTTATTTTTATTCATCTCTCATTTGATCAATCACTATGCGCTCTACTACTCTTTGTATCACTCTGATTCCCCTGTTTTTTTATCTTCCTTTCATTTACATGAACGTGTTTGCTGTGACATGTTATATACCTTCTTAGATTTTAGGATTGTTTTTTCTGTGATACGTTTCTGTATTGTTTTGGTTTAGTTCTTGTTTGTTTGGCCATAAATCTGACAATGTTTGTTTCCTATACTTGGTTTTAGTATTTCTTCACGAATCACGACTATGCCTTGACTTGTTTTCTGCCAGAATTGGGGAAAAGGAAGAGCCTTTTCTCGTGTTGTTTGTATGTTTGTTGCTTGTGTATGTTGTTTGCTTTTTATTCACTACAAACTCTAATGCATATACTGACTCCACAATAACATTGACTTATTTCTCTGCTACTCATCTAACTCAACTCCCATGTTTACTTAAGTATCTAACTTGTCTTTTCAATTTTTTTTACCCTTTATCAAATCTTACCCCTTTTATTTTCATTATGGTAGGATTGGTGGATCTGGTATGGACCTGAGGAGCAAAGCAAGGGTAATTTACTTCATCATTTTGTAACCCAAAGGAAAAAAAAAATTGCCCTTTTTTTCTGTCCTGTAAATTCAAGGAATTTTTAAGTTGGTCCCATAATTTAAAAATTATAAATAGATCTCTGTAGTTTCAAAATTTTTTCTATTAAGTCAAAAGTATGAGAAACTATGGATTAATTTAACTTTTTTTAATTTGGCTGGAATGGTAAGTAAAAATAACATAAAATGGTTTTGGATATAGACTCTCTCAGGACCTGTTAATGACCCTTCGAAGCTTGCCAAGTGGAACTATGACGGTTCCAGCACTGGTCAAGCTCATGGAGAAGATAGTGAAGTGATCTTATAGTAAGCCTTTTTTTTTTTTTTTCTAATCCCTGATCATTTCTTCTCAGTATACAATTTTAAATATTGTTTCATTTTCTACTAAATTTCGATTGTTACATATTTAGTATTGATTCCATTTTCTATAATTTTCTTATTATTGTTGTGTATTTTAATCAAATGCTACAGCCCACAAACAATTTTCAAGGATCCATTCAGGAGGGGTAACAATATCCTGGTGAGTTTCTTCTCGTCTAATATGTTATTTATATTCTGTAGAATCAGTACAACTTTCTTTCCTAAGCTGATGCATTTAAAGTTAAACTTATTTCCATGGTGTAATACTCTCTTGTTTTTCAATTGTAATTGACTTTAGGTTATGTGTGATGCTTACACTCCTGCTGGAGAACCCATTCCCACGAACACGAGACATGCTGCTGCAAAGATATTCAGCCATCCTGATGTTGCTGCTGAAGAACCCTGGTACATATTGTTGCTTCATTGATTGTAATAACCTTTTTGCCATGGTTTTCTTTATTTTTTTTTCCTTGACTAAACATCGGTGTATGATCTCCAAATAGGTATGGTATTGAGCAGGAATACACCTTGTTGCAGAAAGATATCCAATGGCCTATTGGATGGCCTCTTGGTGGTTTCCCTGGACCTCAGGTTAAAACTGGCTTTCTTCAACCCTATGTTTGGAATCTTTAAAATGAAAGAATTGATATCATTTGAAAATTATTCTAGTATAAAATTTGTTTGGAAAGACATTCATTTAATAATTCAGTTCATTTACAAATTATTCCGTGTTTTTCATGATCTATTTGTTGACAACATAATTTTTTCTTTTAAAGTTTTGCTATTCACATATTAATTTTTGCACACCATTTTAATACTGATAATCATCTTGCAAATAACCGGTGATTAAAGATATTGATTAACATCTCCAATCACCATATCAACATATAATACACACTATTCACCAGTTGTTTAGTGACGTGCAAAAATTGGTGTGCAAATATATATATATATATATTTGTTTATTTATTTATAAAGGATGATTAACTTTTCGAACCAAGTTAAACTTGTAGTCTTTTGTGGCTGACTTGTCAGTCTTAGTGACTTCTTCTGTTGAGCCATTTTGTTTTGTTTTGTTACTGGCTTATTATTGCCTACATGTATTCTAATTTTTCCTTCCCAACAGGGACCATACTATTGTGGTGCAGGTGCTGACAAGGCTTTTGGACGTGATATTGTTGACTCACATTACAAAGCCTGCCTTTATGCTGGCATTAATATCAGTGGTATTAATGCAGAAGTGATGCCCGGCCAGGTAAGTTGGAACATTTTATGTTCTACTTTATTCATCATTCTTTAGCCTTATATTTCATATCTTCATTTTTTTAATAAAAAATTAATCATGAATTGTTGTTTTTTTAATTTAAATTGCTTTTAATTCAACCCATTCTTCATGGTATGTAGTGGGAATTCCAAGTTGGTCCTGCAGTTGGCATTTCTGCTGGTGATGAGTTGTGGGTTGCTCGTTACATTTTGGAGGTCGGCAGTACTTGGTCACTCTCACTGCACCCTCTTCATCAATTTTCTCTCTCTTGAGAGAAAGACTAAGCATTTTTCTCCAAATGCTGCAACTTACATATCTATGTATGTGTTAACAGAGGATCACTGAGATTGCTGGGGTGGTGCTTTCCTTTGACCCCAAACCAATTCAGGTGGATAATCCCATCCTCATCCGGTTTCAACTTATTTTCTCCTAGAAAAGCATTTTGTTCCATTCCCATGCAAAAATTGAGGCTATTTTGATATATGTAATATTGTTATTGAATTTGGTGGGATGATATTGACTCCTGTCATTTGGGTTGGGTTCTTACATAACCAGGGTGATTGGAACGGTGCTGGTGCTCACACGAATTACAGGTAATCAGGGTTATTTAAAGGGTGGATTAATTTAATGTCACTTTGCTTTGGTGCTTGACAAGTGCATTGACAATGTTCCAGTACCAAGTCTATGAGAAATGATGGTGGCTATGAAGTCATCAAAAAAGCAATTGAGAAGTTGGGGAAGAGGCACAAGGAGCACATTTCTGCTTATGGTGAAGGCAACGAGCGTCGTTTGACTGGAAAACATGAGACAGCTGACATCAAAACCTTCTTATGGGTAAGCAATAAAATGACCTTACCAATAGAAATCCTTGCTTAAATTTGAAATACCGTACACTAAACTAATTATATTATTAATTATGATAATTAATTATTAATTAATTAATTATAATAATAATTTATTAATTAATAATATGATTAATTTAGTGCACCTAAGTTGGATGCTTTAAGTTTATGCAAGAATTTCTCCATTAGGAAACCATGTTCGTTTGATTTTGTCATGTGACACCCTTCTATATGGAGACTTACATTGATTTTCTCTTAAATTCTAATTCTGCCTCTATGGTTGAGAACACTTTCTTAATTAGTTTGTAATTTTGTATTATTGATTTAGCAGGGCGTTGCAAACCGTGGAGCATCTGTTAGGGTAGGCAGGGACACTGAGAAAGCAGGCAAGGGATATTTTGAGGACAGGAGGCCAGCATCTAACATGGACCCATATGTGGTCACTTCCATGATTGCAGAGACAACCATTCTCTGGAAACCATGAGCACCCAGAATTACATGCCTTTGAGAGGTCATTGTTGCTTGTCCTTAAGATAATACTTGTATGTTTTTTAGTTAGGATTCTCAATTTGTTTTTCAACGATTAGCTTTGCACTCTTGTTTTGGCTGGTACAATGTTTAAGGCCTTGTTTGTTGGTGGTACCAACTACATAGGCGAGCTTGTTTCTTCCTTTCCTTACTGTCCGTTTTAGGTGTTGGTTTGTTACAATAATGTGATGGCCCTAAAGCATTATTGGATAATATATGAAATTGCTATGTCGATCAAAGATAGAAATGGCTGGATTTTAGTACTTGTAAGGTAAAGAGTAACTGAATCAGTATCTGGAGATTACGTATTCATAATTAAGAGTCTTTTAATAAACAGATTCTGTTACAGGGTTAACAAAGAAATGGTTGGAACGTTCTATCTGAATATTTATCATGTTTTAACAGTTTAATTAAAGAATTCGATATTTGATGGTAGCAATTTACAGTTGAGGATATGTGTTTCTTTATTTTTGGTACTATGTGTTTCGTTATTTTTATTCCGTGTAAAATTTTTCAATCTTGTATTAACCTCAGTCTTACGTTTTCTTCAATTAAAAAAAGTAGACACAGTCTTATCTATATCAGTGTATCCGAGCATAAAATACAATTTAAATAAATAAATAATAATAATAATAATAATAATAGTAAAAATTAAAAATAGTAGAAGTCAAATTAAAAATAAAGGGACTACTGCAATGACCACTGGATGTTTCGAAAAGAACCCTGTTAAAGAAAATAACGATTAACATATATGTATTGGCAAAGATGTTTACGTCGCAACTCGCATGTATTGAATATTTCCATTTTTGCACCCAAAACAATGGGATATTGGATTCTAAGAGATATGGAAGTAGGAAATGAAGTTTAATCATTAAATTCTTGATATTCCAATAGTTATCCATACTAAGAAAACCAGGTAAAGAAATACGATGAAAGTGCAGACTTGGATCGTGAAGGTAAAAATCTGTTGCTGGATCTTACTCTCTGTCCTTGGTGTGCAGGATGGAACTACTCGGTGGGGAGTGGGACATATGTCCCAACTCATTTTTTGAATTTTTTTATTAGTTATGATAATTATTTGTTTTTTTTTATTTTTTTATATTTTTAATTTTGTCTCTACGTTATGAGTAAGTGAGTAAATTTACAATAAAAAAAGTTAAAATTCATTTAACATTTCTTTATCAAATTGTGCATCCCATATGATTAATTGTTAAAATTATTCATACAAACATAGAAAAAAAATATTTAATAATATTAATAATAATAAAATATTCAACATAAAAAGAATAATTATAAATTAATTATTCGTCATTTGAATTTTTTATTTGAATTTTTTTTTTTATATTTGTGTGTTGCCTTTATCCCTGCTTTATGAAATACAAATGATGACAAATTAAAAATTAATGTAGCGTCTAAACATATGTTTTGATTATCCAAATATATTTCTGGTACATGTTCTTGCAATCCAGATTCTTCCTATCCACTAATTTGACAAGGACTTGCTTTTGCTTTTGTTTAGTGGAGAAAAAGAAAATCATACAGATGCTTTTGCATTAAGTAGGTGGCACATTTTGAAAGTGAATGTGAAAATCTTACATGTATGTCTTTTACATGGGGTTTTGAACATTTATCATAACTTGGGTCCATAGTTACTAAAAAGATGGTACGGGTACGGGAAGATATATGTGGAACAAGTACAGACACATGATTCGTTATTTCTTGCAATTATATTATAATATATTTTTTTTAATGATGAATCTGATTCACAATACGCAGTATAACGAATCTGGTAACTATTTTCGGGTCTTCCTTTACAGTTTGGATCTAAGAAGTGAGTTCTAATCCTGAAATAGAGAACGAGTATCTTTTATGTGTAAAGCCTGCTAAAAACTTGCTAGCCAATGAACTTGATGAAGAGCCAAGCAATCCAAGGATTTTAGAAGCTGAATAAGAAGGTGAAATTTTTGCTGAAAAGAGAGAAACAAAGCTTGATAAAAGATCAATTGCCTCAGGTCTTGGCTTTAGAAAGAAATGTCATGTTCAACATCATGTCCGCAATGGAAAAATGAATGAAAATATCTTATTATTGACCTTATTTTGATCAATTGCCATCATAATTTTGGAATTGTATCTAACGTCCTTTCTTGGCATTGTTAGTAATTAACAATTTCCAACCCTGCAGTTAGCACATATCATTAAACTAATTGTGTAAAAAGTGGATTGTCGGATTGTTCTATACCAAGTATTATGCTTTTTCGCGACTTCAACAACTATTATAAGACCCTCAAATTTTTCAAGAAAAAATGTATTTCCATACTGGAAAACATTGCAATGCTAAAATTTATTGCAATTATATTTTTATTGTAAAATAAAGATTATCTTGAGACCGTAAATCATGCGGATTATGAACTCCTAATAACAACCTAATTAAAAAAAAGGAATATTATGAGGTTATAATAATTAGACTACAAATAACACACGCTGCTGCGTTGCAAACAACTCAGTTTGCAGTGATTCGTGAGCCTCAAAAGCCAATCAAGAAATTGTCATGCTTTCATGGAATTGATGAAAATGACTGGTTTTAGAAGAATAATCATCATCTGGTGTAGACAAATCAGAACATATATATATATATAGGAACGTATATAGTGAGAGAAGTTTTTATTGTGAGAGGATGAGGGAATAAATCTTGATCATATAATCATATATGGATGGTTAAGATTAAAAATTACTTAACGGTCATGTAACTAATTAAAAAAGTCACATGTATTTATATTCTAATCTTAACTATTCATGAAAGATTCAATTATCAAGATTTATTCCTCTTACCTTTTATAATAAATATTCTTCCTACTTGAGTTAGATATTATATATATATATATATATATATATATATATATATATATATCTTCTTACTCAGGTGAGAGTAGTGTTTATTATGAGAGGTGAGAGGAATGAATTTTGACTATTAAATCTTTCATAAATAGTTAAGATTAGAAGATAAATGTATGTGACTTTTTTAAGTGGTTATATGACCTTTAAGTAATTTTTAATCTTAATCATTCATATATAGTTGTATGGTCAAAATTTATTTTTCTCACCTTCTCACAATAAAAATTCTTCTCACTAGATATATCCGTATATATATATATATATATTGCCTAACGCTAGAATTTCACCTCCTTGGAGGGCTTCATGTGGGCCCCGATACCCATGGCCAAATTAAATGATCATATTAAATTCTGGCAACACCATAGGGACGACCTATTTGCACCCCAGCCAATCACACCACAAGAAAGTCACGTATGCCTTTCTTGACACATGAAGTGCTGATCAACCACAACAGAGAAAAGAAACCTACTTTCCATATTGTATTGCGTGGAACTTGATTTTCCCACACAATATTCTCTCACCTTCACAGTTATCAAAAAGAAGTTCGCTATCTCATGGCGTCCAAGCTCTTGTTTCTGAACTCCCTCAAGGAGAGAAAGAAGCCTAAAGATGGCACCGATGAATTAGCCGTAGTGAAAGCAGCTGCATGGGCGTGGTACCAACATGGTTCAGGCTCTGAAATAAAGGCTATGAGTGAGTTTGATGTTACAAGGACTCACCGTGAACCCGGGCCTTCTCGTTACAAGTTAGAAGCAATGAAGATGGCCAAGGAAGCAAAGGAAGGATCCCCAATTCACACCAAGATATCTCTTCTTGATGCATATGAAGTTGAAAGCATTTCAAGGCAACTGGATAACTTTATAGAGTCTGCGAATGCAAGTTTGGATAATGGTGGTAGAAGGATGAAGAAGAAGAATATCAGAAAATGGTTTTGGCTAAGGCATGGTGCTATATGTGGCTCAGGGGAAGATGTGGTTGATCCTCGTGCTTTAAGGGATGGTCGTAGGCAATCGGCAAAGCGTGTACCTTCATCTAACCTTGTCAATTATTTGCCAATGGCCAATGGTGCCTTGTGATCTTTTTTCCAATACTGGGTTTTGGTCTGGTGATTTATTTGCATGTTTCAACTGCTTGTGCTTGTTGTCATTGTAGAATAATTTTGTTGATAAACACAAACAAAATTTGAGCTAAGCATGCATGTCTATATTTGTAGATTGGTAGATTAAGTTTCTTAAGAAAACTAGACATATTTTTTATGAAATAGAAATGAAAGTGATTATACTGTAGGATAACAACGAGTTCAAATATTTTGGATATCCGATCGATCATACTTGAATAAAAAACTAACAATATGAAAAATAATAACTCAAATTATTATGACGGTTCAGATGCGGTTCCAATATATCTAATAATAAACCACAATTTATGTAAATTATATAAATGTTTGGTTTCATTACACGTTTTGAATTATATTTCATAAAGGAAATTTGAATTATATCATGCATAGTGTGTTTTTCCTTTATTTCTGTTATTATACATGAACATAGATTTTTCTTGTTAAAAAAAAATTAGCTGCAAAAAAATTCTTTAGGTTAATATTCATACTCATTATTATTTGTATCTATAACCAGTGTCAAAATGGTAAATTTTAAATAATTTTTTATGTAAAATTGTTTTGTTATGATCAATTTTAGTTATAATTATGTTATTCTTATACTTGAGATTTTAGTTTTACACTTTCCATATATATATATCAATGATGTGTAAATTATTGGTTAGAAACAGATATTGATTAGTTACACGTTATTAACTTGATTAAATGAAACATATAAAATCTAAAGATATAAGAAACATTTCCCATTTTCTGAAAAAATTTCAAGTGGAAATTAAATTTCAATAAAAAGCAACCGGGAAGCATCCAGTGCAATAAGCGAAAAGGCTTTGTAGGACAATGGAGAAGAGTCACCGGAGTAGGGAGAAATAGGTGTAAATTGTTTTATTTGTTGGGTATAAGAAGTAGGTGTAATTTAAATGAGTATTGTTGAATGCTGAATGATGATAACTTGACAAAGTGGCCCTATGGAGCCATTCAGCTTATCTTTGGGTATAAGGTGTTGCTTATCTTTGTATGATAGAATTTCATGGTTTCAGAGTAAAGGGAGAAGAGAAAGTTGAGAAAAATAGAGAAAACTGTATATTGATAGAGTGAAAAAGGTAAGAATTACAATGTAAACTAGGCTTATATAGCCAAGTAAATCAACTAACAACTAATTAATTCTAACTATCTTAACAGCCCCCCGCAAGCTGAAAGGTGTACATAACACTTCTAACTTGGGATGAGCAATACAAATGCATATCAAATGCATATTCAGAAAAATACAATGATAATGCCAAGAATTGGTAAGGGACGCAGGCCAACAAATGCTTAACTACCGTAAAAGGCAGAAGCTCTAAGTGCTTAATAACCACCATACAAGGTAGAAGCTAAAATCATCACAGCCAACAAAGGGCAAAAGCTTAACCATTAAATAGAAGCCACAACTTAAGGCTTAACCACTTAACAAAAGCAAGAACATCCATCAATGCTTAACCACCACCATGGGTAGAAGCTTACAACAAAAAATATCAATGCTTAACCATCCATGACAGAAGTTCACATCAATACTTAACCATCATGGACAGAAACTTACAACCAAAAAAAATATCAAAGAAGCAAATCACCCAACAGTTGGTATACACAGAACTTAAAAACATTGAAAATACATCTTGATCAAATCAAAGAACCCAGCCTGTGCTTCCAACTCATCAAACTAACCAAAGAACCACGTGAAACCAGAAAGAGCATTTTTCCAAGAACCAATATCAACGTCAGCACTTGCTGTCCTTCACAGTTAATCACTTCATCTTATAGAAACGCATCAATTGCTTGTTTAATTTCCTATATTTGAAGCTTTTTCCAAAGAGAACTTAGCACAAACATTATTCGAGCATTCAGCTATACTCAGCCTTGCAATATTAGCGCACCAGACATCACACACGCACTAAACCCTCGACCAAGTTATGGTCCACGA
Source organism: Ormosia semicastrata (assembly GCA_029884595.1). Lineage (NCBI taxonomy): Eukaryota > Viridiplantae > Streptophyta > Magnoliopsida > Fabales > Fabaceae > Ormosia > Ormosia semicastrata. Next base: position 5,874,138 of record JAQQTO010000041.1, read on the forward strand.
TCACACGACAACAAGAACAATGAACCAAGAAAATATATATCTGGAAGAAAAAGGTTTGGGAGGGAGAAAAGATGTGAAGAAACCAGATATGAAGAAAACAAGAAACGAAGCCCAAAATCGCAGCATACACGCCTTAGATCGTAACCAAAATGGTGGCACCACTCACCGTAGAGCAAGCACCAAACCAACAAATCTAAAATACTGCCGCAAAAGACGCCAAAAAATGCTATTTCTGGCCACAAAGAACATCGCCGAGACCAGATCGAAAAACAAGAAACAGATCAAGTGCGAAGTTGAGGAAAACGAACCGTGTAGCGGATCTGAGATCCGGTGATGCGGTAAACGGCAACCTCTGCGGCAGCACCGTTGACGAAGACGAGGCGACGAACCATATTTGAGGAGAAGGAAATGAATTTGTGGATTTTCTAGGGAAAGTGTAAAAGAAAAAGAAAATAAACTAAGAAAGAGAAAAAGAAAAGAAAATGCAGCAAAAGAGTGTTCATGGTGGATGGTATGACTCTAATACTAAGTTGAATTTCATGATTTCAGAGTAAAGGAAGAAGAGAAAGTTGAGAAAAATATAGAAAACTGTATATTGATAAAATGGAAAAGGTAAGAATTACAATGTAAACTAGGCTTATATAGCCAAGTAAATCAACTAACAACTAATTAATTCTAACTATCTTAACAATAACCAGTGTCAAAATGGTAAATTTTAAATAATTTTTTATGTAAAATTGTTTTGTTATGATCAATTTTAGTTATAATTATGTTATTCTTATACTTGAGATTTTAGTTTTACACTTTCCATATATATATATCAACGATGTGTAAATTATTGGTTAGAAACAGATATTGATTAGTTACACGTTATTAACTTGATTAAATGAAACATATAAAATCTAAAGATATAAGAAACATTTCCCATTTTCTGAAAAAATTTCAAGTGGAAATTAAATTTCAATAAAAAGCAACCGGGAAGCATCCAGTGCAATAAGCAAAAAGGCTTTGTAGGACAATGGAGAAGAGTCACCGGAGTAGGGAGAAATAGGTGTACATTGTTTTATTTGTTGGGTATAAGAAGTAGGTGTAATTTAAATGAGTATTGTTGAATGCTGAATGATGATAACTTGACAAAGTGGCCCTATGGAGCCATTCAGCTTATCTTTGGTGCATATGATAGGGTAATATATGATAGTATAATATAGTATGATATAATCTGATAGTATAAAAGAGCTAATAAGCTCTTATCATATCAGTATTTAATTATTGTATAACTAAACTGGTTGTAAATATAAATATTTTTCATGACAAAATTATCTTTTATTAAAAAATAAAAACAAATCCTAGCCTTTTCCAGAACCATTCCCATTCTTCCCTAGCCTGCAACTGAAGCTCCTTCTCCCTCTAACGGGGTTGACCATGATGAGGTTGGAAAGAAGAAAATACCTTATAAAAAATCAAATTAATAAAATAAGAAGAATATAGATGTACTATAATTGTTAGCTTCAATAAAGTAGTCCTTATTCAACTTGATGATTAACCATTGATTAAAGCAATGAAGAGAAATAATTAGAACATGATGAAGATAACCATTGATTAAAAGGTGTACAAAAAAAAAATCATTAACATCATTAAGCCTCCATGAACCTTCACACCCATGGCTCCAAAGAAAAACAAAAAGATCACAAACTTCCTTCATCATCCATGAACCACTCTTGCAATCATCAGAACTCGGACCTCCCTTCAACCCAACACCAACAATCGTCGTTGTCGCCGCCCCTAAACTACAACCCATTATCCTCGTCGTCAACCAAGTCAAACCCAGAGCCTCTGCTCCACCTAGTCGCACCAGTCAAGATCGCCGTCTCCTTCCTCCACCGCTGGCGAACCCAACCACAGAAACCAAACCCAGATTCAGAACCGTAATCAGAACTCTCATTTGCCGTCTTCCGGCCAGCATTGCTCGAGACCACAACATCATCGGCCACCGTCTCACCACCACCAAAGTTGCCTCTACCCCCATTGCCATCCAACCTCCCTACCCCCACAACGTCAAACAGGGGGAGAATTTGGAAGGTTGGGATAGATGAAAGGTTTATAAGAAAGATGAAAGGTTTATAAGAAAGATGAAAGGTTTAGGGATGAATTTGGAAAAAAATTCTTATCGGGTCTAATCAGGGGTGGGGGAGAGGATAGAATAATCAGTTCATAATAGGATAAAAAAATTTGACCTGATTTGACTATACAATCAAGTTAAACCACCAAACACCTTATAAGGCCTGATAGTATTAGCTAATACTATCAAATCTTTCTTATTCTATCCACCAAATGTAACATCATATGTAACACCTGTGAAAACATGATAGACTTGTATATGGTTATGGAGGTAGCCTAATACTTGTTTGTCATGCCTGTTAAGTTTTGTGGCCCTCTGACATGTTTAGTCACTTTGCTGTAATACTAAATGTAAAATATAGCTGTTATTAGTCCTGGAATTGGCTTAAACTATTTAGTTAATGGAAATAAATATGGAGAATTTGTTTCTAGGTCACAAAAGTGTAGAAAAAGATGTAGTTAAAGTTTGAGGTTAATCGGAGTTAGTTTGACATTTTTAAGCATACTCATTGTATATTTTAATGTTGGATTGACTACCAGCATATATGAAAAATTATGGAAATGGTGAAATAAGATTTTTTATGAATCTTAAGATTTATTTGAAACTTGTTGGAAGTTAGAAAAGTGGATTTGGTGAAATATAAATGTTCTTAATAGATCGAGAGTTTTTGTACTTGGCTATAAGAAACCAATTTGGACCTCTCTTCCTCATTTTCTCTTGGAAGAGGAAAGAAAGAAAAGCATAAAAAATAAAAGGAACTAAAGGAGAAGAGAAAGAGGAGGAGAAGAAGAGGAAGGAGAGCTTGGATCCATCCTTGGCTTCATCTTCAAGACCTTGAGGTAGTGGGAAACTTGTTTTGACTTCTTGCTTTCATCTTCTTCATTTGGTTCATGAGGTGCTTGATGAGGGAAATGGGTTTTGAAGTGTGGTTTTGTTGTTTTTGAGTTGAATCTTGATGAGAAACTTGAGGATGACTTAGTTATGTGAAAATTGATTTGTTGGATGCATAAGGATGAATTTTTAATCACTTGAACACATTTGTTCTATTTTAGGCCAAAATTTGGGGGTTTAGGTTTAGGTTGATGAATGATTCACAAATTGTATGATTGAGTGGAATTAAAGTGGTATAAGAGTTGTAATGTGTTAATGGATCTTACTTGATGTGAGAAATCATGTGGAATTAAAGTTAAGGGGTTATTGGAGCACCATTGTTCCTCAATGGAATAGTAACGCCATCTAAAGAATTCTATAAATTTTGTTCTGCCCAGTTAGTGCCCAAGCGCTAGGTGTCTGGCGCCAGTAGGGCAAATAGAGAGGACATTTGTGCTACACAACCAGCGCCTAAGCACCCATGAAGGAGTGCCTAAGCGCACGGAGCGCTTGAGCGCCAGGCAAGGAGCACCTGAGCACCCATCACTGGGAAGAACAGGGGAGGCCCTCTGTCATCCGAGTGCCTGAGCGCCCAGTCCAATTTCTGAGAGGACTTTGTTTTGGTTGAAATGAAGTGTCTAACTTGTGTAGTTCCTTCTTTTATGCTTTTTAATGAGTATTGAGACTCTAATATGAGTATTTAATGAAGGGTGAACGTGTGAATCAACTTGATTTGTGGTGCTAATTATTGTAGATAATTAGTAATTATTTTACATGATATGATTGTGGAACATATTTGATGTGAGTAATATCCTCTCTAACATCATTTGCATGTAATGGAAGGAGAATAAAGCTAGTTATTATCAACGGGGCTAGGATAATTTAAATAAGAATTTCATATGGATTTCAAATAATCACATTAATCTGGCCATTATTAATAGCAGTGAAATATTATGTGAAGAATAAGAATCTCAATATATTTGAACAAATAATTGATGCCGGGTCAACATGGCATTCATATAATATATTCATTCATATGCATGCATCGTTTTTGAAGACAATAAGATGTAGGAGATTATCCAACTAAAGTATTTGCTCTTATAGTTTTCACTTTTTAACCTGTAGCATCATTGTTACTACGTACAGTGCATGCTTAGGGCTCTCTTATGGGGAAAAATAATGAGTAAAACACTAAATATCAATGTACAAAAAAATTATAAGAAAAAAAAAAGAATATGCTTAGAACGTAGTAGACTGTACAAATATCAAATGTACATATTTTAGCTAAAATAGACTGTGCCTGTTTTCTTCAAATGTACTATGTCTTTGATGCCATGACTGTGTTATGCTAGTTTGAGATATTTCCCCTCAAATAAAATAATGCCCTCATTATTCACTGCATCCTTTGATATCTTCGAGTTTGCCATTTCTTGAGAAAATACAAGAGAAAAAAAAAACAAAATAAGATACAAGTCACTGATGAAAGACAAGCACATGCAAAGTGATTTTGCAAATTGGTTATCCCTAGGGTGGTGAAGTATCCATTAGCAGCAAGACATGTTTAACTATAAGCTAATCAAATCCTCTAAATTATTGGCCCCATTCTGCTTCTTTTGTTCCCTCTGCAGAGTCTTAGCATTGTGTACCACATATAGTATCTGAATCTGCCTCTCTAGCCTAGCAAATCAAAACTGATCAGGAGCATAACAAAACCATCAGATTCGACTTATATGATGGACTCTATTTCTAAATTGGTTCCTATATTGTACTTCCTAACAGAAACAGGTTCAACCACATTCAATATTATGTTGGATCCAGAATGAGATTCTGTATTTAAGGTTCATGATAATTAATGAACTTAAGAATATGGCATATGTTAGATATATATTTCACCAAAATCTATACACCAGAACAAATTCCACAGCAATTGTTTTCCTCTATGATGTATGTTTGAGAAAAGCAGGGAAAAAATGTTCCTGCATGAGGTTATCATTGATATTCATGTTCACATTTTTGTAGTTTAATCCTCTAATTATTAAATTTTTGGTTAGTTTAGCGTTCAAGTGGCAGATCAACTGAGTTGACTTCAGATACGGGAAAACTGGTATGTTTTGCAATTTATAATAATAAAACACTTATAAATTTTAAATGCATGACTTTTTTCTATGATTTTTCGTTGTCATTAGTCATTACAACTCAGAACTCTTTTTATTATATTTTGTCTTTATAAACTGACTCAAATATTTTTTTTTGATTGTGCAGTTTGTTTTCTTCACTGGTGGAATTGTGTTTTTAACACTTATAGTGAATGGTTCAACTGCACAATTCATTTTACACTTCCTAGATATGGATAAGCTATCAGCAGCTAAGTCAAAGTTCTCTCGATCTTCTAATTCAACTCATCTTCTTATATTGAGATGAAGTGTGTTGATATCTCATATTTTAGCACGGTAATTAAAAAAAAAAGCAGAAACCCAATTCAGTAATTAAAAGGGAAAGAAACAAAGGAGAACCAGTGAGCACCCCGCTGGCGGTGGCAGAACGAGAATGGCGACGGAGACCTGCGCCTGGTGGGCGGCGCGCACGGAGGTGTTGTGCGATTGGCGGAGGTGAAAGGCTTGGGTGGAGCTCGATAGGCGCGTAGGTGACTCGATGGAGGTTGGTGGTTCGCGCGAGGGGAGGCCGAGCTCGAGTCTGAGGTGGTTGCAGGTGGCGGATCTGGGTGGTTGGCTAGGGTGGAGCTCGATTTGCGTGCAGGTGGCGGATCTGAGTGTTTTTCTAGTGGTTTGGGTTTCGGGTGAGGGGAGAGGACATGTTGGCTCGTCCGTGGCGCGGCTGCTGAGCGCGATTTCAGGCGGGGAATTCAGGTAGTAGCGCGACGGCTCTTGTATGGTCAGGTAAAAATGTCAATAAATGGGAATTCAGGCGTGGCATTTTATGTTTTATGCTTTTTAATGAGTATTGAGACTCTAATATGAGTATTTAATGAAGGGTGAACGTGTGAATCAACTTGATTTGTGGTGCTAATTATTGTAGATAATTAGTAATTATTTTACATGATATGATTGTGGAACATACTTGATGTGAGTAATATCCTCTCTATGTTTGTTGAGTAGTTGAGGTGAGTAATATCCTCTCTACGTTTAGATGAGTAGTGGAGGTGAGTAATATCCTCACTACACTTAGGAATTCATGACATATCATAACATATCTCAGAGTAATTGAGGTGGGTAATATCCTCAATACATCTGAGGACTCATGACATTCTTAAATTTCATTCACTCTTAGGATTTGCATAAACATAAACATTAGACATAATTTGACATAGCATGACAATTGTATGGGCGGTTGTCACCATGACATGAACTCATGACATTGCAAGTGTATGGGCGATTGCGTACTTCAGATATTGGAGTGTTGTGTACTTTTGTGATTGAAGTATTAACTTAATAGTTGCGTATTCTGTATGAATGTATAAAGTGCTAGTTTTGGAATACTTCTATTGAGAATTTGTGATTTCTTACCCCAATTGTGTTGCCATGTAAATCCAGGTGCTAGTTCTTCACAAGGAAAGAAGAATATGTATGAAGACTAGCCTAGCTTAAACGCTATTTTAGATTGAGCTTGTATATTTTATATTTGCTTAGCTTGTTTTGAAGCTATGTACATATTGTATTTGTGAGATATCCTGATGTTGTGTAATAAATATATTATTTATTCATTATGATGCTCATATTTTCTATATACATGATTTTGTATCTTAGAAAATGCTTAGTAGTAATAAATAGCAAGCCTGAATTTTATGTCTATGATATAATACCGGTTATATTGTGGTTATTAAATTTAGGATGTCACATAATGCAATATCATATTATTGTATATGCTATCTAGGGCACAGTAGATGTGTAAATAAGCTGACCTATTTGTGAACTATTCGAGTTGGATTTGTTAAATATTTGATCAGATTCGTTTGTTTAACTAAATAAACAAATGTAAACTTAAACTTAAGTTTAATTATATAAATAAGTCAAACTTAAGTTTTGTAGACTTGATATTAAAAGCTCATGAATAGTTCATATATTTGTGTATATATATTATTTATTCATTCTATATACATAGTAAAAATTAAATCACAAAAAGATTATAATTTAAAATAAAAAAGTATACATAGTAATAATTTATTTGTTATTATTACTAACTAAAAGTTTTTATAAGAAGATTATGAATTTTTTTATATAATGAATTATGAATGAAAAAATTTATTTCTATTTTTTAATTTTTATTCTATCTTATAACATAAAGATATATTTATGAAATATTAAATTAATAAATTTAAATATTTCAAATAAAGATTTGATAAAAGAGAAAAAAAATTAAGTTATAAATAAATTACTTAAGCAAAGCCCAAGTCTTATATTTTTCCAATTAGTTAAATTCAAATTTTAAATTTAATTCGTTTAAATAAATAAATTAAATTTAAATATCTAAACTTTAAATACGTACTTGACTCGACTCGTTTATATATCAACTACACATAGCTGTTTATATGTCTACTACACATAGCTGCAAGATCTTTGCTACTACTCTTTATGATCTGTCTCTATGCTAGAAGCATCCAGTGCCACAATTGAAAAGGCTAATGGAGAACAGTCACCGGAGTAGGGAGAAGTAGGTGTAATTATTATTTTTTGTACTAGAAGTAGGTGTAATTTAAATGAGTGTCATTCAATGCTGAATGATAACTTGACAAAGTGGCCCTATGCGGCCATCATGGAATATTCTGGGACTGTTGCACAATCTGCTATGTTTGGCACAGAGCTGCAAGATCTTTGCCACTCTTTATGATCTCTCTCTCTACGCTGTAAGCATGTGAATTAAATCAATGCAGAGTCATCTATTTTCTTCAATTCTCATTCTTTGTTAGGAAAAACGAGCACGTCACATTGATTAGTTAAACTGAAAGTGAACTGTGATCTTATGTAAATTTTATTTATAATATTAAAGATTTGAGTTTTAGGGTTATCATTTTGAAAAAAGTTTTATTTATTTATTATTTTTAATTTAGAATTGTGTGAGTAATTACTTAGTATTAAAAAAGGTAAAATTAAAATTTTAATCTTTATATCTTTAACTCATTTTTAATTTAATTTTTTATATTTTTTTTCAAATCAATTTTTATACTTATAAATATTTTTAAAATAGTCTCTATCATCAATTTTTATTATAATACCATAAATTTAGTCCGTAACAAACATTTTATACAGTATCTTTTTTTGATTTCTCAAAATATATCGTTATCTGATAAGTGAGAAACTAATTTCTTAAAACACGGTCAGACACCTAAGCGGAAACTTCTCTTAATAGTATTATTTCTATACTGAACAAAGAAATACTTACAGAAACATTTACTAAAATGCAAGAACACCTATTAGATATTTCTTAAAAAAATAAACATTTAAAAGAACACTTATTAGACTGAACAAAGAAACACTTATTAGCTATGTAGCATGATATTTTAAAACGATTGCCATATCGATATTTGATACGTATTGTATTAAATACCTCAATACTTTTAAATATTTTTTGTTTATATATTTTTAATTATTTTTTAAATATTTACCATATCAACTTATCAATATCATGTTATATTCAAATTTCATATTTGTATCTATAATTCCTAGCTTATTAGGTTAGCCAAAATTGATGGTATTACAACGTCGTTACAACGAAAGCTGGGGATATAAACTATTTTTAAAATGTGAAGATTAATTTTAAAAATATATATATATATATAAGAATTTAATTAAAAATAAGTGAGAATCGTAGGCGCAAAAATTTTAATTTAACCAAATAATTATCTCAACTAAATTAATATTTCGTCAATCCGCAGCATATGGCTCGAGGCAAATCAAGATCTTAAAGAGGGACTTTTTATTGTTGGCTTTGAATTCTAAGTTTGGACTTTGGATGAAGGAGAAGAAGATTGATGAGAGTAATTCTTCCACACTTTTAAAATAATATATTGTATTAATAAAGAAGTGACACGATGTTGAATAGAAAATAAAATATTATTAAATTATATTAAGGTGATTTTTTGGATGGAACACAAAATGTGTATCTATCGATGATTTTTTTTTTTTTAGTTTGAGTTTGTTTCTTTGTTATCTTTTATGTAAAGAATTTTTTTTTATTATTTTAATTATTCCTTTTGTTGATGTAATTAATTATTTATTTTTTAAATAATAATTTATTCTTTTTATTTCTCTTTCTTTTTTATTTGAATTTAATCTCTTTGTCTCTATATAGTATCTTACTCTGTCTCCTAATTCTTTTAATGTACTAATTGTCAATTGAATTCATATTTCTAATTTTCTTTGTCTTTTTATTTTTGATATACTCATTTTTCTATTTTTACATGCTTTATTTTGATATCAATTCTCTTTTTGCTTATTTTAATGATTATTCTTTTTATTTTAATGAATTTAGTTCCTGCTTGATACCAATTCTTGGTCCCTTTATTTTTTGGCAAATTTTTATTAATTTATTCATATTCTTTGTTTTAAATATTGTGATAAATCATTTACTTACATTGCTAATTTATTATTTTCTTCATTTGGTTTTTCTAAATCGTTAAACTGATTGGTTTTGGGATCTATTCTTCTTTAAATTTTAAGAATTTTGGTTTATTTTTTAAAATTCCTAATTTTTTTATTTCATTTTTCTTTGGGTAATAATTTTTTTCAATATTTGTAAATAAATATGGTATATCTATTTTATCATTTTCTTTAAATGTAATACTATAATGAGAATTTGTCAATGCATAACTAACACAGTAAGTTATTGAAAATATTTTATCACCTAGTTTCATTAAGTTTTTTCTTAAAATGTTATGTTCCAAAGTTAGCATTTGTTCTAATCTTTGAGTAGATAATGGTATTCCGATATTTGGTCTGACTTCAAATTTTAGTTTTTTATATGCTAAATTTCCTTCTATTATGTCTAATATTTTATCTTTTGGGTCATTAATTCTGTCGTCTTTTAAGATTAATTCTATTGGTGAATTGATTTCCTCTTGAAAAGTTGATTTAATTAAAACTTGTACTGCTCCTATATAAATATATCCAATTTTTCTTCTATCTTCTTCTTTCTTTATTTTTTCTCTTAATTCAATAAGTTTTTTCTTATTTAATAATTGTAAACACATATTTCCCTGAGTATCTGTTATATCCATGGGGGTCTCATTATTTAATTTTTCATAGTAAATAATATTTTTCTCTGATTAAAATTTCTTAGTATTCCTCCGAGTCTTCCTTTTCCTTCCATATTTGTATTTTTTGTTAAATCGAGTTCTTCTTTTTGTATCTTTTTGAACAAAGTTTTATTTATTAAAATACTTCCTTCATAATTTCCTTCTTCCTCGATAAAGTATATAGATGTTCTATATCGTTCTCTTTTTCAATTTCCATTTATAAGATTTTATTTAAGTATTCTTTTATAGCATAAATACTTAAATTAATTCTTGGGATTCCTATCTTTATGTCTTTTAAAGATATAATTAGTTCTTCAGATTTAATTTCATATGACTTTACTACTTCTAGAAAATCTATTCCTAGTAATAGTTTAGTATTTGCTTATTTTGATACATATATAATTCAGTTTGAATCCTTGCTTCAGAATTAAAATAAATTTCTATACTGATTTTTTCTCTAAATGTAGTTTCTTCTTGATTATATTGTACTATTGTTCTGGGTTTCGTTGGTTCAATTTTACTTGATAAATCATTACTTACATAACTAAAACATGATCCAGTATCAATTAATATAGGCATAATGATTTCATTTACTCATCCTAATATATGATATTGAGAATAATTATTTGAAATAAGTTTGATAAACATACCTGTTCTGGAATTATAAATTTCTATTATTCTCCTTCCTTTTGCTTTGTTCTTTTGGGAGTTCTTCAAGCCCACTAGTACTGCTTCCATGCTTGAGTTTTAAAAATCTTGAGTAGAATAAAATATTTGAGAGGATTGAATAGTAACAAAAAATTTATTGATAAGTGATTATAAGTAAAAAAGGGTTGGACACATTCTCAAGTGCTTGACTAGATCTCATGAGAGACTAGCACAAAGTTCTCCCTAAGAAAAACACTCTCAAACCTAAGAATTTTCTTTTCGAAAAACTCTGCCTTGCCTCAGCATAAGAGGTATTATTTATAGGCTAGAGCGCCTAAGGCTTATTTACAAGAGTGTCCCTTCAAACGTAAGTGCTTACATCATTTTCTTAATTATTTACATGGTGACGTAAGGGCTTACATCACGCTTCTATGATTGCTTCGTCTGAAGAGTCTTCTTCTTTATGTGTGTCGGCCATTTTGTCGGCCACTTTTTTTTCTTTTACACATCTTTTACATGCGTGGTTTCCGCTAGTCATTATCATTGCACACAAGCCATTGAGAATAGCTGGCTTGTACTCCATTAGTGGTCCTTGGAATGCGTAGAAAGGGAATTCAAATCCTGTCAAGAGATTCATATCTTTTTCCTTTATTATTTTTCCACTTGTTTTGCTGAGTAATAAAGTTGTCGGTGCCTTGTATAATGTCTTTATGAAAGATTCCTTACCAATGCTTTAGCACTATGAATAAATACTGGCCAGCTGATTTGTCAGTATCTGAGTGATTTGATCTTCTTCATAAATGACTTCATGTGATTCGTCCTTGAGTGGAAAATTGTTATTGCTGACTCCCACATAAACTAAATGCTTAACTTGTTGCTTGGTGATGAAATCGGGATAAGCTGAGTAGAACTTTAGAAAATACTTTACTCATTTGCTATATTTTTCTTGAACATCTGAACTGCATCCTTAAAATTATGAGGAAACAGGTTAATTTCTTCTAAATTTAAACTTAAGTAAAGGCAATCAATAAATCCAAACTGAAACATATTGAATGCCAGTATTGGTGGTGCTCCTGGAAGGATAATTGCCTTGATGTCAAAGAGCTTTCAGTCAACCATATAAAAATAATTGACTTTTTCTTTGTCGCTCCATTAACTAGTCTTTTGAAAATTTCCCAGAATTTATCTTCTGAGAATTGTACTTGTAATTCATGATCTTTTCTGGAAGTAATTTGGAAATTGTCTAAGGAAAAAGGGATTTTCCCTAGAATTTTAAATGGTGACTATTTTACTGGTGGATTCTTTGTTGCTTCTGAAAAAGTTCTTAGTCTAAGATAAAGTTCCTTCTCTTTCCCTTTTGCTGAATATTCTTCAAATGCTTTCTCTGCTTCTTCCTTGGTTAGATATGACTTGTGTAGAACTCCTGAGATCTTCTGGCAATATGGTGCTGCTTTGAATCATTCATCATAGATTCTTGGGAATGGTCAATTAAAAATTACGTACCACTTGCTAGTCTTTTTCTCTTCCTGATGGAGTGCTTCTGCAAGAAATCATTTTGCTTTAAGTTGTAAATTGAGGACTTTTATATCTGCTTCGATAAGCTCTAGTTCCTTCAGCTTCTGAACTTTTAATGCTTCCTTAAGTTCCAATTATTGCTTGATCATTGCTAGCGTGCTTCGCTCCATTCTCTTGATAGAATATCTGCAAGAACGTTCTTTTCTCCTTTAATGTGTGACATTGAATAATTGTATTCAGTAAGCTTCATCTGCCATCGAATTAATCTTCCTTGCTTGTAGGTTCCTTTGTGATTTATGTTTTTAAAACCTGCAACATAAGTAGAGTCCATTCGGACAATAAATTCTTTATCTAGCACATATATTCAATGTTTTTCTAACATACGAATTAGTGCCAGAGTTTCTTTTTCGTGAGTAGGATAATTAATTTCACTGTCTGAAAATGTTCCAGACATGTATCTACATCGTAATTCTTTCTTTTGACCAGAGGATTTTGCTTTCATGACACCACCCCAATGTTCATTAGATGCGTCTGTTTTAATAATAATTAAGTCATCATCCGATGAATGATATAATTCTGGAAGATCCTGACATAAGTATTTTAATTTAGTAATAAGTGATTCGTCTTCCTCCGTCCAAGACCAGAAGGCATCCTTCTTTAATTTTTGCTGAAGTACTTTCCTTTCTGTAGCAAGATTCTTTATAAACCTTCATTGAAAATATACGTTAGTAAACCAAGAAATCATTGTAAATCTTTTTTATCTTTTAATTTAGTCAAAAAAATTGAAGTTTCTCTAATACATGTTTTTGAATTATTATTTTTCCTTTTTCAATTTCTAGTCCTAAATAATTAATTTTGTTTTAAGCTAAAACAACTTTTTTCTTGCTTAATACTACTCCATGTTCTAGGCACTTGTTAAGTACTAATTCTACCTTTTTAAAATGATCACTTAATTCTTTGTTTGTGAATACTAATATATCATCAATATAGATTAAGCAGAAATCTTTAAAATTTCTAAGTATTGAGTCCATTCTTCATTGAAAAATATCTGGTGATTGTTTCATTCCCATTGGAAGTACATTCCATTCATATTGTCCTTGTGGGCAACTAAATGCTGTTAATGCTTTAGATTCTTCTGTAAGTTGTATTTGATAAAATCCCAACTTACAGTCAAAGGTACTGAACCAATTCATATTTCATATTTGTTCAATTATTAAATCTTTTCGTGGGAGATAATAGATATCTCCTTCCATAGCATCATTCATTTGTTTATAATTAATTACTATTCATCTTTTGTCTCGTTTTATTTCATTATGATTTTCTACGTAAAATGTTGGTGATGAATGTTTACTTTTTAATGGTCTTATTAGTCCTTTATCCTCAATTTCTTTAATATCCTTAGAAAATTCATCTCTATCTTGTTTCATGTAAATCATAGGTTTACATTTTATTTCTTTTGTTGAATCTTTTAGTTTTAGTTCAATTAATTCTATATTTTTATTATTAATTTTTGGATCAAGAGGGTTTTCACTACATGTTTTTTCTAAAAGTTCCTTAATATAGGCTGAGATTTTTCTTCCTGGTTCTAAATTAACTAATACATGGTGAAGTTTTCGGCATACTGTCTCAACTATCTCACCATGTTTCAGCTTGCTAAACTCTGATTACTTTTTTGAATAGATATATTAAAAAAAGTGAATAATTGAGATTTCAATTATTTCGCGTGATTGTATGTTCCTAATATATGATGTTTTGAGTGAGATATATTCTAAATATTGACAAAATAGAGAATGTAATTGTAAAAAGTTATTTCCTAAGATCATGTCTAGACCAGTTTCTTGTTGATATATAATAGGGACAGTAAATAATTTTTGTTGGATTATTAAAGTAAGTCTTTTAGCTACAAAATACAGAGGATGTATTGATCCATCCGCGATTTGAATCTTCAAGGGTTTTCTAATTTCTTCCATTTTTCAAATAATGTTTTTGTTGCTAAACAAATACTTGCGCCAGTGTCAATATAGGCTTCTGTTTCTTTATTACTTTTTTCAATTTTGATTTTGATATAAATACTATTCGGATTCTGTTTCTTTTGAAGATAATTCATTTTTTGAGTATTCATATATACTATCTTCGATATTACTTAGTTCTACTTCTAATGGTTCTAAGTTATATATTTTATATATTTTCTTTATTAATTTTGTTTTTTCTTTAAATTCTTTTTCTTTTTTAGAAGACATTCATTTGCATAGTATCATTCTTCATTACATATCTAGCAAACACATTTCTTTTTTCCTTTTGGGCAGTATTTTCTTGGTGTTTGTCTTTTTTTCCTAAAATATTTTTTCTTAGTATTTTTATAAGCTTTCTTTTTTGGATAAGTTTTTCTTAATCTAGGTTTTCTTTTATAGTATTTTCTTTTCTTTATAGTTTGATTACATCTATAATTTCCTGGTTTTCTATTTCTGGTATATTACAGCAAATAGTAAATCTTCCTTTATTTAATTGTCTAATTGCTTCCCTTTGTATGCATTGTTCTCTTAATTCATGATAGAGTATTTGTATGATTCCCTCTAGTGTATTAGCTGTTTCCATTGGTTGAGTTTGCCAAATAGTCTTTATTTTTATATTAAGTGAGTATGATAATTTATCTATAAAGACATCCATATATATATGTTTTGTTTCGTTATTTAGCTGATAATAATATTTTTGATATTCACATATAAAACTATCTATTTCGCACATATTACATATTTGCATTTTGTTTAGATGTGCTCTCGCTTTTTCATGAAGGAATCTAATTACTTCATCTCTATGTTCAATAGAATTATATCTTATAAATTCTTGATAGATTAAATGCATAATTAATCTAGCAAATTCCTAATTATTTCCTATAGTTCTTAAGTATTGGTACCATGTTTCATCACTACTACTTATGAAAACTATTTGTACATTTCCTTCTATTTTATAGACTAATAAATTTTTAACATTTAATAAACTTAATTCACTAAATCTTTCGCCTGTTGCTATAAGTAAAGTCATTTCATTAGTCTATTGTAAAAGTACTTCTTCCTTATTCCTTGCACAATCGATATTTAATTTATTTTCGATTGTAAAACTTTCATATCGAGGTTTAATTTTTTCTTGGATTTTAGTCCATCTACCATCTTTCCTAGCTTATTCTTTATTATTCATTGTTTCTTGTTCATATTTATTCCAGTATTCATCAGGTTTTTCTCAATATTCTTCTCATTTTCTTTTAGTTTTTGTTCCACTAGTTTCTCCTTTTTTTCATAAATATTTCATCATAATCTGATTCAGATTCTGAAGTACTATAGTTTAATATTACTTTTTCATTTTCTTTATTGGTCTCTACTTGTTTTATATTTTGCATTTGTTTATTATCTTCTTCAACTATTTTTAATTATTCTAGTAATTGTTGAATTTTTTCAATATCATTTGATTTCTTTAGCAGAGTTGTATATTCATCTTTTATCCCCTCCACGAAGTTATTGACTTTAGAAATTTTGAGGGTTCTGCTTCTATTTGTTCTTTTAATTTTATCCTAATTATTTGTTGGTTTAATTTTTAATAATTCTTCTAAATCTTTTTTGTTATATATCTATTATTTTGTTCATCTTCTAAGAGATTTTCTAGTTGTAATAGAATTTCCTCAATTTGCTTAATATTTTTATTTTCATCATTTTCTTTTCCCTTATTTATATTATTAAGTGTATCTATTATGTTGTTTATTTCATTTATTCTATTTTGTATTCTATCACAAGTACAATTTGCTATTCTAGTAATATTTTGTATTAATACTATTATATTTTTATTGATTTCTTTCATCATTTTAATTAATTCTTCGCTTATTATTTCAATTTTTTTCTAATATTCTCGTTATTTTTAAGTCTTTAAATTAATTTTTTATTTATCTATTATTTATTTTTATCTATTTTATCTTATTAGAGCCACGGTGTCCCTAGGGCACCAGAGACTCCACCTTATATTAAATGTATAATCGTACACTACACGTGAGCAGATATAAACGCAAGTGAAAGTCGTAATACTAATACTAATAGACGAAGAAGAAGACAATCGGAAAACATGGGCACCACCATGAAACTGAAACTCTCAAAAGTCCATCTCACTCTTTTTCTTTCTTCTCACCTTCTCCGTTCAGCATCTTCTGCTCATAAGATCACAATCCTCCCCTTCTCCTCCTGGTACAAACCACCTCCACCTCCACCACACAAAAACCACCACATTCTCTTTACAATCTCCGAAGCCATCAACGCTTCCCAAACCACCCCTCTCGATGCCTCCCTCAGACGCATCCTCCCTTCCCTCACACCCCACCACGTTATCGACCTCATCAACCTCAACCCTCTCTCTCTTTCCCCTTCCTCTCTCCTCTCTTTCTTCAACTGGCTCTCTTCCCACCCTCCCTTCCGCCACACCCTTCATTCCTACACCACTATGGCCCACTTCCTCTGCACCCACCGAATGCTCCCACAAGCCCACTCCCTCCTTCAATTCCTAATCTCCCGAAAAGGAAAGGACTCTGCTTCTTCCTTGTTCGCTTCCATTCGCCAAACCATGGGTACCCGTACCCACCATCACTCCAATCTTGTGTTCGATGCTCTGATCACTGCGTATACGGATTCTGGGTTTATTGCCGATGCCGTTCAGTGTTTTCGGTTGGTTAGGAAGAACAATTTCCGGGTCCCGTTTCGTGCTTGTGGGCATCTTCTTGATCAGATGATGAAGCTGAAGTCAAATGAGTCTTCCTGGGCGTTTTATTTGGAGATTTTGGATTGTGGGTATCCCCCAAAAGTTTATAATTTTAACGTTTTGATGCATAGATTTTGTAAAGAAGGTGATTTGAGGAATGCCCAGTTGATGTTTGATGAAATTCCCAAGAGGGGTTTGCGTCCTACGGTTGTTAGTTTCAACACTTTGATCAATGGGTACTGTAAAATGGGGAATTTGAAGGAGGGTTTTAGGTTGAAGAGTGTTTTGGAGAATGAAAGAGTTTTTCCTGATGTTTTCACTTATAGCGCTTTGATCAATGGATTGTGTAAGGAGAGTAGGTTGGATGAGGCAAATGTTTTGTTTGATGAAATGTGCAAGAGAGGCTTGGTCCCCAATGGTGTTACTTTCACCACTTTGATTGATGGGCAGTGCAAAGATGGGAAAGTTGATTTAGCCTTGAAAAATTTTCAGATCATGCTGGCTCAGGGTATTAAACCTGACTTGGTTACGTACAATGCGCTGATCAATGGCCTTTGCAAGGTTGGAGATTTGAAGGAAGCCAGGAATCTCATGGATGAGATGAGTGCAAGTGGTTTGAAGCCAGACAAGATCACTTTCACTACACTAATAGATGGATGTTGCAAGGATGGAGATGTGGAATCAGCCTTGGAGATCAAGAAGAGAATGATTGAAGAGGTTATTGAACTTGATGATGTGGCTTTCACTGCACTTATCTCTGGGCTTTGTAGAGATGGAAGAGTTCATGATGCAGAAAGAATGTTGAGAGATATGTTGAATGCTGGTTTCAAACCTGATGATCCAACATATAACATGGTGATCGATGGCTTCTGTAAGAAGGGTGATGTTAAGATGGGATTCAAGTTACTCAAGGAGATGCAAAGTGATGGACATGTACCGGGAGTTGTTACGTATAATGTGCTAATGAATGGACTGTGCAAACAAGGTCAGATGAAAAATGCCAAAATGCTGTTAGATGCAATGCTTAATTTGGGGGTGGTACCAGATGATATTACATTTAACATTTTACTAGACGGTCATTGCAAGCATGGAAGCTCTGATGATTTTAACATATTTAACTGTGAGAAAGGACTTGTTACAGATTATGCTTCTTATACAGCTCTTGTTAATAAATCAAGTAAAATTTCAAAAGATCGCCTAAAGAGATGATTGCTGCTAAAAGTCTTCTTAGCCGAACTGCCATAATTGGTTGACTTGGCTTACGAATAAAAAGCCTACAGAGTCAAAAGCAACTTGATTATTTTCGCTAAGTCAGTATTCAGCAGAGGTTGGCGGACAGAATACATTTAAATTTTCATTTTTGGAAAATCCATGATTGCTTTGGTGGATTGCTGAAAATAGTGTGCGAGAAGGCATGAGAAACTTCCATCTGCAAAGTTTTTTGGTGTTCAAACCAATGCCATCCTGGAAAAACCAGAAGGCTTCATTCATTGCAATAACACGAGAGTTATTGGAGATTGGAATTGCATCTCTCTTCACGTTTGTGTAATGGATATTATTAATGGCAATTGAGGTTCTTTTGTCAGCTGCAGTGATCCCTTATAAATGAAACAACTTGGCTGCTATTGTAAATGCCAGAAGCCAAAGTTAGGGTAACTAGCTAATGGTTAGCTACCCAAGATGATTCAGTTGCATCTAGAATGGCTACCTAAATACCTGATATGGATTCCCAAGTTTATTCTTATAGAAAATGCTGTGGTGGCAAGTACCAAATTGCTGATGAATATGCAGAAGTGGGCAATATGTTTTAGCTATATGGATACTACTTCTACGGAGGAATGCACCCCTTAATCAGGGCTTGTGATATTTTTCCAAATTTCACCATTTTCTCAAAAGAATCAGTCGTCATGCTGCCAGTCCAGCTGTTCTTACATAAATATAGTTCGATCTTGTGTTCTTGGGTTGAATACATAGGAACATACATGAGCAGAGCAAAGAATCAATATTCGTAGAGGAATTCCTAGTGGGAAGGGGGAGGGAATTTGAAGGGAGGGAGAAATGATTAATGATAATATTTTACTGATTTTGAATCTTGACATTAGGAATGATTAAGAATTATATACAAATTGTTTACATATTTGAGCATTATTTTAAATATTTTATCAAATATATTTTGCCGTACCTGGATCTTAATTTAAAAAAGGAGAAAAAATTGTAGTATTGACATATTGTATCATATCATATCGAATATGATATTCAAATCTGAATCCATCCACCATACGTATAAAGTGGAATTACTATATAGGAGTAGATTTTAAATTTTGAACCCTATTTGGAATGTTGTGTAGTTGTGGTGATTCTCAAGTGAGAAGCAGATTATTTCCCTGAGTCCTTGTCTTCCATCTTTCCTTTGGACCAGTTAGTTATTTCTTCCTAACCTTTCTATGGTGATCATGAACTTTGAACTGATAGGCTATGTGGACTTCGTAAACCTGCAAAGGCGTTTGATGATTCACATAAATGTATTGAAATTTCATGAAAGATACCCTGCAGCTCAAGTCACACCAAGTTTTGGGGATTACTAGTACTTGTACTCGACGTCAAAATTCCTAGTCGTTCTGCTGCTTCTGCGTACATCTTAATCTAATCTCCTCCTCTTCGTACTCTAAGTTTTAGAACTTATTTGTAAAATGAAGAAAATTACATGAAAATCGCAGCTCTAGACTCTAGTAACCTGGACCAAAGTGAATTTTATGGCAAGCAAAGCTGGCTTCAGTGTTGCATCCGCAGCACCAGTAATGAATCAGGAACAAGCGGCCTAGGTTGGGGTCCTTGAGGTCCATTCCCATAAATTTGTATTTACCCAAGCCCACCAAACTACTGTCTTCTACTGAAACAAAATCAAATAAAAACGGCTTATTTCCCTTTTACATTCCCAGTCATATGCATATCATATCACATCTGATCTCTAGATGAGAGAATCAAAATATAAGTACGAAAAAATTTAAGTGAGACCAGCTACAATTAAATAATGAAAACTATGTAGATATTATAGTTTGATCTAAATTTCTATTTTAGTTTTCTATTTTATTAATATATTTAAATTTTGAATTGTAATTAATATCATGCTATATGGGAGATTTGTTTTAAATAAAAACTAAGAATTTCATGAGAATTACTTGGAGAATAAGTGGTTTTGCTTAGAGAACAAGAGCGGTGGGCTATAAATACTTGTATTGAAATTGGTAGAGTTATGAAAATGAGAATGAGAGTATGAAAGAGATTGTTTTGTAAGTCTATTGGTTAGACTTGTTTGATAAAATATTTGACTCTTCTCATATATTCTAATTACTAATATTTATGCATCTTTGTGAAGAGATGAATGTGGCATTCATCAAAGATATTGAAAAGAACGTGATATTCCAAACTACATTGAAGGGGGATATGGTATTCTCCCCTCCAACAAATGGTATTAGAGATGATAATTTGAGGAATTGGCCAAATGGTACGATCCCTTGTGTGTAGACCCTTTCAAAAGTCTTCCTGATACTAATAAAAGACACTAAACATGGAACTAAATTGATACTTAATGACTCACGCCCAGCATATTGTCAAAACAAAATAGGCCCAAAGTTCACTCACTCAAGCCCAATAAACACCCTATCCTCAACTAAGCAAAATAGGTAACAAACAGATAATAAAAAAAACACGAAGTTTTAGAATTTGGAGAGCAGGGTGAGAACCGTTTCTGGGATGGAAGACGCGAACATGAGTTGCGATGGAGGCTCTGTTAGATAAATTTTAATATGTAAATTAGTATAGTTACTAATTTTTTAAAATTCAAATTAATTAGATGTCAAATATTATAGAGTAACTATTAGTTTAGTCTATTTGTAATCAATTTTGTTATTGAGTTCTTATAAGCACTTAAATCTATGTGTACAATGTTATTTTAGGTTTGAGAGTCCTGTGTATGAGTTTTTTATTATGGGTAAGTTAACTCATATTGTAAATACAAAGAGATGTCACTATTCTCATCTTATATGTATTGTGGTTGTCTCATCGAGGTCAAAAGGGTTTTGTGAATATATAGGAAATGAGGATAGTTTCTCTCCTCTACACACACGCACCGTTCGCGATTTTCCTTTAAAGATCGAGTATAGCCGCGCTCATATTTGTCCTTTCCAGGTGATTCTATAACTCAATCCCTATATATTATATTTTTTACATGTCATAATTTCGGGTTAAATGGATTTAAAAATTTTGACATGTTATTAATTAGTTTAAAACAAAATTCCTTCAATTGGTATCAGAGTCTAGTTTAATCCTAATTATGGTTGTAAATTACTTCTTGTTGAGATTGAGAATTTTAATCCATTCAAGAACATGATTTATTTTTTTGGAAAATTAATCAAAACTCAAAATTGATTTCGATTATGTTGTTTGAAGTTTTGGCAATTTTTCAATGTATAATTTGCATGTGTGTGTGTTTTGTTCAATTTTTCAACAGTACAAGAACATCATTTTATTATTATTTTATTATTATTATTATTATTATTATTATTATTATTATTATTATTATTATTATTTCTGATTTGGAATGTGCTCCATGTGCATAATAAGTAATTTTAGTAATTTTTGTGAATCTTGAATAGCTGGAGTTATTTATTTTGATTTCTTTTAGAATTTTTAAGTGTTAAAAAAAACCTAGTGCTCTCCAATTTTTGTCCTGAAATTTTTGTGTATATTTTGATATTATGGAGCTTTTGATATTTTATACTCTCTGAATTTTGATTTGAAAATTTTGGAACATAATTGTGATATTATTGTACTTATGATATGTTGTATACTCTCATATGTGACTAAGTTTAGATATCTAAATAATTTTGGAATTGTTTTGTGCATATAATATTGCGTAATGTGTTACAAAATATTGTGCTTTAGTGAAATATTGTGCAATTTGATTCAGAAAGTTATTTTGGAATATTCAAAGTTGTTTTGGACAATTTTGCTTATATTTATTATTTAGATAAATTTTGTATGATAAAGAACATTGATATCGATAAATATATTATTTTGATACTAAGAAATTTATGTTGATTGGGCCCTTTATTATTGTTGAGAAATTTTTTTTATGGAAGGCTTTTTTAAATAAATTTGGGCATATTAAAATTTATAAAATTTATTTATATAGGCATATTTTGCTTCTCTTTAATTGTCAAAGCTAATTTTATTAGTTGAGCTTATTGGGCTTTGTAAATTGTGCAATATGATTTTGAGAGTTATTCTTGAAATAATTTTGTCGTTATAATGAGCATGATATTGTATCATGTGTTGCATATAATTGTTTTAGTATTGAATGTTTGTGCATTGACAATATTAAAATCTTTTGATATATATTATCAAGAATTAAAGTGCAGTTGTATGTGGTTAATTTTATTGTATATTGTGTCATTACAAATTTATATAAAATTCTTTCAATATGACCATTGTGAGAATATTATTTAGATTAATTTTGATTATTGAGAAACATTTAAGGTAATGACAAATTTATATTAAGTTATTATTATGGTTAAATTTTATATATCTCATAAAATTGAGAAGTAAATCTTATTTCAATAAGATTTTGTTGTTGCCCTCTAATGTTTATTTTGTGAGTGATGTGTGAATAAAATACACACTTCTTATGCTTGATTTGAGGTAGATTTGAGTGTGCTTTGATTATTTATATTAGAATTTATACCACATTTAATCTAATTATCCTTGGTATCTCATGATTGGTCTTTCTCTATGTTTTTAGGTCCAAAAGAGGTGTTTTAACATAACTCTATGAAGTTTTGGATGGATTCATTGCAATGGAGTTTAGTTCGGAATTTATATGACCAAAATTCGTAGAGTTTTTGACCTTTGCGCGATAAAATGAGCATAACTTGAGTTACAGAAGTCAAAACGAGATGATTTCAGTAGCATTGGAAAGCTAAGAAAAAGATTTACAACTTTCATGAAGACTATTTCTCCAAAAAATGAATTTTTGAGTTATTAAAGAGTTAGACACAACTGTATCTAATCTCAAAAACGCTTCTGTCAAGCTCATAGGGCCGTGTCTCCCCTGAACATGCAAATTAAGCTATTTTTAAAGCTCACACAGCCGTGTCAAAAGGAGACACGACCATGTGAGTCCCTCTGACGTGAAAAAAGGAAAATTTTGCCCCCAAATCATTATAAATAGGGCAAAAATACCAAACAAAAGGAGACTTTTGACTAGAGACTTGTGTGACGATTGAGAGGAGAAGCGCAAGGATTCAAAGGCGAAGGCTTTGAAGGCAAGAGTAAGATTCTTTGAAGATCAACCATTGAAGTTCTTTCCTCCATCTCTATCTTCCCATCTTTTCTTCTTTTTGTTCATCAATCATGGTTGTTTCTTTAATCCTTGTTCTTGTTTGTGTTACGATGGCTATTAGCGGCTAAACTCCTTTTCTAGGATAAGGATGAAACTCTCTATTTTCCTATTATGAATTGTTAATTTGATTCTTTGTTAATGAAATTATTATTTTTCATTCATTCTTGGTATGTTTAATGCTTGTGATATGTTGCGCACCATATTTACATGATTTTAGGCTTTAGGTGAAGGATCGAAAGATGAAATCTAATTGCTTGATAATCCAAGAATTGAACTTAGGAATTGAGACCTAGACATAGGCTTAAATCCTTCGAGGGGTAAACGATTGTTATGAATCTTAATGGGTTAGAACTTGGATTAATTACCATGAGAATGGGGTTAGTGAAGTTTTAGCACGTTTTTAGTGTCAAGAAATTGGGCTTTAAATAATTTAGGACAAATTGCCTTCAATAACATAATTGAACATTAACAAAGATAGGATTACAATTTATCGTAGGGGGTAGTGTAGTGGATTCCGAATCTTAGAGCTTTAAATCCTTGTTAAATCTCATCTTTTCTAGTTTCAATTGTTTATTTTATTGCTTTGCTTTTTGTTTTAATTTAATTGGACTTTTACTATTGATTTTTTCTTCGCTTAAATAATCAAAGTAGCCATAAGAGTTAGTAATTAACCGATCCTCATGGGAACGATATTTATTTTACTACTTGTACGATCCGTGTACTTGCGAAAAATTCACAACAAGTTTTTGGCGCCGTTGCCGGAGATCGTGTTGATATTAACACAAGCGAAAATTTGGTTTATTTAAGCAATTTTTATTTTTTTTTATTTCTATTTTTTTATCTTATTTTAACTTTTTATATTTTTCTTTGAATTTTTAGGTGTTGTTTCTTTCCTATGCGTAGAACGAGGAGTCAAGGAGATCTTATTATCCCCGTTGATCTTGAGATTGAGAGGACGCTTCGTAATATCAGAAGAGAAAGAAGAACACAGAGATTTGAGGAAGACAACATAGCGGACAACACTAACTAAGTCGCCAATCCAGAGCGAAGGTTGAGGGATTATGGAACTCCCAATGCTAATGATCGTCAGTCTTCCATTGTTAGACCACGGATAGAAGTCAATAACTTCGAGATCAAGACATCATTGATCCAGATGGTGCAACAATGGCAATTCAGCTGGTCACCAACCGAAGACCCAAATCAGCATTTGGATGAGTTCTTAGAGTTGTGTGACACTATTAAGATTAATGGGGTCTCAACGGATGCTATACGGATCAGACTTTTTCCTTTTTCTCTTAGGGGAAAAGCTAAGAAGTGGATTCACTCAGAGGCCCCTAATTCACTCACCACCTGGAACTTGATGGAGTAGGCTTTCTTGGACAAGTATTACCCGATTGCAAAGACAATCAAGTTCCACCAAGACATCACTATCTTCTCTCAAAAGGAAGATGAATCTCTTTATGAAGCATGAGAGAGGTATAATGATCTTATTCGCCAGTGTCCACATCATGGCCTATAGGATTTTGTTGTCATCCAAACATTCTATGTTGGGTTGACTTTCTCTACAAAGGCAGCTCTTGATGCCGCAGCTGGCGGTGCTTTGATGATCAAGACTCCAACTGAGGCAAGGGCCTTAATTAATGAAGTGACTTCGAATATTTATTTGTAGCCAAGTTGTTGATACCTAATTTTGTCCATAAAATTTTGTCATTTAATCAAGGATTAATGTTTAATTGCACTGTTGTGAGCATTTTGTTTTCTTGGTCAGTTTTCATTTTAGTTTATTTTATTGGTGCAAACAAAAAAATAAAAAAAACACAAACAAAACAAAAAAATAAAATAAAAATAAAATAAAATAAAAGATATTAAATAATAAAACACAATTTTCTTCTGTTGTTACAAGAAAAAAAGTGGATAAAAAAGTATGGAGCGTAAACGTAGCTTTCGAGAATTGGTCGGCTCCTGAGCATCTTGCTTTCCTTGGGGAGCTGCATGTCATGGATGGGGAAAGGGTAGCGAGGCATTGGAGAAAGAGAGCTTGGAGCAGAGGGCAAGCATACACAAATGGGGAAGTGTTATGGTGACCCAATTTGGGTCAACTGGCGGCCTCTCCACCTCGGGCGGGGAGGCCTCCTTCTTTCGGATACAAAGGAAGCGAGGGGAAGGCAAGCGAGAGACTCTCCAAGAAGCGAGAGACGAAGACTACACCACGGCCTCACAGAGAACCAATCTCCATAGCCAACACCACAAGCATCTCTCATCAACTCCATTCACGTAACCCCTATCTAAAAAAAACCCAACCCCCCAACACACGATCACCTTCTTCAAGCCTGCGCGAAACTTCCATCGGCCCACCAACAAGAACCCATTACCATCTTCATCATCTCCTTCCTTCAACCACTAAAACACCACCCAAAACCGTAACCACCATTCTCAAACCTTCAACACAACCCAAAACAGAATCATCACCCATTCATCCTCACCCAAACCAAACCAGAAAACACCTCCCATTCTACCACCTCCACTGAGTTAACTCGCCACTCTCCACTATTCATCTTCTTCAACCTCCAACACCACAACCCAAACTCCATAACCACCTCACCTTCACCTCTTCAAACCACCATCCATAAACCTCCAAACCGTGAAGCTTCCTCCCCCCAACCGTCCCAAGCCATCTCCATGCAACCCGACACCGCGACCTCACTGCTCCGTTCTAAGCTCCGTCCAGCTGCGTCACAGCGACCCGCGAGCGTTCCGCCCAGTAGCAGCTCCGCGCCGTCGTTCCGAGGTCTCCGCCGCACCAGCTCCGCGATCGCAACCCGCTCCGGTTCGGATCCGTGCGACCCGCACCCGTTCCGCCCCGCAGCAGCTCCGCGTCAACGCTCCGCCGCAGCAGCTCTGCGCCGCCGCACCGCAGCCGCGCCATCGCACGCCGTGAGCTTCTCTCTCCCACGCGTCTCGTTCTCCTCTCACCCCTCTCATTCTCAGTAGTTTTTCTGAACTGTTTTGAGTTACAGAGATTTCAAATCTCATTTTCAACCTTTTTCCTTTTTTTTTTCTTTTTCTTTCTTTCTTTGATGGGCTAAATGACCCATTACCCTTTAAAACCTTTTTTTTTTCTTTCTTCCTTTGATGGGCTAACAGCCCATTACCCTTTTTTTAAGACCCTTTTTTTTTTTTTGCTTTCTTTCATTTTTTGGTAGTACTAGAATAGAAAAGGAGGCAGAATATAAAAAAAAGAGATCAAAATATGTTTTCAGTTTTAGGATTTAGTCATTGTTTTGCAGTGTTTATTTTACTTAATGATATATTTTATGTTGTGTTTCATGATTAATGAAAAATAAAAAATGAAGAAAACCAAAATAAAAAAAAATCTAAAACAAAAATAAGTGTTGCTTTGGGTTATTTGATTTGTGATGTTTGTGTTTAATCTTCTTTGTTTACCTGTCTCGTGGAAGTTGGTGTTTATTTGTTTGTCTTCGTATATTTCTTAAAAGAAAAATAAATAAATAAATAAATAAAATCTTTTAATCCACGCAATGACCAATGATGATGATTGAATAGCGGATGCTATCTTCAATGTCGTTGAGCTCATAAGGGTTTATTGAGTAGCCTAATGCTGCCTTGAACCCCGTGCGATGATGATTTGTTTTCAAACAAAATATCTTTTCAAAAATTTCTTTCTTAATTAAAATCAATCAACTCACAGTCATTTTCTAAAGAACTACGTGACTTTGAGTTCTCCATTGCACCAGGAGATACGTAGGAGCAGAAACCCATTTCTGTCAAGCCAAAAAAATAAATTTTCATAATTCGGTTGTTTCTTTTATTTCTTTTCAAAATAAAAAATGAAAAAATAATAAATAATTACAAAATCTTTTGTTTAGAGAGGTTAAAATGAATATATTTGAGATTATTAAAACTTGCACAACTAACTTAAGGTACCATTCATAGAACGGACAGTGTAGGGTGCTAATACCTTCCCTACCTGTAATCGACTCCCGAATCCAAACTCATTTTCAAAAAGACCAGTTTTCCTGATTAAAGGGTTTTTCTAATGTTTTCCCAATTTAAACAAACATTGGTGGCGACTCCATTGACTTTATTTCTTTCGGTCGTCCCGTCGCGATCCCGGTTGCGACAGCTGGCGACTCCACTGGCGAGTTTCAGAGAGTCAGGCCTGTTGTTGTTAGTTGTGCGAATTTTTAATAATCTTTTATTTATTTATTTTACCCTCTTTGTCTTTGTTCTTATTTTCTTATTTGTTTGTAAATGTACTTTATTTAGTACTTTTATGTAAATATCTGATAGAATTATTTCATGTATATTGTGGCTTGTATATATATTTTGTACTTAATTGTTAAAACCCTAGGGTAGATGATTCTTTGGGTTGTTGTATATATGTATATATGTTTTTCTTTGGTTAGGGGTATTTTTGTCTTTTAAGTTTTTGTACAGGTTTTTTATACTCATTCACACACGTCACTAATCACTTACCTCACACACCTTTTGGGCTCTATACCCGAGTCTGTGCGAACCCGAGGAGTAGGAGGAGTCTCAACTTTTGTTATTGAGGAGCCTTGTGCTCACTTGACATTTGTTGAGACACCACTCAAATTGTTACCAGTATCATGGACTAGTCATATTGAGAGGGTTCATCCCTACTTGTGATTAATTCATGAATTGGATCCTTATCTTTTGAGATGGGGGCAATCTGGGGACCATGACTTTTTAGAGGTTTAGATCTGTCCTAAAAAAAACCTTGCACTGATAGATTGAGCATAATTACCTCAAAAATTAGAGTCATCCGGCTTCTTAGGTTACATCTGATTAGGACACAAAGGGAGCGTTCTTTTTCTTTATCTGTCTATTCCTCATGTCCTCCATCTTTGCATTCTTTTTAGCAAAATAAATTCAACAAAAAATGATACATCTTATAGCATTTTCATTTTTCATCTACCTCTCATGTCATTCATTCTTACTTTTAAAAAAGGATATATCATTTTGCATTTTCATTACATTCTTAGCATTCATAAAAAAGAAAAAAAAAGAAAAAAAACATCATTTTATATTTTCATGATAATCCTAGCATCAAAAAGCAAAAAAAAAAAAAAATATATCATATTGCATTTTCATAACATTCCTAACAAAAAACATCATCTTGTATTTTCATAGAATTCTTAGCATTCAAAAATAAAATAAAAATATACATTATCTTGTATTTTCATAGCATTCTTAGCATAAAAAAAAAAGAGAGATACATTATCTTGCATTTGCATTACATCCCCATAAAAAATATCATCTTGCATTTTCATCGCATTCCTGACTCTAAAAAAGGAAAAGAAAGAAAAAGATACATCATTTTGCATTACCATGACATTCATAGCATTCTTTTTAAAAAATAAAAAATAACCAAATTCATTTGCATAATACTTTGCATGCATGCATGTTGCCAATTTTGTTCAGTCAATGTTGATAATTGCATATTCACATCATGTTTCACCAAGCGAAAAAAATGGGCACTATAACAAAAAATTGCTTCCGCGACACCCTTACAGGATCATTCCTAGGCTAGGATCATGGATGAAATAAATCAAACTCAAGAGTTGAAGAATGAGGTGAATCAGCTCAGAGAACAAGTGTCCAAGATGATGGAGATGCTACAGTCCATGGAAAATAGAAGGAGCACAAATGAGAATCCCTCAGTGGCAAATGAAAGACATCCGACCACACCTCCTCACCTGTCTGGTTTCTCTCCAACCCTGCTGCAATACCAAGGCTTCAATCCTCAAAGAGTTGTGATGCCGTTCACCACTCAACCCTCAGTCACTAGTTCTCAGGAAACCCAGGTGCCACCCTTTCTACCACATGGCCTCCTTCCCACCTATGTACCATCATTGACCACCAATCCCCCTGGTAATAGCATGCTAGCAGCGACACCAAATTCAAACCTGTTGAACTTTACCCAAACTCAAGTCACTCGACTGAATGCTAATGAAACCCCGCCAATACAGCACCCATTCCCTTTCTTCATCCCACCATATGGCTTCCCTTCCAGCTTTGTACCACCACAGGTTGCCAATTCCCCTGACCGTGGCATGCTTGCTTTAAACTCATCGAGCACAACTCAACCATATACCCATTACCCAGGTGCCAGTGGAACCCCACTAGCGCAACATTTTGCTCCCATTTTCATGCCTCAATACCCATTGAGTTCTTTTGTTGAAAATCCTCAATTCAAAGAGAGATAGGAAACTTTGGAAAAGAGATTACGGGTCATTGAAAGATCAGGTTGTTATGGCCTCAAGGATGCTACTGAGCTTTGTCTAGTCCCTGATGTTGTCATTCCCCCAAAGTTTAAGGTTCCAGATTTTGATAAATATAAGGGGATTACTTGCCCAAGGAATCACTTGACAATGTACATTCGCAAAATGGCTTCACAGGTTCACGATGACAAATTGTTAATCCATTTCTTTCAAGACAGTTTAACTGGGGCAGCGTTGAATTGGTACTCACATCTTGAGCGTGTCCACATAAGGAGTTTCAAGGATTTAGCTGATGCCTTTGTAAAGCAGTATAAATACAACATTGACATGGCACCAGATAGAATGCAACTGCAAAGCATGTCTAAGAAGGATGCTGAGACTTTCAAGGAATATGCTCAGAGGTGGAGGGAAATAGCTGCACAAGTAGAACCCCTTTTGTCAGAAAAAGAGATGGTTGCTATGTTCACGAATACACTGCACGCGCCATTCTATGATCATATGATTGGAAGTGTATGGCGAATTTTTCAGATATATCGTGGTAATTGGTGAAATGATTGAAAGGAAATGAAAAAGGGAAAGTGCACCAAATGAATGACGGACAGACAAGTATGAAGAATGTTGAACCGACTGAGGGTGGACTTCAAGTCGAATGAGTTAAATGGGACTTCAGAAAAACTCATGGACTACAACGGTTACCTAAATAGTAAATCACCAAGCATTGTCAGAGGTTTCTACACATGCCTATCTGCAATAGGAACGAATGCTTACAATTGTTGATCAGGGGTAACCTTAGAAAGTTTGACAAAGTGGTGATTCATTTTTCTAACCGTCAAGAATGAACTGTACCCTAGAGTTCTTCAACATTGGGGAATTTCTGAGCGATTGGCATTCTGATTTGTTTATCAAGTTGTTACCATGAAACGATGATTTAATTGTACTGACCCTATGCTCGATTAAAGCCATTTGGGTTTTTGAACTTATGTGAACTTTCTTGAAGCATTAATGTGATAGATTTGTGTGGATCTCAGTTTACCTTGTTTTCTTTTCCTATGTTCTTGGCACTCTTGTTCTTGCCAGATCTTTCTTGTCAGTATTTTCCTCTCTTTACTTGCCTTCTTTTGGTTTGGATCCCATAGGACTCTCATTCTGAAAATTTTTTGTGGTCATAAGGCCTATGTGTGCAGGTGTTCTTTGCCCAAAAAAAAAAAAATAAAGGAAGCAAATAAATAATTACGTGGTGTGTATTATCCTTTTGTCTCTAAATTAAATTTTTTGAAAATGAGCAATCAAAATTTGAAATGAAGATTGGTCATCTTTCTCTATCTCTCACAAGAATTCATCTTTTCATTATCCATTGTTACCCCATTTTGAGCTTGAAGGTTTTCTTCAATAAACCCTGGACAAGGATCACCCTTACACTAGGGGATGACATAAAACAAAGGTTGATTGTCATGATGATTATTTTGAAGTATAAAAAGAGGAAAAAGAAGGAAAGATGAAAGAAAGGAAAGTAAAAGCAGAAAATTTGACAAAGTTCAAGTTTGAACAATGATGGAGAACAAAAAAGATGGAGAGCAATGAGAGAAAAGTGTGCTTGAATGTGTAAAAGCAATTAGCAAAGTTTAAGTTTGAATAAGGATCCTTGGTCCCACTTAACCTTTAAGCACTTGTTTGAGCCTTATATCTTTCTTTTCATAACCCCTAACCTCAGCCACATTACAAGCCTTAAAAAGTCCAATCTGATCAATGAGTGATTGCTTTTATTTTCACAAGTTTTAATTTCGAGACAAAAAGTTATGAGTTAGTTCTTTGCTCCAAAAAAACTTGTTAGGCTGAAAACTCGCAAGGGCGGTCTAAAAAAAAGAAGATAAGACAAAAAAGAGTGACTTACACTGGGGCAAAAAAAAAATTTTTTTTTCCCTGTTCAAATTGACCCTACACTGGGGCAAATTTGTTTTCTTCTTTAGCTCGACTTGGCCTCTACTGGGGCAAATCTTTTGATTCAATCTGGCTCTACATTGGGGTAAGTCTCTGTCCTGTGCAATTCAACTCCAAACTGGGGCAAATCTTGGTTCAATCCGGCTCTACATTGGGGCAAGTCTCTACCCTATTCAATTCGGCTCTAAAGCGGGGCAATTTGCCTAGTTTTATTCGACCTTACACTGAGAAAAATATCTCAAGTTCCCCACTGGGACGAATTTTGTTGTCAAATGGCCTACATTGGGCATCTTTGTTCTTAAACGGCATACCTTGAGTCAGATTCCTTTTTTGATACCTTACACAGGGGCATATTTTTGTAGATACCTGATAAAACAATAGTCAGGATGTCCAGTTGTCAAGTAAAGATCAATCACATCCAAACTGGGTCCAAAAACAAAAAAAAAGGGCAAAAAAAAAGGCAAAAAAAAAAACCTCTTGACTTTTGTACTATTCCACTACTTGTGTTTTTATCCTTTGTAAATGTCATTCGTGTAGTCATACTCCCAAAATCAGTCAAAAAAGGTCACTCGGGTAGTAAATCTCTTTCATGTTGTACTTTTGAATCCATGCATATCTGGTACATGATGCTTCAGGTTGGGTGAACATGAGTACAATAGTACAATTTAACCATCTGATGGTAGCCTCTTAATGAACAACTCAAGCCAAAGGAGTCTTAGAGTTTCAATCGATGAAGGGAATGACATCCTCAATGGCTAATTCATATTGAAGTATGTCCGGTGGAAATAAGAACCTTTGGGGAAAGAAGGTCACAAGCTTCTACACAAGCCATATTTAATGATGAGAAATTCAACAATGATCCCTTTTGAATATGAGTTTGGTTGGTCAAAGTTTTCCAAGAAGCGTTTGGTTCCTCAAGTTCATTCACTTCTTTAGCTCATGGCCCATTGTACAAATTCTTGGGCTCAAGGCCCACTTCATGAGTTTTTAGGCTAAAGGCCCATTGCATAAAGTTTTCTGGCTCGAGGCCCTTTAAGTGTTGATGAGAAAAAAAAATGACCAGACAAATCATAAGGCCAATCAACGAATTTTTGCTGTTCGATCGCAATCTTGCTGTGGGAAAAAGTCCTTAAAGGTTGCGGAACCAAAGCTCCGATGTGAAAAAAAAAAAAAGCAAAAAAAACAAGATTTGCTAACTCAGTTTGTTCATGAGAATCCTTACAGTAGGGCATTCATTGCATCATTATGCATCCATTGCATTATGCATCACCTCTGGCATCACATGCATCGTCCTCAAGTACCACATTCATTGTATCCATTGCATCATGCACCATCTCTGACATCACGTGCATTCACAAAACCATTGCTTTTAGTCTCCTGGGTCCCTGCACCCGTTGTCTTTTAATTTCCAGGTCCCCGCACCCATTGTCTTTTAGTTTCGGGTCCCCGCACCCATTGTCTTTTAGTTCCCGGGTCCCCGCACCCATTGTCTTTTAGTTCCCGGGTCCCCGCACCCATTTGTCTTTTAATTTTCGGGTCTCCGCACCTATCGTCTTTTAATTCCCGGGTCCCCGCACCCTTTGTCTTTTAATTCTCGGGTCCCCGCACCCATTGTCTTTTAATTTTTGGGTCCCCGCACCCATTGTCTTTTAGTTTCCGGGTCCCCGCACCCAGTGTCTTTTAGTTTCCGGGTCGCCGCACCCATTGTCTTTTAGTTTCCGGGTCCTCGCACCCATTGTCTTTTAGTTTTTGGGTCCCCGCACTCATTGTCTTTTAGTTTCTGGGTCCCCGCACCCATTGTCTTTTAGTCTCGGGTCCTCACACCCATTGTCTTTTAACTTCTGGGTCCCCGCACCTATTGTCTTTTAATTTCTGGGTCCCCGCACCCATTGTCTTTTAACTCCCGGGTCCCCGCACCCATTGTCTTTTAATTCCTGGGTCCCCGCACCCATTGTCTTTTAATTCCTGGGTCCCCGCACCCATTGCTTTTTAGTTTTTGGGTCCTCGTACCCATCGCCTAAAAGCAAGGGGGCCTTGTGCCCGTCACCTTTTTCTTTTTTCTGTCAAGCTTCGGCTTTGATATCCGTCAAACTCCGCAAGTTTTTTGTCTTTTTCGTTTTAAGTTTTTCATCAAGTTTCGGCGGACGCCTTGACTCAAGCTTTGTGTCTTTTCTGCTTTTAAGTTTTCGTCAAGCTTCACGGATGCGGATACCCACTCCGCAAGCTTTTTATCTTTTGCTTTAAGTTTTTGTCAAGCCTCA
Organism: Ormosia semicastrata; assembly: GCA_029884595.1. Classification (NCBI taxonomy): domain Eukaryota; kingdom Viridiplantae; phylum Streptophyta; class Magnoliopsida; order Fabales; family Fabaceae; genus Ormosia; species Ormosia semicastrata. Next base: position 5,908,138 of record JAQQTO010000041.1, read on the forward strand.
CGGATGCCGACTCGAACTTTCTCCCTCGTTTAATGTCCTTCGCTTTTGGCGTCATTTTGCTTTCTAAAAAAAAAAGAATAAAAGGAGCAAGAAATGAAAGTTTTCATGGACAAAATTAAATCAATTCATTTGCTTCCCATTTATTTTAAATATGAAGCAAATGGGGAAAAAATTATTGATACTTAATTTTGTCCATAAAATTTTGTCATTTAATCAAGGATTAATGTTTAATTGCATCTGTTGTGAGCATTTTATTTTCTTGGTCGGTTTTCATTTTAGTTTATTTTATTGGTGCAAACAAAAAAAAAAAAAAAAACACAAACAAAATAAAAAAATAAAATAAAAATAAAATAAAATAAAAGATATTAAATAATAAAACACAATTTTTTTTGTTGTTACAAGAAAAAAGTGGATAAAAAAGGCGGTATGAGCCGAAACGTAGCTTTCCTACCGAGAATTGGTCGGCTCCCGAGCATCTTTGCTTTCCTTGGGGAGCCGCATGTCATGGATGGGGAAAGGGTAGCAGGCATTGGAGAAAGAAAGCTTGGAGCGAGAGGGCGGCATACACAAATGGGGAAGTGTTATGGTGACCCAGCCGGGTCAACTGGCAGCCTCTCCACCTCGGGCGGGGAGGCCTCCTTCTTTCGGATACAAAGGAAGCGGGGGAAGGCAAGCGAGAGACTCTCCAAGAAGCAGAGACGAAGACTACACCCCGGCCTCACAGAGAACCAATCTCCATAGCCAACACCACAAAGCATCTCCTCATCAACTCCATTCACGTAACCCCCATCTAAAAAAACCCAACCCCAACACCCGATCACCTTCTTCAAGCCTGCGAGTAAACTTCCATCACTGACCAACAAAGAACCCATTACCATCTTCATCATCTCCTTCCTTCAACCACTAAAACACCACCCAAACCGTAACCACCATTCTCAAACCTTCAACACAACCCAAAACAGAATCATCACCCATTCATCCTCACCCAAACCAAACCGAGAAAACACCTCCCATTCTACCACCTCCACTTTGAGTTAACTCGCCACTCTCCACTATTCATCTTCTTCAACCTCCAACACCACAACCCAAACTCCATAACCACCTCACCTTCACCTCTTCAAACCACCATCCATAAACCTCCAAACCGTGAAGCTTCCTCCCCCCAACCGTCCCAAGCCATCTCCGTGCAACCCGACACCGCGACCCCACTGCTCCGTTCTAAGCTCCGTCCAGCTGCGTCACAGCGACCCGCGCGCGTTCCGCCCCGCAGCAGCCCGATCTGCCCAGATCCGTTGAGCTCCGTGCAACCCGGCACAGCGACCCGCACGAGTTCCGCCCCGTAGCAGCTCCGCGCCGTCGTTCCGAGGTCTCCGCCGCACCAGCTCCGCGATCGCAACCCGCTCCGGTTCAGATCCGTGCGACCCGCACCCGTTCCGCCCCGCAGCAGCTCTGCGCCGCCGCACCGCAGCCGCGCCGTCGCACGCCGTGAGCTTCTCTCTCCCACGCGTCTCGTTCTCCTCTCACCCCTCTCATTCTCAGTAGTTTTTCTGAACTGTTTTGAGTTACAGAGATTTCAAATCTCATTTTCAACCTTTTTCCTTTTTTTTTTCTTTTTCTTTCTTTCTTTGATGGGCTAATGACCCATTACCCTTTAAAACCTTTTTTTTTCTTTCTTCCTTTGATGGGCTAACAGCCCATTACCTTTTTTTAAGACCCTTTTTTTTTTTTTGCTTTCTTTCATTTTTTGGTAGTACTAGAATAGAAAAGGAGGCAGAATATAAAAAAAGGAGATAAAAATATGTTTTCAGTTTTAGGATTTAGTCATTGTTTTGCAGTGTTTATTTTACTTAATGATATATTTTATGTTGTGTTTCATGATTAATGAAAAATAAAAAATGAAGAAAACCAAAATAAAAAAAATCTAAAACAAAAATAAGTGTTGCTTTGGGTTATTTGATTTGTGATGTTTGTGTTTAATCTTCTTTGTTTACCTGTCTCGTGGAAGTTGGTGTTTATTTGTTTGTCTTCGTATATTTCTTAAAAGAAAAATAAATAAATAAATAAATAAAATCTTTTAATCCACGCAATGACCAATGATGATGATTGAATAGCGGATGCTATCTTCAATGTCGTTGAGCTCATAAGGGTTTATTGAGTAGCCTAATGCTGCCTTGAACCCCGTGCGATGATGATTTGTTTTCAAACAAAATATCTTTTCAAAAATTTCTTTCTTAATTAAAATCAATCAACTCACAAGTCATTTTCTAAAGAACTACGTGACTTTGAGTTCTCCATTGCACCAGGAGATACGTAGGAGAGCGAAACCCATTTCTGTCAAGCCAAAAAAATAAATTTTCATAATTCGGTTGTTTCTTTTATTTCTTTTCAAAATAAAAAATGAAAAAATAATAAATAATTACAAAATCTTTTGTTTAAAGGGGTTAAAATGAATATATTTGAGATTATTAAAACTTGCACAACTAACTTAAGGTACCGTTCATAGAACGGGCAGTGTAGGGTGCTAATACCTTCTCTACCTGTAATCGACTCCCGAATCCAAACTCATTTTCAGAAAGACCAGTTTTCCTGATTAAAGGATTTTTCTAATGTTTTCCCAATTTAAACAAACATTGGTGGCGACTCCATTGACTTTATTTCTTTCGGTCGTCCCGTCGCGATCCCGGTTGCGACACAAGTGATAGATCCTCTTCGAAGAAGCAAGCCAGAGTAATAGAGCTTGATGCCATTACTATGTTGAATGCCAAATTTGATGCTTTGACTAAGTCACTTGAGAAGCTGAATGTCAACGCCATCACTACTTCTAAAATAATTTATGAAATATGTGGAGGAGGACATCTTGGTTCAGAACGCAATGCAGTAGACCTGTCTTTGGAGCAAGTGAATTATATGCAAAATGGTAATTTCAAGGCTCAGGGGAATTCATTTTCCAATTCATATAACCCTAGCTGGAGAAACCACCCAAATCTCTCCTATGGCAATCAACAACATAATGGGGGCCCACCAAGATTTCAACAGGTTCAACAATCTTCTCAAGGTGGGAAATCCAATGTAGAAACTCTCATGGAGAACTTCATTGTCACTCAAAAGGAGCATAATAATGCAATTCAAACTCAAGTACAACAACATGGGGAGCCCATCAAATAAATACATACTCACCTTGATCAAATGGACTCATTCTAAGATGCTTGAAACTCAGATAGCTCAACAAGCTAGCTTGTTCAACATGGTACAGGGGCAAATCCCAAGTCAACCGGAGACAAACCCAAGGGAGCAACCAAATGCAATTTTCTTGAGAAGTGGCAATCAAGTTAAAAGCCCCACAAGGGAAGAAAAACACAAAGATGAGAAATCCCAAGAAAAGGAAGAGAAGCAAGAGAAGCGCGAGGCCAAGAAAGAAGAAGAAGAAAGTGCTAAAAGGTATGTTCCTCCACCAACATATGTTCCACCTTTGCCTTTCCCACAAAAATCTATAAGGGCAAAGCTTGATGAGCAATTTGAAAAGTTTTTGGAGGTTCTAAAAAAGCTTTATATAAACATTCCTTTTACTGAAATACTCTCTCAAATGCCCACTTATGCTTCTTAAAAGAAATTCTTTTGAATAAGAGGAAGCTTGAGGATTATGAAACCGTTACTTTAACTGAGGAATGCAGTGCACTCATTCAGAACAAGCTTCCTCCTAAGCTTAAGGATTCAGGTAGCTTCTCTATTCCGTGCTCGATTGGGACAATGCAAATTAATAAGGCTTTATGTGACCTTGGGGCAAGTGTGAGTTTGATGTCCCTTTCTCTTTGCAAGAAAATTAATATTAGGGAGCTCAAGCCGATCACCATCTCTCTTCAACTGGCTGATAGGTCAATCAAACATCCTATTGGCATATTAGAGAATGTTCCCTTAAAGGTGTGAAAGTTTTACATGCCAGAGGATTTTGTTGTGCTTGACATGGAAGCTGATGCTAAACTACTGATCATACTTGGGCGTCCATTCCTTGCCACTGGAAGGGCAATCATTGATGTCCACGAAGGGAAATTAACTCTGCAATTGAATGATGAGGAAATAGTGTTTGATGTTTTTAATTATGAAAATAATTATAATTCCTTTAATTCATGTAATCGCATAGATGCTACTGATGTGGTGGATAGTTAGGGATGACAATTTTACACACCCCCGCGGGTACCCGCAGGTAATACCCGTGACGGGGTGGGTAATACTCGTCTAATTTCTCCCGCGGATATAAACACCCGTTTTGTGTTATCCCCGTTTAATAAGTGGGAAGGGGGCGGGAGTGGTTCCCCGCACCCATGGGTACCATAAAAAAAAATTATAAAAATATTTTATATAAAATTATTTAAAAACTTCATTATATAAATTAAAATATGGTAAAATTATATAAATTAAAAGTATTTTAGGTGTTTGGTATTATTTTTGAATTAAGTTGTGTTGGACAAATTTTGAGAAATTATGATATTATACTTTTTTTTATTTTTTTTCATTTTATTTTTTTAATTTTGTTGATTTTTTTTTTTTTACAATTTATTGAGTACCCACGGATATCCGTGGTACCCGTGCAATTATTCGGCGGAGGAATAATAAACGGGTACCCTAAGGAAGGATATGGATGGGAGGCTGGGGGGCGGATATTATCCGCGGGGGCGAGGGGCGGGGGCGAGGGAGGGGGCTACTACTCATCCTCGCCCCGCCCTGTTGCCATCCCTATGGATAGTGTTGTGTTTTTATATGTGTGAGAATCGGACTGATGCTATGTTAGAAAAGACCTTGTGAGGGTGCCACTAATTTTTATTTTTGATTTTGTTTTTGGCTTATTATTATTTATTTTATTGATTAACATTCTTCTATTTTTGTTTTGTAGTTAGTTATTGTTGAGTCGGCTTAAGTGCCTCCCTGAGTTCGAAGCCTTTGTAAGGGGATGTATATAGCTGTCGGCCACCCAAAAAGAATTTTCTTTCTTTTCATTTAGTTTCTTTATTTTTACATTTAGTTCTTACACTTTTTTTTCAATTTTTGCTTTGCTTTTCTTGTTCTGTTTTAGACCCTATTTCACCGCTCATGATGATATATGCGCCTCTTTCTCCCACCCTTCCCCACCACCTTCATGATCTTGAGTTTCCATTTTTGAGGGAAGTTTCGTTATCTTTTGCTCTATTATTTTTCTTATTTAAACATTGAGGACAATGTTTATTTTAAGCGTGGGGGAAGTAATCTTAATTTGGTGCAAATTTTTGTGAAATCAGTGAACACTTGAGTATTGTTGGTAATCAAGCGGGAATTAAGAAGGGAATTCACTACTCATGAACTATTTTTGTGCAAGGCAATCTTTTTCAATTGAATGTTGAACATTTAGCATCTTATTTAGAAATTAGTCATGTCTGCTTGCATTTGTTCTTTTTACTAAACTTAAGCTAGAAGTGAGTTTTGAGCCTTTATTGATTGGATTTATCATAAACTAAATCCTTTATTTTTTCTGGAGTGAGTTTTCTCTTAATTTTTGTGTGCTAGAACTTGATTTGATATCTTGTTGAGACTTTTATAGTTCACATACATTCTTGGACATGATGAAGGCAATTAAGTTTAATTCTTTCTTGACTTTTAGAGTTGCATTATTAAAATAATCCTTTAGTTGTCCCATTTGAGCCTGAATTTGATTTCTTTGGATCCCTTATTGAATGATCAGGTTGAATTCTTTGGAGCAACCGATGTGTTAATTGAGAAGTCATAAAGAATTGTTTTTGTCTTCAAGCGGTTTATTGCTTAAAAAAAATGAAAAAAAAATGAAAATGAATGAAGAAGGAAAAAGAAAGAAAAGAAAGAAAAAAATAAAAATATTTGTTGGTAAAGAATTATGAGAATAATTTGGTTAAAAATGAGAATTATCTTGTGCATTATGCTCTATTAATCATCTTTTCAACCTAATTCTGCTTGGTATAGCTTTATCCTTAAACATTCTTTACCTTAATTCATTCCTGCCATTTATTGTACCCTTGGCCTCATTACAACCAATAGAAATCCTTTTGATTCTTGTTATGTATGTGAACTTGAAAGTGGAGATGAGATTGATAATCAAGCTTATGGTCATGTATTTGTTAAAAGAAATTTGAGTGATCTCTTTGCCCTTAAACACTTGAGAGATGGAAAGATGAGTGACCTCAATTGTTTGGTAGAAAGAAAAGGTGCAAGCAAGACTCAAGAGCTTCTAATTGTATTAAGTGCTAGACTTTCTTGTTTGATTGGATTTGATTACTGAGCTTAATTGAATTTTTAAATTGTGAAATTTTCATTTATTCATGTTTCTTGATGTTGAGTTTAATCTTATTTTTTATTCATATTCTTTGCTTAAGGATAAGCAAAGTTCAAGTGTGGGAGAATTTGATGTGTGGATAAAATACACACCTCTTGTGCTTGATTTGAGGTAGATTTGGGTGTGTTTTGATGATTTATGTTAGAATTTATGCCACATTTAATCTAATTATCCTTGGTATCTCATGATTGGTATTTCTTTATGTTTTTAGGTCCAAAAGAGGTGTTTTAACATGACTCTATAAAGTTTTGGATGGATTCATTACAATGGAGTTGAGCTTGGAATTTATATGACCAAGATTCGTAGAGTTTTTGACCTTTGCGCGATAAAATGAGCATAACTTTAGCTACAGAAGTCGAAATGAGGTGATTTCGGTGGCATCGGACTAAGAAAAAAATCTATAATTTTCATGAAGACCATTTCTCTAAAAAATGACGTTTTGAGCAATTAAAGAGTTAGACACGACCGTGTCTAATCTCAAAAATGCTTCTGTCAAGCTCACAGGATAGTGTCTCCCCTGAACATGCAAATTACGTTGTTTTTAAAACTCACACGGTCGTGTCAAAGGGAGACACGGTCGTGTGGGTCCCTCTGACACAAAAAAAGAAAAATTTTGCCCCCAAATCATTATAAATAGGGCAAAAACACCAAACAAAAGGAGACTTTTGACTAAAGACTTGTGTGATGACAAGTTTTGAGAGGAGAAGCGCAAGGATTCAAAGGCGAAGGCTTTGAAGGCAAGAGCAAGACTCTTTGAAGATAAACTATTGAAGTTCTTTCCTCCATCTCCATCTTCCCATCTTTTCTTCTTTTTGTTCATCAATCATGGTTGTTTCTTTAATCCTTGTTCTTATTTGTGTTACGATGGCCATTAGCGGCTAAACCCCGTTTCTAGGATTAGGATGAAACTCTCTATTTTTCTATTATGAATTGTTAATTTGATTCTTTGTTAATGAAATTATTATTCTTCATTCATTTTTGGTATGCTTAATGCTTGTGATATATTGCGCGCCATATTTACATGATTTTAGGCTTTAGGTGAAAGATCGAAAGATGAAATCTAATTGCTTGGTAATCTAAGAATTGAACTTAGGAATTGAGACCTAGACATAGGCTTAAATTCTTCGAGGGGTAAACGATTGTCATGAATCTTAATGGGTTGGAACTTGAATTAATTGCCATGAAAATGAGGTTAGTGAAGTTTTAGCACGTTTTTAGTGCCAAGAAATTGGGCTTTAAATAATTTAGGACAAATCGCCTTCAAGAACATAATTGAACATTAACAAAGATATGATTACAATTTATCGTAGGGGGTAGTGTAGTGGATTTCGAATCCTAGAGCTTTAAATCCTTGTTAAATCTCATCTTTTCTAGTTTCAATTGTTTATTTTATTGCTTTGCTTTTTGTCTTAATTTAATTAGACTTTCACTATTGATTTTTATTCGCTTAAATAATCAAAGTAGCTGTAAGCGTTAGTAATTAACTGATCATCATGGGAACGATCTTTATTTTGCTACTTGTACGATCCGTGCAGTTGCAAAAAATCCACAACAGTGAGTCATTTGTGAGAGTTGCATAAAGTTTTAGTGATATGAATCTCACTAAGTTAGCTTCTAATTTTCTTGGCTCTACACACAAGAATGGGAAACACACTATCTGAGGTTATAAAACTTATATGGTTATTGGCATATTGTATTGTCACGACCGTATTAATCGCGGTGAAATAGCAACTCGTACTAAAATATATTTAATTAGGAGTCGCCACCAATTTTATTTAAATTAGGAAAAATTAAAAAACCCTTATTAGAAAATGGTCTTTGAAAAACTAGATTGGATTCGGGAGTCGGTTATGCTTAGGGAAGGGTGGAAACTTAATCCCACAGCACCCCTAATGCACCCATCCTAAGACGGTACCTTAAGTCAATTGTGCAAATTCTTGATAATCTCAAATATATTTACTTTACCCCTTTTATTAAAACAACACTAAAAAAAATGATTTGTGAAAATTTAATTTTTGGCTTGACAAAAATGAAATTCTGCTCCTACGTATCCTCAGATGCAATGAGGAACTCAAAGTCACGTAGTTTTCTAGAAAATATTGTGGGTTGGTTGATAAAAAAATTTTAAAAATTTGAATTAACAAGCCGTCACGACTCAGTTATTCAAATTAAGAATTGAATAGGTGAAGCTCGCGTCACGCTAGAGACGTCACCCACTATTCATCAAGTTTGTTACAACTTTTTATTTAAAATTATCTAGGAAAAAAATTTTGGTTGATTTTATTATTATTATTATTATTTTTTAAAGAAATAATTTAATTTTTTATTATTTTTTTAAAATTTGAATTAACAAGTCATCGCGACTCTGTTAATCAAATTAAAGATTGAATAGGCGAAGCTCGCGTCACGCTAGAGACATCACCCGTTAAATTATCAAGTTGTCACAACTCAGATGATTATGAAAATTATAGAATTAGCAAGCTGTCACAACTCAGCTAATTTTATTTTTATTTTTTTTCTAAACAATATTGAATTTTTTTATCATTTTATTTTTATTACTTTTATTTTTTATTTTATTTTTTAGATTTTTTTATTAAAAGAAACACACTTTTCGCTAGCTTACTAATAAGCAAGCAAGAGCTCATTTTAGAGAAAAAACAAACTTAGCTCTAGTACTACTAACACAAACCCATACAATCTTTGACCCATTTTAGAAACAGATACAATTGGTATGAATTTTTTTACTAAATATCACTATTTATAATTTTTGCTCAAAAAATAAAAAAAAACTAAACTAAAACCCAAACACGTAAAGGATAACGTAAGAAGAAAAGAAACCAAAAGCTTTCAATCACAAGCTGGCCATATCCTTATTACCAACTAAACGAATAAACAAATGATAATAATGAAAAATGCAAAAACAGAAAAACACAAAGAAACAAAGAAACAAAGAAACAAGAAGAAGAAACAGAGCACAAACTGGATATGTGTTTGCTGCTGGATGCGGTGCGTGGTGGGTGGAGTCTCCGTTCTGTGTTGGTGGTGGCGTGCACAATGCAAAGGTTCGCGGCTAGGAGGAGTTTCGGTCTAAGGTAGCTACCAGTCTGGGTTCTGGTTTGTGCGCAGAGGGACGGAGCTGCAGTTACGACTTCACGGATCTGGCAGTAAAGACACAGTGGTGCGCGCAGGGACGTTGGGTGGCGCAACTCTGTTTTGGACAAGGAGGAGCGGCTTCAGGAGACAGTATGGATCCAAATCTGCATATGGGTGGCAGGGTGGAGCGGATGACAATATGAAGATGGTGCAACTCGGTGGTTATTGTTGTTGGCTCCGGTGATGACGTGACTGTTGAGTAGCTGCGAGCAGGTTCTGGTTTTGGGTTCGTAGGTGGGGAGAGAGGACAATGGTTCTGGGATGTACCGAAGGTTGGGGCTTGCAGGTTTTGGTGCATGGATCACGGTGCAGCTCACTTCACGGTGACTGGCGTGAAGACGGTGGTGTTGGAGGTGAGTTGGTGAGTATGAGTTGAAGGTGGAGAAGGTGGGGAGAGAGGACAATGGTTCGGGATGGGGCATGGGTGGTTGGTGATGAAGATGGAGGGTGGTTGGTGATGGTGATGGAGTGGTAAGGATGGAAGTGTTGGAGATGGTTATGGAGGCTTGAGGATGGAGGTTGAGAGGATGGGTGGTTCACGGTGAAACAAGGGATGTGTTTGAGGGTGGCTTCACGTGGTGGTGCAAGGTGGTGGTGGGTGAAGATGGAGGGTGGTTTAGGAGAAGGGTGGAGATGAAAGGTGTTGTTTAATGGTGGTTGTGTGAAGGATGGCTATGGTGGCTTGGGTGAGTCGACTCGGTGGCTATTCAGAAAAAATAAATGTGGGAGACATCCAAGGTGCTTCTCACAACTTAGAGGGATGAAGAATATTGGTATTTCATGGTTTGGAGGGTCTCGGTTGGAAGGTGGAAGTAAGGGAGATGAAGGTTATTGGCAGCAAGGTGGTGATGGGGAGGTGATTCACGATTTTTGGAGGAGATCGTTGGGAAGGTGATGGAGATCCATCTTAAAGGTTGAAGAATGAAGGTTTTTAGAGGGTGAGAAGGGGTGCAAGCAGTGTGTGTACCTGAAAGAATCAGTGTGCTCGTAGTGCAGGGGGACGTAGTGAGTATGATTGTGAGTGGGGAACAATAGAAAGTGGAGAAAAATATGGGTGTGTGTTGTGAGTGAGTTGTGTGAGGATGGGTGAAATGTGAGTGGGTGAGGGTGAGTGCATGTACAGGACAGTGAGTGGAGCAAAGCAGAAAAAGAAAAGAACAAATGGAGTGAGTGAGTGTGTGCTAGTGGGAACGTGAGGATGGGGTGATGAATGTGAGTGGGGAACAAATAATGTTGTCTCTTGCTGTGAGTGTACTTGGCTCAGTGGGTGTGCCAAAATGTGACCCATTTTGTACATGAAAGTGGCGTGGAGTGCTATTGTGCAATGGAGTGAATGCATAATGCATGGCTTAAATAAGAAAATGACAAAGGACAAAGAAAAGAAAAAAAATATTTTTACTCAAATAAGAAAAATAAATCAGCAACATATCATTTTTTTATTTTTTATTTTTTATTATTTTTTATGTTTCTTTTTTTATGTGGGCTTATGTATTTGGGTTAGAAAAAATGGCTAAAAATATGGACAACAATTCTTTGATTTTTTTATTTTCTTTAATTTCCACCTTTTTTGTTTTTTTTTTATTTTTTTAGAAATAAATTAAAAAGAAGGGGTCCAGTCAAAATATGGTGTTCATATGTATAATTGCATAAGTGGAGAAATTTGTTCTTAAGGCTTTCTTCTCCCTCTTCATGCCTATTTTAGAATATGCAATAATGTATGAGAGCATAGAAATTATCTGATTAATGTGGCATGAAAATTTTGGAACTCTAGCTATAAGCAATTTTTTCATTAATTATTATAGTTTCTTATGGTCACATGTTCACCTATTGCACTACACAGAATCTAGCAACCGGTGGCAGTTAAAGCTGTGACGGTTAACGATACTTATCCCATATTTTACATCTATGACAATTTTCATAGCGGTTCATATAATACTTTTAGCTTATGTATAAATTGCGCGAGTTAGGTGGCATTTACTGAGCGATTATCTTGAATTGTCGCAGTATGGATGCATTTTTTAATTCCCCCTAAATTTCCCATTCCCTCTAACCCCCAAAATTTCCATTCCCTCTGACCCCCAAATTTCCCAAACCTTGCAAGCCTTCACTTGTTCCCAAACTCTCAGAACCCTCGTTAGACCCTCGTTCCCCATCGTTCACTCAGATCCCTTACGCGTTTTTCTGGAGGTACTCCAATCCAACTCTAAAGCATGGGTTCTCGGATGTGCAATCCCGAGGAAGAGGTCTCCACCAGGTATTGCAAAGTTTATTCTAAGTAGCTTTCGCATAGTTTTGTTTTGGGTGGCCATCACTCTCTATAGCATTCCTAGAACTACTATTATTTTTTTTATCAACATTGCTTCTTTCAGTGGAGCTGGTAAAAGCCATTCCCATAATGCCAAATCAAAACCCCATTTTGCAGAGCACTTTCCTCTTGTTACTTTTTCAGGTTCTCATCAATGTACACATATAAATCAATAGCCAATCCCGTGACCTCTAAATCTACCATAGAGCCTTTCACAAACTCAGACGCATGCAATGCTCTTCTTGGCTACTTCTCAAGGTCTCCGAAGTAGCTTCCCTCTTCCAAATCGACCCCGTCACTTTTCTCACCGCCAATACATTATTCTTTCTAGACTCTTCCTCAAGATCCCCATCTCCTGTTCCTGCGTCGACGGCATTCGCAAATCGATGTCCACTCATTGCAAGACTCGTCCTTCTAATATCCTCTTGTCGATTTTGGTCTATGGGGGTTTGGTCTTTGCTGACCAGCTCAGGGAGGCCAATTCCATAACTGACCCTTCGGTTTTGGGTTTTTCTTTTGGTGCCTTGTGGTGCCTCTTCCGAAAATACCATTATGTATGCAATCCCGTGAAATCATAACTACTTCACAAAGTTTGTTCTTAGAATTTGTGAGATATCAACTTATGCATTTTTTTTTTGAGTTTTTCAAACTTGATCATCACCTTTGACTCTAGGTGGAAGATTCTTCTGATTTCTTCTTCAGTGTTTTTGTTTTTTTTTTATTATATATTAAAGGAGATTTTGGGCGTTTTGTGTTTGTTTCTCAACTATGAAGCAGAAACTATTTATAGGTGTTTCCAAGAAAACTATTTCTGAGTTGTTGTCTTGATCATTAAACATACAGTTTTGCTTATGACAAAGGTGAGTCTTGATTGTTGATTGTGGAATCATTGTAGGACTTGATATTGTGGAGAGTTTTCAAAGCAAAGTCTCAGGTGCTGTTTGAGATAGAAAGAGTGTGAAGTTTGAAGATTAAGCCACAGTGGGTTGCTTTCTCAGTAACTGATTCTTAAAGGTTGGTTGGTCCTTGATTTTTTTTATTTTATGATTCTTTGCATTAATCTCCTACTTCTGGAAAGAAGAGTTATGTTCTTTTGCTTCCTTTTTTCTTTTGTTTGTGTGAATTTTAGATTTTGGCTTTCTTATAGCTAGATATTGTGCAATATGAAGTCTCTAATTTACAACTTTGTTTTGGGCTTTATAGAATCAGGGGGCAACAAGAGTGTTTTGTGCTTGATGAATTGTCTGAAAATTCATTATAATATTCAAAATTTTAATTTTGAAAGCATATGATGCAAGACACTCAATTATTTGTTATCCGAGACACAAAATTTATAAGAGTTAGCTAGGTATTCCAAATAAATGGGTTGAGTTCTGTGGGCCATTGTGTCTGGACGATTAGAGTGATGTTCTAGACTGGAACTGTCTGATAACCTTGTTGGTTTGTCTGTTTGTCTTCTTTTTTGGAAAATTTTTCAATTTTGTTTCTGTTGGTTGAAATTTGACCAAGGAACTGCATAAGTATTCAAATTTATTTTACTAAAATGAATTTTAAATCAGTATTCAGTTGCTTTTCCTATTAATTGCTTTTAAATAAAACTTTTTCCGTTGCTCTACTGCTAGCAAATGTTGTTCTACTGCTATCACTTTAATGTTGAGACTTTATTTGATTTCTTTAACATATTTCATTTTCACTTTTGGGTTTTTTTAATTACAGTTAGATAGTATTTGAGTTAAGTTATGTGTATATAAACTAATTTATCTCTTCGATTCAATTAAGGCAAGTTATTCACATAAAAATTAAAAAAATTCATAAAAATATTTGTTGTAGTTTAGCCTAAAAAATTAATATATCTAGTATTTGAACCTGTAACCAAATCAAGAAACTGACATATTACTTTTTGGCTTTGATACATTCCCCTTTTCTTACTTGTGTCACATAATCATGTATTAGTATTTATAATCTGTGTCCTTTAGCTGCTAATACCCTAATCAAGAATCACATTTTGTAAATGCATAGACAGCAGCTTGATATTTCAATTGAACCTTCTATATTGAGCCTTCAATATACTAAATGCATAGACAGAAGCTTGATATTTCAATTGAACCTTCTATATTGAACCTTCAATTTGATATAAATTACTAAATGCCTTTTGTTATTTTGTTTTCCTGTTTCAAAATAAATTGCTTTTCTTTCTTCTCATGGAATTGAAAAGTCAGAGCGTACATGTGGAATGTAAATAGCAGTAGCGTAGAGCCGTAGACAAAGTGGAGTAAGCTCACATGAGTTGACAATCTGATTGTAGTGGTATATATATGTATATATATAGACGAATCAGTGCCACTATCAGACAACATTATTAGTTAAAAGAGGACTAGCTTTTCATGGTAGCAAACATTAAGCATTATTTAATTCTTGAAAGGGCTAGCTATATATATATATATAAACACACAAAAGTTGAATATGAAAAACTAAAATTAGAAGTTGCAACAAATACTGCAATGCTTAAAGAATTATTGGCTTATGTTATGCAAACTAATGGGGGTCAATTGCCGCCTGGTTTTTCCAACTTAGGAGTCAATCAGGTAAATTCATATATCAATGGTATTTACTTAGTTTTCCCTATTACTGTTGGATCAGTGGTATTTGCTTGGAATGTACATGATATTAGGTTTAGGGTCAACTGTTGGATGCCTCCACATTGTTTTCACATTATTGTCAACCATGGATGGTTTGAGGAAGTATCACTTAAGAACACCCTAGTACACTTAATACATTTTAATAAGTGAATAAATTTTGAGAACAATTTATCTGAGCCAGAGAACAGGAATAGCAGAGAATATGATTCAATGGCAGAACACGACAAGCAACATGTGGTTTACTTGCAACTTTAAATGGGCATGCTTATTTGACTTATTTATCTCTTAAGAACCTGAATAGTATGCCACTAGCTTTCAGGTCAAGATACTTTGGTTTAATTAAAATTTGGAATGAAATGTTTCTCATCCCTCTTTGAGTCTTTCTATTAATTGTAACTGAATTAAAAAAAAAGTTAATTGCCTCTTGTAATGTTTGCTACCTTGACAGTTGCAACTAGTTCTAAGTATGTCATTCTTTGTTTCATTCGAGAAAAAATGGCTGATTATTGAAGCAGAATATGACTACATGACTTTTCTATTTGGTTTTTGGTTGTATCATACTTTATTACCAGCATAGTAGCTGTCAATGCACGGGCATTTTGTTCTCTCTTCACCCCCTTTAAGGATTGTACCTTTTAATCTTGGAGCTTGGACTATTTTTATTTAGTGATTTTGCTCTCTGTTTAGGTGAAATTTGTGGGACAAGGACTGAGGTTAATGGGAACCAAATTATTCTTGTTTGCATGATGACTTAGAGTGTTGTTCTCTTATTTTTTTGGTTAAGGATAGCCCCTTGAACTGGGCATTTTCTAAACAAAAATTAACTTTTGAGTGATAAATTTGTATGGATAAAGATGTTATTTTAAAAATTAAGATCTTACTACTTTACTTAATAGGTAATACTTACTTGATTTCTACTTAGATTTTCTTTAAAATATGCATGTAAATTTTTTTGTTCAATTTCAGGCTACAGACTTAGGCTCACCAGCAGATGCAAGATGCTCTTCCGACGCTAGTCATCAACCACAAAGCCATGGATCTTCATCTTCTGCTTAGCTCTTTATTACTTAGTACTTTAGAGCAAGATATTGGACTTGCATTTTGTACATTGTTACTTTGACTAAGAATTTATGTTGGGAACAGTTGTATTTATGCTACTTAACACTTTTGAGCAAGATACTAGACTTGCATTTTGTGCATTGTTACTTTGACTATGAATTTATGTTGGGATAAGTTCTTATGCTACTTAGCACTTTTGAGCAAAATACTATACTTGTATTTTGTGTATTATTTTTATGTAATTTTTGTTTTAAGTAATGAATAAATGTAATGCTTTAAATCAATTAATGTTTTAATGGTGTAAAAAATTTTAAAACCAAATTAAAAATCATCAGTGAATATAAATAGAAAATATGCAAAAAAAAAGTATTTAAGTTTCTTCAACTATCACTGGTACAAATGGATGAATTTTTTTTAAAAAAAGAATAATAAAACATTGCAGCGGTTACAAAACAATCACAAGTTTTTTTGTGAAAACTGTCCTAATAATAGCGGCGGTTGACATCCACTGCCAATTTAGAAAAGTTAAATTTAATAACCGCCGCTAATAATGGTGGATAAATTTTTTAAAAGTAATTACAACAGTTATAAACTGCCACTAAAAAATAAAGACAAAATTATTTTAAAATTTATTACGGCGGTTAATATCCACTGCAGATTTTAAAGACTAATTTTCTAAAAATTTTATTTAACGGCAGTTAACAAACCGCTGCAAAATTATCTATTATTCTGCAGCGATTATTCCAGCGGCTACATTAACCGCTGCAGATTCACTCTCCCGACACTAGAAATAGCCACAGTAATGTAACCGCCGTAAGTGTCTTTTCGCGATGGTTCAAACCGCTGCGGATGACTTTTAGAACCACCGCCATTAGCCTATTATGTTATAGTGCTGCAAGACTAATATTGTGTTTTGTAAATCTAGTGAGATCTTATATCTAAGAGTTCCATCCATAATATTTATAATTATTTTGGACACTTTGTATAGTTGTGAGCTCTCCTTCATGGGACTAATTACGGCAAAGTATTGTATTGTTAATAATGTTGTTGTGTTTTCATTAGAAATTATGTTAATAATGCACTTATCCAATCAGTTTATCTTTATTAATATGATTTCTGATGTTTTGTTGAATGCATTAAATGATTGTGCCCTTAGAGTTTTCAGTATCCTCTCGATACTAGCTTTAGGAACATGATATTTAATGGTTTGTGAGAGTTTACTTGTTCATTGTAATCCGGGACCCTTAGGCGAGATTATAATGATGTAGCAACTCAAATTGTTGTGACATATATATAATGTTACTCATTGTCAAGTGTTTTACCAAATTGATTTAAACAACCTTGAATGTTTGTATTATTTTGTGAAACTTGACAAAGATAATTGGACATTCTGTAGCAATCCAATTTTGATATTTGGACAAGTAATTTTGTTAAATAAAAAAAATTATTTTCTTAATAATGTTGAATGGATTGCAATTAATGTTGGGTTGTGTAAGTAATGGACATACCCTTCAGTGTGACATTATTTGACATAATCATTTGTGTGATAGAGAAAATAGTTTAAATATTTATTTTAAAAATCTTGAAAAATATTACTTGTGCATAAATTATGAAAATATTGGTTCAACTATTTTACTCTATCAAATAGGAGAAATTTGTATATTCTAATATGGAATCCTTAGGCGGGATTGCAATAATGCAAGGGCTCTAGTTCAATTAATTGCCCAGTTAATTGAACAAGGAAAAATAATATAATTATGGTTGCTTAAGTATAATAAATGTTTTAATACATGATTTTCTCTAACTTTTATATTTGTCATCGCTTTGTTGTTGCTTGTTGGGACCTATTGAGAAAATTGTTGAGTCTCCTAAAGTATGTTGTAATATAGTAAACTCCCTATAGTTGTCATATTGTGTCGATATGATTTAGTTTTAATAAGACATGTTGAAAGCATAATTAGCTTGTAAATGTCTAAAAACAAATTTTCTATTTTATACCATTGTTTGTGTTGTATTAAACCACTAGCTTGTTAAGCTTATTTTGTAATAAGTATTGTCATTGCAATTTGGGAAATATTATTTTTGTCGATAGGATAGTGATAATTATTTTGGCTTAGTATTTTGAAATGATAACTTTGATGATTTCCTTTTATATTATTTAAATGTCCAAATCCTCAAAGGAATTTTAGTTTTGCTAATTTTCTCAACAACAAAAAATTATGGGATTAAAGTCATTCAAGTATTGTTGTGAAGGAGACGTTCTTCCAATTGTGATTTAATCATTTTGTGATGATTTATTTTTTTTAACTCACATTATTGTGTTAATCAGTTCAACTTTATAAAATAACTTCTTTTATCGATGGTACAAAAAATCTATAATGAATATTTTTTGAGCTAAATCAATTGTACCTATGGCATTCACTTTGATAAATTTCATTTCTTTTGGACTGAAGTAAAAGAATATGTATATTTAATTCTTATGTATTTATATGTTGATTTTGTATATTACTTGACAATCAATATGAATTGAAGTCCTTCGTTTCTTATAAGAAGAAAGCGATTTTGTAACTGTTATTTCTTTTAAAATACTTGTTGTAAATTTTATAACCTGCTATGTATGAAACTTAATATTAGAGACAATTAAATATCTAAGTGCAAGTTAAGTTGACTTGATATGAGTTGTCAGGTATTATTGTTTAATATTGATTTTGGTGTTGTTTACATTATTCATTATTGCCATAAGTAAGTGGGAGCAAATTTGTTATTAATGTGCTTTGTGCTAGTTGTATATTGATGACCAGTATTGCTATTGTTGTTAAATGAAAGACAATATTCTATATTGAATTGTTTCTATCATATGAAAAATATTGATGATGACATTTTGTGTTTAAGACATAAAGACCTTTTAAATCATATTATATTAACATATTGTCTCACATGACACATATTATTATAAATTTTTGAAATGTGTTTGTGTTCTTGTTTAACATTAATGTTTACTATAGTGGGAGTTGAAGACTGTCTTTTAGTTATGTCCTCATTAGTGGTTAAGTATAGGTTTCATGTGCTTCCGCTGCTGATAATTTAATTTTGTACTCAAGTGTGCATATGTTTATTTTATGTTTTTATATTTTTCTATTGTGACACATGGATTTTGAGTGAGTTGTTGAAAACTTGTAAGTGGTCCTATATATGTGTAAGACATTAGGGATTTTGATCTCACTCATATGTTGTTAAGTTTTTTAAATGGTCATTATAGTTTTGTGAAGTATAGATTACCTTATTTGTGAAAATTCTTTTGTGGTTTTGTGTTTGTGATGACAAAGAGGAGTTGACTTATTGTAAAGTATCATATGGATACGTGTAATCTCCTCAATTGTGAATGCAGAGTTTGTAGTTGATAATGAAGTAATTTTGTGAGACTTTGTGGTTGATAAATTTTGTATACATTTGGCTTAATATTATTTTTATTGTTATGACCACATTTTGGATAACTCTACAATATTGTGTTTCTCTCTATTTTGGTATTTGTGTTGTTGAAGAGAGATGATGAGTTTCAGACTCACATTGAGTACTCTACTATAGTACTGATAATCCTACTAATAATGATGTTACTATTAGAGTATTTTGAAAATTTTGGACTCTGATGGGGTTGTTATTGTTGTTTTATTTTGATATGTTGGATTAGTAAATGAGTGTACATTATAATTATTATATTATCTCGAGACTCATTGAAACTGTTATTGCCATATGTTGTTATTGTGTACGCTTTTGTGATGATATGACGTATTGTTGGAGACTTTAGTACTCGGTCTCATTTCGTTGTACTCATATATTTAATTGAGATATTTGTTGAATCTCAGTAGGCATCCTTGGTAGATGCCTAGGTCATTTTGTAGGGAATTGCACATTGATCACACTTTTAGCATGCAATTTTATTGCGCTTTCCCTTTGACCCACATTCTACATTTTGTTAGGTCACCGGATTATATGTATCTTACATGTATGATATCAGTACTTCTATTGAGTATGATTTTCTACATTGTTGAGATGCTTGTAATTCCAATTTGGACCGATGGTTGAAAGCGCTTGCTCATAGTTGACATTCTTGTAGCCACGTTAATTTGGAGAGTTATTTTGTTCAAAATTAAGTGTCTATGTTGTCCAAGTGAGAGATTGTTAGATTAATTGTAATATGTGTGGACTAATATAGTCACTAATTTTTCAAAACTCAGATTAATTAAATATCAAATATTGTGGAGCATATATTAGTTTAGTCCATTTGTGATCAATTTTGTTATTGGACTCTTATAAGCACTTAAAACTCATGTGGACAATGTTGTTTTAGATTTGTGGGCCTTGTGTATGAGTTTTCTATGATGGATAAGTTAACTCATATTGTAAACACAAGAAGATGCCCCTATTCTCATCCTATATGTATTGTGGTTGCCCCATTGAGGTCACAAAGGTTTTGTGGATATATAGGAAATGAAGATAGTTCCTCTATACACACGCACCGTTCGTAATTTTTCTTTATAGATCAGGCATGGCCGCGCTCATATTTGTCATTTTTAGGTGATTCTATAACTCAATATATCTAGTATATTATATTTTTTACATGTCATAATTTAGGGTTAAATGGATTTAGAAAATTTGACATATCGTTAATTAGTTTGAAACAAAATTCCTTTAGGTTGGGCATTCGACGATGGCTGGAGACACATGGCTTAGTGGTGGCTGACAACGACTCGTGGTGGTGCGGCAGTTCCAGATGACAGAATGGAGACTCGTTGCTGCTGGACGGTAGTGGCGTAGCGTCAAGGGGTGGAACGGTGGTGGCTTGCAGGTTGACATGGCGCGCCTCTGTTAACGTCAAGGAGTTGGTGATTAACAATGGTGGCTTGAAGGTGGTGTGATTTGGGATGTGATTACTATGAATGAAAGCGTAGTAAATATAGTGTGTAAAAAAGGTGGTGGATGTGCATATGCATAATGGTGTGTGAAAGAGACACGAAAAGATCAAGCAAAAATATTTCAAAAGACTCATGCCAGAAACTTGCAACAACCAACAATCATGCATTCAATGGCAAATAAAATAGAATGGGTAGACGGATCTACCTCTAATCCAGGAAGCAAGCTAAAGTTCCCTCCTTCCTTTCACCACAACATCCAAAAGCTCTTACTATTATTTCTTTCTCAAGCTAAAAAGATGCCTACCGAAAACAAGAACCCCTCCTCTTTCTATGTTTTTCTTTTTTTTTTCACCTCCCCCCTTTCTTCCTACTTCTGCTATTTATTGTTGCCTCAAATAATCAGAGGGTATGGCCTAAAAATTATCCTAACATGGCCTAAGTGTCATTCTTATCCTTGCTTGCTTTCATAAACTTACCCCTTCTCTCAATTACTTGCAAGGATCACTTAACTTGTTATTTGCTACTTAGTTGGGAAGAAAATAATCATTTGGGACTTTATTGGATTCTAATTAGAAGTTGAGAAAATTGAGTTATTGGAATTTTGTGAATTGGGTCATATGTTTAATTGAAGGACCACGAGTTTTGGGTTTAGAGTGATTGATTTTTAATTTTTTTCTTAAAGAAAATTACACTAATTTCTCTTAAGATTTAATTTAATTACACTTGATATTTTTTATTTTAAAAATTATACTAATCTTAAAATTTATATTGTTATTATATTGATCTCTCTTAAAATTTATATTATCATTATACTTATCTTTTCTTGATCATTTTACTTATTTGATTTTGTAAGTTTATGTGTTAGACTTGTTTAATAGAATATTTGACAATTTTTATCTTGAAACAAGCTTAATCCTCTTGTGCATGATTTGTTTTTAATATTTTTTAGTTATTAATATTTATCTATCTTTATAAAGATAATAATGTGATATTTCTTAAAGGATTGATGGGAATATGATATTCTTTAAAGAATTAAAAAAAATGTGGTATTCCAAACTAAATCAAAGGGAAATGCTATATTTTTCTCATTGATATAAAATAATGTGTTGAAGGATGTATTATTGGAAGTTAAAAATTCTGAATCCCCACCCTACCCTACTCTTGATTTTTCAGTAAAAAATATTTTATGTATAATTTTTATATGTATATTATATATTAATATAAAAAATATATTAATTTAATTTGTATGCAAATGTAATATTTTCATAAGATATAAAATAAATTTATAAATAAATTAAAAATATATATATATAAAAATTAAACGTATAACGATACTATTTTTCAACTAAGACAGCGGCAGTTGGCTTTTACCTTTCTCGTTCTGCAGAATGGACTATAACCTGAAAGTGACACCTACTCCACACTTTTGTGGCCATCTGCCTGCCTCTTGTAATGTCACTGTGAATTGTGATGTAACATTCTCTGCATCCTTGTTCCACACGTGGTTTAAAAACTTTTTAATAATAAGAACTAGTTGTATCCCGTGGTTTGCACCGCATTAACAAAATAATAATAGTTATATACCCGTAAAAAATAATAATAATATTAAATACATATATATGTGCATATTATTATATATATATATATATATATATAATTTTTACTATTTAATTAAAATTAAGTTCATCTCATATTTATATATTTATATTTTAATTTTATCACTTAAATAAATATGAGAGATACAAGTTAAAAAATAATATGTAATTAACATTTTTTAAAGCTTATCAATTATAAATAATTTTAAGTTATTTTATATAATGTTGGGTTTATTTTCAGATTTATGTAATTCTTTCGGTAAAAGCAGTAAAAGAGATCTATTAAGTTTAATTTAATATTAATTCATTTGATAATTTTATATCTTTAATGTTTTGTGTATTTACTTTATGATTAATATGTCGCCAACATAAAAGCTGATTTAACAATTAATTTTAATCTTAATTTTTTAATGAATTCTAAATATATAATGAATTCAAAACATATAAGAATCAATTTATAAATTAATTTAAATTAATACGAGTCAAATAAAATTTATTTTATCTTTATAATTACGAAAACAATGTAAAGAAAAAAATTATAATTTAAATGGAAAACAATTACAAACACATTATGCTTAAAATTTTGATTTTGTGCTTAAAATATATTTCATTTGAGTTGTGCTTGTTTGGAAATTTATCAAATTACTAACATGTGTTGATCTGAGTGAAAATGAGTTGGGTCTGTAACCTCCTTACTATCTTAATATCTGTTAGCAAAATTATTAATTGAGGGTATTATTTTTAATTTCTTTAATCATGGTGAAAATATTAACATTAGTGGATTAATTCCATAAAAATTTCAAAATTTGCTAAATAAAATTTCAAAGACTCAGAAGAAATCACTTAAAATTTAAAAATTTCTTTCTAAATAAAATACAAAGTAGAGAAAAAATAGAAATCTTTACAAATCGAAATACAAAGTAGAGATAAGAGTTTTTCAATAAAACTATAAAGAGAATCAAAACAGAAAACCAAAATCGAAATATAAGGATCAAAATCGAAGAACTGAGATCAAAACTTGAAAAACATCAAATTCTCAGAACTATAATCGAAATCTCAAAAATCGAAATTGAGACAATAATAAGTAAAGAAACAAAATCAGAAGCATAAGTGTTAATTTATAAACTCAGCAATATAATTATGATTTTACTTGCATATATCAAAGTCATTATTTAATCAAAAATACATAATTTTCTAATAACTCTATATATATATATATATATATATATATATATATATATATATATATATATATCTTCATCCTTTGGATTTAAAATCCATACATGATCAATCTGAATAATGATAACTTTAATGCGTCCTGTACTAATCTAAAAACATCATGAATAGGATGAGAATTGAAAATTCTCAATAAGAAATGAACAATTATAAAAATGTTTAAAAACACATGGTGAGTTTTAACTGTGTAATGTACATAGAAAACCTCATGATAATTCAAGTATGATAAGAACAACACAATTTCAGCATAACAGAACGAATGTTGTAATACCCCGAAAATTATTTATTTTATCATTAATCATCATTTTATAATATTTAAGATTTTTAGAAATTTCTGTCAATTTTTCTGGAAACATCGAATATTTTAATATATTTTTCATTTTACGTGCACACTAAGCAGAGTCGGTGTAACACCCCGGAAATGATTTGTTTCATCATGAATAGTCATTTCCCAATATTCATGATTTTTAGAGAATTTTCTGAAAACGCTGAATATTTTAATATACTCCTTGTTTTGCGTGTTCATTGAGTAGAGTCAGTGAAACGCCCTGAAAAATTGTTTATTTTGTGACAAATATTCATTTTCTAATATTTGTGATTTTTTGGAAATTTTGTGGATTTTTCTGAAAACGTCAAAAAAATTTATAGTATATTTCTCGTTTTGCGTACGCACTGAGCAGAGCCGGGATAACGAAATGTTTTCTCTGAGGCTGGTAAACCTTGAACTGTCAACGTGTCGACGGGGGATCTTACTAAACTTGAGGCCAGGCACAGTTTATGAGGTTTGCGTTTTTCAAGATTTTATCTGATAAATAAAATCACTGTATCATAAAATTATCAGATGAATAATAAAATATTATTTTCATCAACTGTAACTTTTATTCACTAGAAAAATAATTCCAATAGTGTAATTAATCATCTGTCAGATGTATTTAATTAAAGAGACAAGCTTACTATGCACTTTATTGAGAATTATGCAAAGCTTCTCAAGGAAGCTTCAAGGAAGCTTTTTGGAAATTTCCTCCAAGCTTCCCAAGGAAGCTAACCAATTTTCACTCTCTCTCCCCCTCTCTCATAGCTCACGGCTGCAGCACCTTGTGGGGGGAGGGAATTTGTGCTTTAATTCCTTTAATTAAAACTATACAAGTTTTCAAAATTCAAAAACTATTACTTTATTTCCTATGCACTTTCTCTCTCTACCTTCTTCTTCTCCCTTTGAAAATTTTCTCTCCTCCTTCTCTCTAAAGCCATTCGGCCAGAAGCTCTTACTCCTCTCATCTATCACAAAATTTTCATCCAACCCAATTTTCTTAATCCTCTCCATCTCCTAAACACTTTTCTAGTTGGTGGTTCTTTGGAAATCCATCATTTTCACCATTTTCTTCAAGCTTCAAGCTTAGGGTTCTTTGGGTAAGTTCTTGATTCTTCACTTCCCTTTCCTTATTTTTGTTTCTATGGTCTTCCTTGTGACCATCCATGCTTTATTTTTCAAGCATTGGTGCTATTCTAATGAGATTAAAATTTCTAGAGTTTGGTTGGGTGCAAATCCAAAATTGCAAGGAACTCTTGGAGGGCTTCTCTTGTTTTCTCTACTTTGGTAAGAGGAAGACACTCCTCCTCAACCTCTATTAGCATTAAGAAACCTTGGTTGTGATTGATTGTGAGAAAACCCTATTGAGGGTTATTCTTTGTTTGCTTGATTGGCATGATTATGTGTTGTATTTAATTTGTTTAAGTTGTTTGTTTGATTAGTTGTGTATATTGATATATTTGAATGAATTGGAGTGCATGAAATGGAAGAAAATGATGTTGGATTTGTTCTTGGATGGCCATGGTTTTGGAGGTCCAAATTTAGGGTTCTTTGTGAACAATTTTAACAAGTGGGAAAACATAATTAATCAAGTATACACTATGTAATTAATGAAGAGAAAAATTTGGGGACTTAAATCACTAGAGAGGCCACGGCCTCTAAGGCTATTTAGGGCATGATTATGCAACTTTGGTAACCTTAGGACTTAATAATCTAGTGATTAAATTAATGGTAATAGGATGCAAGAATTAGCAAATTGGAAAATTAAATTATACTTTGAGATTGATAAATTTTAAAGAACCAATAATGGAAATTTTCATAAGACTTAGGGCAATTTAATTTGAGGAAGAACAAGAGAGTGTGAGACTTTGAGAATCTTAGAATAACTTTCTAAGTGTATGAGAATAAATTACCTAAGAGAATTTAATTAAGTAAGAGAATTCCTTTAGAGACAAACTTTGTAAGAAAAGCTAAACCTAAGCAAGAATTCATAATACACCTTAAAAAATGTATTAATTTATTTAATAACAATATTATGTTATTGTGGGTCCATGTGAGTGACCAATGATTGTGTTGATTCTTACTTTGGCCAATTGTGGCATATTATAAAATAGTATGTAATAATGATCATACATGATTATGCATAGAGTCTTTATGTATTGTGAAAGTCCTTTGGACTGTTGTTAAGGCCATGTTGCCTAGGAGATTGAACACACCTTAGTGCGGGTGCAAGTAGACTAGTGTAGGTCATATTGTTGACCATGGGGGCGTCGGGGTGCGGGTACCTCGCAATGGACAGTTGGTAGCTCTTCTGTCCGTGGGGCAAACTGATGAAAACGCACCGATGATCTTGACTGGGCATTGTCCTATATCGTGATTTAGTGTAGACTGTCTGTACAATGTCATGATGTGCACGTGGATAAACTGATGAATTATAGCACTTTGGCCACGGCAGCTGAGTTGCAGACATGTCTCCTGATCTTTCTCTTTGACCGTTTGTGTCTAGCTCCATGGAGTAGGATTTTGACTTTGTATGCATGTGCATAGTGGGTCCATTTATTTTCTGGCATTGTTTATTATAATTGGAACTATTGTGGTACTGTTATATAATTGTCTGCAACTGCTTATTATCTATTTCTGCTATTTAATGCTTATGATTATTATTTGATATACTCTATGGGCGCTTTGCGCCGTTTTGTTTCTTGCTGCTATAATTGGTAATGATGGTAGGATGTCTTACCTCTTTCTTGTATTTCTGTTATTTTCTATCTGTATACTATGTCCCATCGAAGACGACGGCAAGGAGGGAGAAGCTCCTAGTTTCCCCGGCTTCTGGCCTGTTCACGATTAGCATCTACTGTGGAGCATGGAGGCACGCATGCACAGATTTCTAAGTGATGTGCGTCTGACCTTCCTTGGAGGCAGAATGCTGGCACATTAACCTGAATTTCGACCATCTGTGTCTACCTGGGAGACATGTCGATCTCTTTAGCCTGAAAGCGTCATGAGCCGCCAATCTTTACCTGCTGCATCAGCCTGTGTTTGGAGTTTTATCTGCCTATCTAAGAGATGTGGGGTAACCGCTTCTATACCTCACAAGAGGAGTCTTTTGATTCCACTACTCGGGCTCCGGCCCATGGCTCTGTGGCTCCTATGGAGGTTTCCTCAGATGAGGAAGATCCCGAGGAGGTTCCCGAGGACGATCTCGCGGAGGATCCTGATACGATTCCTCCTCACTTGAGGGACTGATATCACTGGTAGCTACTGATGGCTGCCAGTGTTTTTATTTTGGGGGCCTGATGTCTTTTGTAGTGGGCAGTATATTTCTGATATCTCGGGGATGTATATGTATGGTCCTTTGGGGCAGGTATAGTCTTGCTTTTTGGTATACCAGGCTTTGCAACTAAACAGATTGATCTATATATATATATATATATATATGAATATGCAATGTTAATTCAAATGTATGCTTTACTTTTGTTTTGCTCTTTATTTCCATGTATGTTTCATCACTACGTTTTATTAAACATTATTGGAAAAAAAAATAGTCACCATTTTATTTTTACCGCTTTAACAAGATAAATTTAATTGAAATAAAAGGAACCGGGTCTTAACTTTATCATAATTTATTTTTGCATTTATTTGACAATGTGACGTTCCCTCCCAAAAAGGGGCGTTACATTAAGTTGGAATCAGAGTCCCAATTTATGTTTCTTTGGGTCTTGTGATTTAATCTGTTTTGTTTGTGCTGTGTGTTTCTCTGAAAATCAAACACAGAGATGTATTGTTTGGTATTCCTAGTGGATGCAACTAACTTTTCTTGTGTCATTCAGTTACTCTGACTTGAGACAGTAAGATGGCACGACGCGAAGATATGGCAGCAGCTATAGCGGCGATGCAAAGGATGGTTGAGGTCATCGCACAACAAACTGAGTAAGCTACGCAGTAACAAGAAAGAGTTGCTCAACAACAAGAACGAGCTGCTCAACAGCTCGAGGCTACTGCAGATGCTCAGAACTTGGCGGAGTTCTGACGCCACAATCCTCCTCAATTCAAAGGAGAATTTGATCAAGACAAGGCTAATCTGTGGATCAAGGAGCTGGAAAAAGTCTTTCGAGGTATGAACTGCGCTGAGGACAAGAAGGTGAACTATGCTACTTTTATACTGGTGGGGAATGCTGAAAACTAGTGGAATGGAGTGCAGAGAATGTTGGAAGCTACAAACCGCGAGATTACTTGGGAGTTATTCAAGGACAAGTTCTTGGATAAGTATTTTCCTGCGAGCGCAAGGCATACGAAGGAGTCGAAATTTCTCAACTTACGGCAAGGGAATATGACCGTTAGCGAATATGCAGTAAGGTTTGAAAACTTATCACAGTTTTCAACATACTTTCAGCATCAACCCAATGAAGCCTGGAAGTGCTGGAGATTTACCGAAGGATTGAGGTATGAGGTGAAGAAGGCCGTGATCACTTTGAAGATCAACGAGTTCTCAGAACTGCTAGATACATACTGTGAAGTAGAAGCTCTAGAGTAATCTAGAGATACGAGGAGCAGGAACTTTGGGCCCATAAGGTTCCAGAGAGGCAGCGGTAACATTTCTAACTGCTTCCAGAAGAAGTCATACTCCAGACCAACAGGAAATCAACAACAAACCATGGGTGGAAGTTCTAGTGGAGGTTCTACTGGAAACCGGACTGGCTAGAACGTGTCGTATCCTTCCAAATGCCTGAAATGTGGAAAGGATCATGTTACAAGGGACTGCACCATAAAGGGGATCATCTGCTTCAGATGTGGCAAACCTGGCCACGTGTCCCGAGATTGTAATTAGGCGAAGGCTGAACCTTCGATGAATGTTGCAAGAGCCAAGAAACCACAAGCTGGAGGGCGAGTTTATACTATGAGCGAAGCTGAAGCCTCCGAATCTGAAGATTTGATTCAAGGGGAAGGCACCATAGAAGGTAACCTTTTAAATATACTGTATGACTCTAGGGCAACCCATTCTTTCATATCATATGACTGTGTACAAAGACTTGGTTTACCTGTGTCTACCCTACCTTTTGACTTAACTGTTTCTACCCCCACAGATAAATCGGTAGTTACTACCAAAGTCTGTTTAAATTGTCCATTGGTTGTTGAAGGTCGAATCTTTTTTGTCGACCTGATCTGTTTACCCCTTTCCCAACTAGATATAATCTTAGGGATGGACTGGTTGTCTTCCAACCATGTTCTATTAGACTGTTCCAGAAAAATCACAGTTTTCCCCATAGATGAGGATTCTAGATTTCTGACGGCCAACCGAGTTCAAGCTCTCTTGGAAGAAGGAGCTCACGGATATATGCTACTGTCTTCTTTGAAAGTCGAGAGCGAGGTTGATGTGAACACAATTCCAGTGGTGAATGAGTTTCCCGAAGTCTTTCTTGAGGATGTACCTGGTTTACCACCAGCGCGAGAAATAGAGTTTGCTATTGACCTAGTACCAGGAGCTAGTCCCGTGTCTATAGCACCTTATAGGATGGTACCAACAGAATTGGCTGAGCTCAAGAAGCAGCTAGAGGAGCTTTTGGAAAAGTAATTTGTCAGACCGAGTGTGTCACCGTGGGGAGCACCAGTACTGTTAGTTCGCAAGAATGATGATTCATCAAGATTATGTGTGGACTACCGGCAGCTGAACAAAGTGACGATCAAGAATAAATATCCACTCCCAAGAAATGATGACTTAATGGACCAACTGAAGGGAGTAGCGATGTTTTCAAAGATCGATCTACGATCTGGGTATCATCAGATACGAGTGAAGACGGAGGATATACCCAAGACTACTTTTCATACCCGATACGGCCATTATGACTACCTTGTGATGCCGTTTTACGTGACGAATGCACTAGCTATCTTTAAGGACTACATGAACCGAATCTTTCGTCCTTACTTGGACAGATTCGTTGTGGTCTTCATTGATGACATTCTGGTATACTCTCAAAATCAAGAGGACTATGCTGAATAGCTCAATATAGTTCTTCAGATTCTGAAGGAGAAGGAATTGTATGCCAAACTATCAAAATGTGAATTTTGGCTGAAAGAAGTTAAATTTTTGGGGCACGTAATCTCGAAGGAAAGGATTGCAGTGGATCTATCAAAAGTGGAGGCAGTGCTATAATGGAAAAGGCCAAAGTCAGTAATGGAGATTCGTAGCTTCGTGGGATTGGCAGGATGTTACCGGAAGTTCATTGAGGGATTCTCCAAGATTGCAGGACCATTTACTCAACTCACGAGGAAGAACCAAGCTTTTGAGTGGACAGACAGCTGTGAACAGAGTTTCCAAGAGTTGAAGAATTGACTAACTACCTCGCCAATGTTAGTGCTACTCGATTCGAATGAACAGTTTGAGGTGTACTATGACACTTCATACCAAGGACTAGGATCTGTACTTATGCAACATGGAAGAGTAGTGGCTTATGCTTCAAGGCAATTGTGAGTGCACGAGAAGAACTACCCGACGCACGACTTGGAGTTGGCGGCTGTGATTTTTGCTCTGAAGATATGGAGGCATTTTCTCTATGGAGCGACGTTCAACATCTTCAGTGATCACAAAAGCCTGAAGTATCTGTATGATCAAAAGGAGCTGAACATGAGGCAGTGAAGGTGGCTGGAGTTCCTGAAGGACTATGATTTCTAACTTCTGTATCACCCCGGCAAGGCAAATGTCGTGGCAGACGCCCTGAGTAGGAAGATGATCAACGTCTCAGCCATGATGATCAAGGAAAAGGATCTAATAGAGCAGTTCAGAGATGTATGGTCTTTTGTGGAGTTAGAACCGGGAAAGATCTGCATGAACATGGTTACCATCGCAAGCGAGCTGATGGATGACACACGGGAAAAGCAGAAGGTTGACAAGTTCTTGCAAGAAGTGAGAGAGCAAATGAAGCAAGGTGATGAAACAACATTTGTGAAAGGAACAGACGGAATTCTGAGATTCTGAGGTGGAGTCTGTATTCCCCGTGACCAAGAGCTTAGAGAGTATATCATCAACCATGCACACACAAGTCAGCTGAGTATGCATCCGGGCATAACAAAAATGTATCAAGACTTGAAGAAGTTGTTCTGGTGGCATGGAATGAAGAGTGACGTCACTAGACGCGTATCGACTTATCTGGTTTGTCAGAATGCTAAAGTAGAACATCAAAGACCGGCGGGATTACTGCAACCATTGTCTATTCCTAAATGGAAGTGGGACAACATTGCAATGGACTTTGTAGTGGGTTTGCCAAGGACAAGAAAAGGTCATGACTCGATTTGGGTAATTGTAGATCGACTCACAAAATCGGCACATTTTCTCCCGATCAACATAAAATACAAATTGGAGAGACTGACTCAGATCTATATTGGAAAGATCGTTAGACTGTACAGTGTGCTTACAAGTATTGTTTCGGATAGGGATCCGAGATTTACTTCAAATTTCTGGCGGAGTCTACAAGAAGCATTAGAGACGAAGTTACGTCTAAGTTCTGCTTATCACCCACAGACCGATGGTCAATCAAAGAGAACGATCCAATCTTTGGAAGATTTGCTTAGAGCTTGTACCATAGAATAAACTAGAAGTTGGGATGACATTCTACCGTTGATAGAATTCACCTACAATAATAGTTATCATTCAAGCATAGGGATGGCACCCTATGAGGCTCTGTATGGACGGCGGTGTCGAACGCCCTTATGTTGGTACCAAGACGGCGAGCGCCTTACTATTGGACCAGAGATTATATAGTAGACAACTGAGAAGGTTAAGATGATTCAAGAGAAGATGAGGACGGCTCAGAGTAGACAAAAGAGTTATGTAGACCAAAGGAGAAAGCCTCTTGAGTTTGAGGAAGGCGAGCATGTATTCCTGAAAGTCACACCTACGACTGGGGTAGGCCGAGCTTTGAAATCTAGAAAACTTACTCCCAAATTCCTTGGACCTTATCAAATTCTTCGCCAAGTAGGTCCTGTAGCCTATCAAATAGTCTTACCCCATTTCCTCTCAAGCATTCATAATGTTTTCCATGTGTCACAACTTCGAAAATACTTTCCTAACCCAAGTCATGTCATAGTACCAGACACAGTACAATTAAAAGAGAACTTAACCTATGAGGCATCTCCTATAAGAATCGAGGATAGAAGAATAAAACAGTTAAGAGGCAAGGAGATCTTATTGGTGAAGGTAATCTGGAACGAGATGACTGGAGACGCAACCTGGGAGCTAAAAGACAAAATGAAGGAGTAACACCCACAACTATTCTAAGGTACAAAAATTTTGAGGACAAAAATTTTTTTTAGAAGGGGAGTGTTGTAACACCCCGAAAATTATTTATTTTATCATTAATCATCATTTTATAATATTTAAGATTTTTGAAAATTTCTGTGGATTTTTTCAGAAATATCAAATATTTTAATATATTCTTTATTTTACGTGCACATTGAGCAGAGTCAGTGTAACACCTCGAAAATGATTTGTTTCATCATGAATAGTCATTTCTCAATATTCATGATTTTTGGAGATTTTTCTGGAATTTTTTGAAAATGCTGAATATTTTAATATATTCTTCATTTTGCGTGTCCACTGAGCAGAGTCAGTGAAACGCCCTAAAAAATTATTTATTTCATGACAAATATCCATTTTCTAATATTTGTGATTTTTTGAAAATTTTGTGGATTTTTCTAAAAACGTCAAATATTATAGTATATTTCTCGTTTTACGTGCGCACTGAGCGGAGCCGAGATAACGAAATATTTTTCCTGAGGCTGGTAAACCTTGAACTGTCAAAGTGTCGACAGGGGATCTTACTAAACTCGAGGCCGGGCACAGTTTACAAGGTTTATATTTTTCAAGATTTTATCTGATAAATAAAATCACTGTATCATAAAATTATCAGATGAATAATAAAATATTATTTTTATCAACTGTAACTTTTATTCACTGAGAAAATAATTCTAACAGTATAATTAATTATCTGTCAGATGTATTTAATTAAGGAGACAAGCTTACTATGCACTTTATTGAGAATTGTGCAAAGCTTCTCAAGGAAGCTTCTTGGAAATTTCCTCCAAGCTTCCCAAGGAAGCTAACCAATTTTCACTCTCTCTCATCTCTCTCATAGCTCCTTCTTTGCAAGCACCTTGTGGGGGGGGGAATTTGTGCTTTAATTCCTTTAATTAAAACTATACAAGTTTTCAAAATTCAAAAGCTATTACTTTATTTCCTATGCACTTTCTCTCTCTACCTTCTTCTTCTCCCTTTGAAAATTTTCTCTCCTCCTTCTTTCTAGAGCCATTCGACCAGTAGCTCTTACTCCCCTCATCCATTACAAAATTTTCATCCAACCCCATTTTCTTAATCTTCTTCATCTCCTAAACACTTTTCTAGTTGGTGGTTCTTTGGAAATCCATCATTTTCACCATTTTCTTCAAGCTTCAAGCTTAGGGTTCTTGAGTAAGTTCTTGATTCTTCACTTCCCTTTCCTTATTTTTGTTTCTATGGTCTTCCTTGTGACCATCCATGCTTTATTTTTCAAGCATTGGTGCTATTCTAATGAGATTGAAATTTCTAGGGTTTGGTTGGGTGCAAATCCGAAATTACAAGGAACTCTTGGAGGGCTTCTCTTGTTTTCTCCACTTTGGTAAGAGGAAGACACTCCTCCTCAACCTCTATTAGCATTAAGAAACCTTGGTTGTGATTGATTATGAGAAAACCTTATTAAGGGTTATTCTTTGTTTGCTTGATTGACATGATTATGTGTTGTATTTAATTTGTTTAAGTTGTTTGTTTGATTAGTTGTGTATATTGATATATTTGAATGAATTGGAACGCATGAAATGGAAGAAAATGATGTTGGATTTGTTCTTGGATGGCCACAGTTTTGGGGGTCCAAATTTAGGGTTTTTTGTGAACAATTTTAACAAGTGGGAAAATATAATTAATCAAGTATACACTATGTAATTAATGAAGAGAAAAATTTGGGGACTTAAATCACTAGAGAGGCCACGGCCTCTAAGGCTATTTAGGGCATGATTATGCAACTTTGGTAACATTGGGACTTAATAATCTAGTGATTAAATTAATGGTAATAGGATGCAAGAATTAGCAAATTGGAAAATTAAATTATACTTTGAGATTGATAAATTTTAAAGAACCAAGAATGAAATTTTTCATAAGACTTAGGGCAATTTAATTTGAGGAAGAACAAGAGAGTGTGAGACTTTGAGAATCTTAGAATAACTTTCTAAGTGTATGAGAATAAATTACTTAAGAGAATTTAATTAATTAAGAGAATTCCTTTAGAGACAAACTTTGTAAGAAAAGCTAAACCTAAGGAGGAATTCATAATACACCTTTAAAAAATGTATTAATTTATTTAATAACAATATTATGTTATTGTGGGTCTATGTGAGTGACCAATGATTGTGTTGATTCTTACTATGGCCAATTGTGGCATATTGTGGAATAGTATACAATAATGATCATACATAATTATGCATAAAGTCTTTATGCATTGTGAAAGTCCTTTGGACTGTTGTTAAGGCCATGTTGCCTAGGAGATTGAACACACCTCAGTGCGGGTGCAAGTAGACTAGTGTAGGTCATATTGTTGACCATGGGGGCATCGGGGTGCGGGTACCTCGCAATGGACAGTTGATAGCTCTTCTATCCGTGGGACAAACCGATGCAAACGCACCGACGATCCTGACCGTGCACTGTCCTATATCGTGATCTAGTGTAGACTGTTAGTACAATGCCATGATGTGCACGTGGATAAACTAATGAATTATAGCACTTTGGCTGCGGCAGCCGAGTTGTAGACGTGTCTCCTGATCTTTCTCTCCGACCGTTTGTGTCTAACTCCATGGAGTAGGATTTTGACTTTGTATGCATGTGCATAATGGGTCCATATATTTTCTGGCATTGTTTATTATTATAATTGGAACTATTGTGGTACTATTATATAATTGTCTGCAACTGCTTATTGTCTATTTCTGCTATTTAATGCTTATGATTATTATTTGATATACTCTGTGGGCGCTTTGCGCCGTTTTGTTTCTTGCTACTATAATTAGTAATGATGGTAGGATGTCTTATCTCTTTCTTGTATTTCTGTTATTTTCTATCTGTATACTGTGTCCCATCGAAAACGACGGCAAGGAGGGAGAAGCTCCCGATTTCCCTGGCTTCTGGCCTATTCACGATTAGCATCTACTGTGGAGCATGGAGACACGCATGCACGGATTTCTAGGTGATGTGCGTCTGACATTCCTTGGAGGGCCAGAATGCTGGCACATTAATCTGAATTTCGACCGCTGTGTCTACCTGGGAGACGTGTCGATCTCTTTGGCCTGGAGGCATCATGAGCCGCCGATCTTTACCTGCTGCATCAGCCTACGTTTGGAGTTTTATCTGCCTATCCGAGAGAGGACTCTTTTGATTCCACTACTCGGGCTCCGACCCGTGGCTCTGTGACTCCTATGGAGGTTTCCTCAGATGAGGAAGACCCCAAGGAGGTTCCCGAGGACGATCTCACGGAGGATCCTGAAGAGGATCATAATACGATTCCTCCTCACCTGAGGGACTGATATCGCTGGTAGCTACTGATGGCTGCCAGTGTTTTTATTTTGGGGGCCTGATGTCTTTTGTAGTGGGCAGTATATTTCTGATATCTTTGGGATGTATATGTATGGTCCTTTGGGGCATGTATAGTTTTATTTTTTGGTATACCAGGCTTTGTAACTAAACAGATTGATCTATATATATATATATATATGAATATGTAATGTTAATTCAAATGTATGCTTTACTTTTGTTTTGCTCTTTATTTCCATGTATGTTTCGTCACTACGTTTTATTAAACATTATTGGAAAAAAAATAGTCACCATTTTATTTTTATCGCTTTAACTAGATAAATTTAATTGAAATAAAAGGAATCGGGTCTTAACTTTATCATAATTTATTTTCGCATTGTATTTGACAATGTGACGTTCCCTCCCAAAAAGGGGTGTTACAAATGTTAAATAAATCATGCAATGCGACTACTATATATATATATATATATATATATTAACATCAGCAAGTTCCTCAAAATATTAGCAAACAAATACTAATTATCAGTAAGTATCAGCAAACATCAACAAGTTCCTCAAACCTTAGTAAGCAATTTCCAAACATCGGCAAATATTAGCAAGGAAGTTCCTCATCACAGGGAATCCAGCATTTACTTTTCCTTTTCTTTTCATGTTTACTTATCTCACATTTTACTTGATGACCTTCACTTCCATGGGGAATCCACTCTATCTCTAGTGTTACTTTAACATCCTGACAACAAAGTCAGATATACTCATACTAACCAGGCAGGTAATATAAAAGAAAATTCATCTCTCCACCTCTCAATGGTTAAGTGCAAACTTTTCCATAAATCACTTGTTTAACATCACACACAAACATAAACAATACAAATCACAAATATATCACAGAAAATTTCATCATATACAAGTCTATTAATAAATCATGGCTATTAAATAAAATTCATAAAACTTAGAATTATTAAATTTAAATATTAGTTTTTCAAGGGACCAACTATGATTTAAAATTAATTGAATAGTTCTTTTAAAAGTCCACATCATAATCCATAAATGTCTAGTATTCATCATAATTCATAATTTGTCAAGTTCTCATTATTGTCCATAGTTTGTCCTAGTCTTTATAGTGGAACAAGGATCATCTAAAGTAAGGAACATTATAAAGTGAGCAAGTAAACCCACATCAACCATTGATGGTTGATGTGGGCCAATCTATCAATAGTTGATGTAGGCTTACTTGCTCACTTTACAATGATCATCACTTTAGAGGATCATTGTCCTTTATAGTGCATTCATTGCACCAAAGTACTTTTATTGCAAAGGTAAAAGTAAATGCTATAAAATTGCTCTCAAGTCAAGGTAAAATATATGAAAGTCCATGTAAATCAAACATATATATTTATTGCATAATATAATTAAAAATATTTATTTAACTTAAGTTTAGAGTAATATTTTAATTTTTTATATAATTTATTATATTAATCCAAGGAAAGAGTCAACATTCAAATTATAATAATTTGAATTTCGTCAAATATTATAAATATTTCAAATTCAAGCAAATATCAAATTTTCATGATATAATAATATTACATGTACAGAATAAATTTAACAAAAATAGTAATATGTACAAAATACTAAAATAATAAATTAAATAACATATAAGAAATTGAAAGTCATGATTTTATTTTAAAAAAGGTTCAATTCTTACTTCTTACAAAAAAAATTTCTTTCTTTCCTGCTTTTTCTTTTCCCTTCTTTCTTCTTCTTTTCTTCTTTTTTTCCTTCTTCCTTCCTTCTCTCATTCTCTCTTTTTTCTCTCCCTCGGTTACAACACCTCACACACACTCCACTTTTTTTTTCTTTTCTCACTTTTTCTTCTTTCTCTCCTACCGTTTCCCCTTTGCTTCACTTTTCAGCTTTTTGACCATTTTGCCCTTAGGGACAAAACTATTTACTGAATTGTCATCATTTTAAAACATATTATCAGAATGCTACACTTTTTGGCCACGTTGGTATTTTTTTATTATTTTTGTTTCACGTAGATAGCGCTAGAGGAGATGACGCTATCAATAGAGAAGCGCCAAAGCGCTTGACGCTATCTATATGATAACGCCAACACACGTGGCGCTATCACGTGGATAGCGCTTTGGCGCTTCCCTATTGGACTGCCTATTTAAGCAACTCTCCCCTCCTCCCACCGGTCAAGGTTCTCATTTCTCATATTTTTACCTTCTTTCTAGACTTTTTCTCTCACTGAACTCTCTCCAAAACCCTCCGTTGACTGTTGCTTGTGGGTTGACACAATTAGATCATCATATATGTAAGTATTTTTATTCATCGTTAGATTAATTTTATTGTTATTGTTATTGTTGAATATTTGTATTAATAGAATTATTGCTTAATTTTTAAAGGTTTTTATATTAACTGTGTATTGCATATTATTTATGGATCAATAGTTTTGTTATTTAGGAAGTTTTTGAAATTTGTTCAATAAAAAAGTAATAATAGTTTGAATATTATAAAATTTGTATAAATTTGTTATTTTCAATTTTGAAACATACACAGGTGGTGATTATGTAATTTTTTTGTTATTTTCAATTGATTAAAATTATGAGTTTATTGAAATTGAAATTAATAGCATACAAAAAAAATTTCTTATGAAAATTAATAGTATGGATTCATTGTTATGGGTAGCAATTTTGTTTTAGTTGACACATGTGTTGATTGATTTCATACTTATTGTATTGTTATTATTCAGAAGTTTAAGATAATAAAACACATCGTTGTTCTCATTTACTACAATGAGAGAATGTATGAAGGTGAAAATGGTCTAATGTATGAAGGTGAAAAGGGTCTAATGTATGAAGGTATAGCGTCCCTACCAGCTTTTTGTGTCGTTGGTAGAGACATAATACTGGCAGTAATTTCTCTCATTTTTTCCATATTGTTGAGTGGCACCAGCCAGATAGGGTAGTACGTTAGTTTGGTTTGAACCAACCAATACCAAGGAGACCACACCAACTTGACGATTTGCACTCAATAACATTGACGGGAAGACATGATGAGGATTGGTGAAACACACACCTTGTACACATAGCCATCTGGGAAATTCGAAGGGTAAAGTGTGTTACTGGGAGGCCATTGGAAGCTCCCCTAACTGCACATTCTGAGTACATGTGCTGGTATAAAAGAATTACCAGACGTTAGATTTCTCATACTGGTGCACACTATGGGTTTGTAGTAAGCTATCTATTCAACCCTGTTATGCTCTTTGCTAGATGTATATTGCATTGATGATGACATGTGTTATATCTGTCTCTCAGGCTAACATTGCAGAGAATGTCCATGCTTCGGCTAGGAACCCACATTCGGGATTTAATATGGTTAGCCTTCTATATTCCATGGAGGAGATATTATCTTCAGTGAAGGAGCATGATCGCATTATATTGGAGCAACTTCATCCATCTCCTCCTGCAGATGACATTCCAGGACCACCCGAGCAGTTCGACAAACAGAGGATGCACCGTAGAAGAAGGACAGGGTTAATGAGTACTTGGTCACGGCTTCGACATTCAGAGGCCTCTGATTCTTCAGGTGTGCCTAGCACTCAGCCCCCAATCTCTACTACTGCTACTTACCCACCATCTCAACCACCACCTCTATCTTGCCTACCATATCCAGCTTATCCACCATCTACAGGTTACTCACCATCTACAAGATACCCACCACCTACTTACCCTTACCCACCATATCCTATGACCTTTACTCTTACACCATCATTTTCATACCCACCATATATGAGTTATCCATCATATCCTCACAGTCAGGACCTTCTTTTGATCTCCCTCACAGACCACCACATTTTGACCCTGACCCTTCTCATTGATATGGTCATCACACTTAGATTAATTTATCTACCTTTTATTCATTTGCTTAATTTGGGATGACTATATATGTATGTACTTATGTTTCTATTGTGCATCTTGTGCTCTGTTAATTTAGAAATCAAAATATATGTGAATATGTTTCATTATACAAGATGAAGTACTTTTGAGAACATCCAATTTTTAGGAAATATTTTGTCAAATTTTCTATAGAATCAGAATATTTGTATTATTAAGGTTAATTGATTTTTATAGGCTTGCTAGCCTAATATTATAGCCCATGAACAGGTCGTGACCCTAGTTTTGAGTGGTCACATATTCATCATACATTATTGTGACATACTTATATTATTTACACTTTTTTTTAACTTAATCGTAGGTCACAAATAAATTATAAAATAACTTTATTTATCGTATTCCAACAAAGTAGTTGAATTCCATTAATCACATTATAATAAACTGAATAATTATATCATGATTGTGACATAGTTGATTCACACAATGAATCAGTCTCAATCCCATTTATATGCTAAACAACCCATAGCAAGTAAAACAAAAAAAAAATCACACTTACTAGTTTCCATTTTTTAGTTCTTCCTCATACATCACAATTCTATTCCTAAGCCCCCTAATTTCTTTCTCATTCATGTCAATCATTTCATCTACTATTCTAGTTTTATCATCCAACCATTGAAAAAAACCACAAGTCTATTGTTTATTTCTCCATAAAGGACACGTAAGAAACTGACGACCATAACTCTTTGTCTTCTTTAAAGTATAAATTGTTTGTCCCAAAATAGGCCGCAAGTGCACGGGTCATCCAAGTAATAAAGTGAAAAGTAAAGATCGTTCCCTCGAGGATAAGTTTACTTCCAATGCTAGGTATTAACCAATCGCTTACCTAATTCTATCCAAGAACATAAAAATAGGAAAGTAATAAACTAAACTAAATCTAATCTACAAAAGCAATAAACATAAACGGTTAGATTTCAGGAAATCCTTCTTCACCCCCTACATCTACTAACAACATGCAATCCCCCACATAAACATAAATGCACTGATTAGGTTAGCTTTAGAATCTGATTTAGCTAAAAGCCTATGTCTAGGTCAATCAATCAAAGTTTCATTCACCTAACTCCTTAGTTAGAACCAAAATCCACTCATGAACATATCTATTCTCAATCACACACTATGCATGGCTAAAAGGTATATTTCTATCCAGGTAGCGAATCAACTCATCTAAGCCAATTGAACTCGCCGAACATGCATAAACCATACCATATCCATATTGACAAATCCCTATGTCTAGTTCATTTGCAATATTAGGATCATGCAATTGATGGCCAACCAACAACAAGCATTAAGCATAGATTATGATTGAACAAAATCAAACATTCACACAAACTCAGAGAAGAATATATCATTAATATATATAGAAAAGGATCCAAAATATCCCTAAATATAGCTCAGCTATACAATGAACATGAAAATACAAGTAAACTCATATTCAAGGAAGATAAGGAAGAGAAGAGAGAAAGGAAAAAGAGAAAGGAAGCTCATTGATTTGTCTCTGAAGCTTGAATCCTCCACCATCCTTGTTCCTAGCCTCCAATCCACCATTAATGGAGATCTAGCCAAAGTTTTCTAACCTAAAACTAACTAAAACCTAAACTAAAAGAGAGAAAACTAAAAAGCAATGGCTAAGGCAGCCAAGATAGAGAGAAAAACATGAAAAATCTTATTTATAGGCTTAGCTCGCCGCCGTGCGCCCCGGCCCCCATTAGTGAGCGCCTAAGCCTGCGTTGAGTCGGTTACAAAGCGTCGCGGC
This sequence comes from Ormosia semicastrata, assembly GCA_029884595.1. NCBI lineage: Eukaryota > Viridiplantae > Streptophyta > Magnoliopsida > Fabales > Fabaceae > Ormosia > Ormosia semicastrata. Next base: position 5,948,993 of record JAQQTO010000041.1, read on the forward strand.
CCTCATTAGTGAGTGCCGCGGCCCCCACTAGGTCGGTTGGCCTGCGCCCCAGCCCCCATTAGTGAGCATCACAGCCCCTGCGCCTCGGGTTCAAGTATGCAATTTCTGATGATGCGCCTCCACGCCGCAGCGTGCACAACCTTGCATCGCGGGCCGACCTCAGTCCCGAGTGTCAGTGCTTCGCTTGAAAGTGTACGTTATAAAGAAAAGAGGTGGAGCTCTAAGAGAAGATGATTTGGTTTTTCTTGTCAACAAACTAAGGAGTGAAAGGCTAATTTGGCTTCCTCTTTCACTTTAAACTCACATGCTCTACATATCATCTTATTTGGAGCCCTTCCTAACATAAAGAATACACCAAATTAGTAACAAATATAAATCTACTTAATCAATAATAATTTAAACTCAATTTGCTCAATAACATATCGGAAAGCATCAGAATCAGAATATGACAAATATAAGTACAAAATCCTTCAAATATACTTCATTAACAAGGACTAAGCATTCATTCTAGCACAAAGATAGGGCACAAATAACTACATTTTATGGAGTTATCATAAATCAAAGCCCATTATCTGCATCCACACTTCTCAGAAGAAATTTGTGCACTTTCTCTATTCCCCATCACGGACAAACCACTGATACTAGAACTTATCTCTGACGTATGCACAAAATATCCTTCAATCTTCTAGCAAACCCTAAACCCCAATTGTGTCAACTCATAAGCAACAATCAATGGAGGGTTTTGGAGAGAGTTTAGTGAGAAAGAAAGTCTAGAGAAAATGTAAATATATGATAAATGAGAAACTTAGCCGGTGGGAGGAGAGAGAGTTGCATAAATAGAGAGTCCAATAGGGAAGTGTCAAAGCGTTTGGCGCTATCTACGTGATAACACCAACACGCGTAACGTTATCCATATGGTAACGCCATTATACTTGGGATTACCACGCGGATAATGCCACATGTGTTGACGTTATCATGTGGATAACGTCAAGTGCTTTGGTGCTTCCGTATTAATAGCGTCATCTCCTTTAACGTTATCTACATAGAACAAAAATAAAAAAAAAATATAAACATGATAAAAAAATATGACATTCTAATAATATATTTCAAAACAATGATAATTTAATAAATAATTTTACTCCTAAAAGCAAAATGGTCAAAAACCCTCACTCTTTCTCTCCTGTGAATTTTTACACTTCAAATTCCAACATTTCACTCTCGTCCTTTTCAGCTTGTTTTCCATAGAAAAAATAATTATCTTATACCTTTTCTAAAAGTGTAAGTACTATACACATTTTTTTTTAAAAATGTGTAATTGATAAAAAATAATAATAAATATAATAAATAATATTAAATAAAATATAAAAAAAAATATATACTATTTATAATAAGAATATAAGACTTGTTTCCGTAGTCAAGCTGTAACCCCTTTTGATAGCAATCTCAATTGGCTATTTGTGGCTTATATTGTTGCACGTTGTACCCATGCAAATAGGTGCGTGTTACACTTTTTTTTTTAAGTTAGTAATGATTAATTAGTTATATATTTATCTAAGTAAAAAATATTTATTTTTGTAATCATGACTTTTAATAAATATCTCACCTTTATTAATAATAATAATAATAATATCTTCTTAATCTTTTCTAAATTCATAAAAATATTTTTAATTTCCTATTACAATGATTAAATACTATATTTGATTTCAATAAATTATTATTTTTAATTCCATAATTTTTATATTATTATCTCTAATTTAATGTCACTCTATCTTCGACGGTTTTGGTAATTCCGATCTAATCTCACTATTTTTAACTCATTCTTACTAATTTATCTAAAAAATTAATTTCTAGAATTTCAATTTGTATAAATTTTTATTAATAACCATTACAAAATAAAACCAAATAAAATGTTCAAATTTAAGAAATTAAAAATTAATCTACAAAAAGATATTTTATGAAAAATAAGATGTTATAGGGTCCATTAAGCATATAATCTTATATTCAATATCGGGATTTATGTGTATGAGACACTATTGAAAAAAAATTTACTTAAACACTTTATTATATTTGAAAAATTAGTCTTTCACCTATTATGTGGAGATGATCTAAGAAACTAAAAATAAATTTATTCAAATTTGTACATGAAAAAAAAAAACAGATTTCACTATGATTTGATTTGGTTAAGTTTAATTATAATTTAATAAATATTTATTAATTTCCATGTTTATCTAATTCAATTTTTTTTTATAATTACTCCTGAACTCATTTTGGGCCACTCAGCTTTCGCATGTACGTTTGGATCCAATCCAAGTGGCTTTCTTCCTGCATTTGCTTTACAAATTTTCACAAGTCAAGTCCATTCATAATTGTTTTTATTTGGATTGATTTTTAATTTGAGATGAAATACTGGTTAGACAAAGTTTTTTAAGTGTTTAGGGCATGTTTTTAAATTGTAATTGCGGTTGTGATTATGATTATGTTGCATTTATTATAATTACGGATAATTATGATCACAATTGGAGTTGTCATATTATTACAAAGATCATCAAAATCATAATATTACAACTGTAATTATGATTACGAACCGTAATTAAAAATCATGATTTAGAGAGTTGTTTTATAATAAAAAATGTAACATATGTATTATTTTTTATATTTGAACTATGGTAATTATAAAGGGGAATATGAGATGGTTAAACAATAACACATGTTATGTTTTTACTCAAAAACAACACTATAAGCACTTAAAAATGTTTACTTTTGTCCTTTGAAAAAAAGAATTGTGATATATATATATATATATAGAGGGAGGATCAACTTACATCAGTATAAATCTTTTTTCTCTTACACTCATTTTCAACCATTAGATCTATTTTCATCTAATGGTTACCTTTAATGAAATAATCTCAATCATTAGATGAAAGTAAAACTAACGGTTGAAAATGAGTGTAAAGAAAAAAAACTTACACCTTTGGTGTAAGTTGATCCTCCTCAAATATATATATATATATATATATATATATATATATATATAAAAGAATAATAATTATCTGAAAATTGTTAAAATATATATAAAAATTAAAATTATTAAAGTGATATTTACATAAACTTAGCAATAACTTAATGGTTCCAAATAATCATTTACTTTTTTCTGTACAATTAGTTTTTTATGTAAAGTAATATTTGAGAAATGATAAAAAAATCATTTAAAAATAACTTTTTAAAAAAGATTAACTATAAGTTTTTATAATTATCTTTTTATTACAAAACAAACCAAAAATTTAATAATTATCTCGAATCTCATCGCACCTGTCTATTAGTTAACTATTACCGTAACATGGGACATGATCTAGATTTTGGTGTTCAAAGGTTCATCTCTCGTCCATCGTGTCTGGCAGAGGTCCCGCGTGAAGACATGGCTAGTGTTGCCATTAGCGTTTTCTTGGCTAGGTTCTGTTTTTGTGTGCTTTGGGTGGGTTTCCACCCCGCTGTCAACAAAAAAAAAAAAAAAGGAGTTTTTTTTTTCATTAAAAAGGTCATCAAGGTTAGGAACTCAGCTTTTTTTTTTTTTTGTCTTTCCTACGTGTCTCTAATTATATTCTTCTAATAAAATACTATTATTTAAAAAAAAAAGTATTACCAATTAAGAAAATAGTGTAATGTTTTATTAGTTGACAATATTGTATTAGAAAACTTGATTGCAAACATAAAAATGAAGCATAAGACTTGATTTCTAACAAGATAATGAATTTATGTTTGAAAGAAATAAGAAATAATATATCAAAAAAAAATACAAAAGAACAAAAGAATTTTCTTTCCTCTATCATTCTGTTCTTAATTATGAAACAGAATCATTACAATTTTATAAGGGAGCAAGATCAAGTTCTACTTCATGTAATTTATGGGCTACTTTAGTCATAAAACTAACAAAATAATGTTCTTAAAAATAAAACAATATCGGAATAAACAGCTAAAGTGGAGTAATACATCTCAAATCACATAATGATAGTAATAAACTAATAATGTAAAGAATTAGAACCATGTCTCATAGAGAAATTCAACTATCTCCCTTTCTTTGAAATTAATATTAAATATTATGGATAAGCATATGCACTTTCATGAATATTTACGTATAATTGCACATTGAGTTATTCCATTTAGTTTTTATTAATAATATGTCTCTTAAGTCTTATAACTGTTGGTATGACAATTATTTGGATCATTCATAGATATTTAATGTATGAAAACTATACAGATTTTAATCAAAGCATTACATAGAAGGGACACGAGTCAGTTGCAAAGCTGTACTGTCTTTCTGTTCGTTAGTTGCTATATAATATCACTATCTCACAAAGAAGAGAAAGTTATTAACACATGATGGCATTAAACAAGACAAAGCTACAGAAGTTCACGAGGATTGGCACCACTCCTATTAACTGCTATTAATTGTCTATTTAGCTTCCTTTTATAAGGTCCTCCCCATGGTTCTCCGGTTTTATATATATATATAGCTTAATCAACAATATACTTTATATAAGAGTTTTAAGATCAAATGTAGAGATGAGAGAAAAAAGGTTAAAATGTAGACAAAGCAATTTGAATGAGATTCAATTTTGAAATTAAATAATCCTAAAATAAATTTAAAGAAACGATAGATATACACAAAGGGATCTCAATATCGATCTCATCAAACCCTAACATAAAGAAAAATGAGTAGTTGAGATATTTTAAATTTTGTGAGAAATTTTGGATAAAAATTTCTCAATCACTCATTTATCTTTAAGTGAGGATTTTGTGAGAACTTCTTATGTACATTTATCATTTCTCAAAAGTCTAATACCACTAATTAAACTATAATTCTTAAACAATCAACAATGCAGTATATATCTGTGCAAATAAGAACAAATAGTGAAATGGAAGTAGTTAAAAAATCGATTAATCATGTATCTAATTGGAAAGAAGTTGATGATATATATATATATATATATATATATATATATATATATATATATATATATATATATATATATATATATATATATATATATATTCTATACTATATTTCTTTATACTTGATTCCACAAATTAGCTTGAAGCTTATTCATAAAGTTAATTATAAACAAGAGTTTTGATAAGTATAAATTTAATTTATTATTCGTGTAAAATTTTAAATATGATCAATAAATAAGAAAATGTCACATTATTATAATAATCTTATTGTATAGTCAGAATATTTTTGAGTCAGCGTTTGTGTCAATCAACTAAATCTTTTCTCTAACGATCTTAATAGCCTGATACATTTATAGAAAATAATTAATTCTCATAAGGCATGGGTATGAGACAAATCTCTACTTGGGTATATGATGGCTGGTATTGGCAACAGGTATTTCAGTCTGAGCTCCTGCATTGCAAATAAAGCTCACCTACATAGATTTAGTTTTCCAACTAAGCCATGCCTCATGGTTAGAGCTGAGACAGACTCGATTCAAACTCAACTTATTAAGAAATTAAGTTCATTTTCTTAATTCAAGTTCAACCCATCTTAAAACTTGTTAAATGAGTAAATATAAAGTCTTGTATTAATTAAACTTTCTAAGCTTAATAAGTAAAATTCGAATTTGTAATTCAATAATGTTAGATTTTAACCTAAAACTAATTGATTGGAATAGGCGGAAACAAATAAGTTTAATAAAGTAGACGGAAATAAAAATGAGATCTTGACTGATGCTATATTAGATTCCAATTTAAAACTAATTGGCATTAAGTGGAGTGACCAAATAGATATATAAATCATATCAGGAAGATTGAGACAGACGATTTGAGACTCTTAATAAATAATATATAATTAAAAAATAATTTAATAAAAAAAATTAAATATCAACATATAGTAAATTTAAAAAATATATATGTTATTAATTCATTACTATTATTCTCTAGCAATAAGTAGTTATGTTGGATAATATCCAAACAATTTTTCAAATATTTTTAAGACTTCATTATTAATTCTAGAAGAAGTATTATATATGTGTGTATATATATATATATATATATATTGGTATTGCGAGCAAGTGATTTTTAGAATAATTTATGTGCATCTCGACTAATTTATTTCCTCGGTCTAATTAAAGGGAAATCATTTATGTTAAAACTAAATAATTCACAAGAATCCTTGCAGTTTTTATGTACCAAGAAATTGACATAATTAATATTTTTTTGGATAAAATAACTACAGGTGTGAAGCTTAACAACTTTCTATAAAATTATTTAGGGTTTTCTTAAGAATGTACTTGTTAAAGAAGTCAAAATAAAAAGCTTTTGATGAAATTAAAGTATTCAATGTATTTAAAATTATTATTTTTTATTATTTGTTTTGTTTTCATAAAAAAATTATTTTGATTTCTTTAACAATTATTTAATTAACTATACAAAAATAATTTAACAAATAAAATTAATGATATTTCAAAAATATTTTCATAATGATAATACTTTTAACTATATAATATTAATAAATTCAATTTACAATTTAACTGAAAGGGAAACCTTTTTTGATAAACCGGAAGGGTAACTTTATACCTTCGTAACCAAGAATTCTAACAAAAGCTATACTTGGATTGATGTGAAAGTAATTTGTGGAAGACGAAACCATAATAATTGTCAAATAATAACTAATAAGAAGACACGTACACAGAGGTTAAAAACTAAAATGAAAAATGGAAAAGAAAAAGAGTAAAAGATAGATTTTATCCTTAGCTAAACGACACACGTTTTTCTTGATCATGTGAACGATGTGTTTGTCGGGAATTATGTGGAAGCATTTCGTGTCTTGGGCGGTCTCATCCGTGCTGAGCTGTCTACGAGAAGAAATTCTAAATTATTTTCAAAATAATACTCTACATCATTTTATAATAGTTCAAATTTAATTTTAAAATATTTAATTTTTATTCAAACCATATCTATATTTATTAAGTGCAAAGTATTACAATTTTTTTATATATAGAATGTTATAATTTTGATAGAGTAGTATATTACTCTAAAAGTACTGAAGAAAGTCTTGAATATGAGAATATGGATATATAGTAGATTGAGTCAATTCGTGAATTTAAGAATTTTTATTTACCTCAACTTATATATTGTCGTAACCGGGATCGCGACGGGACGACTGAAAAATATAAAAAATTTATGGAGTCGCCACTAATGTTTATTTAAATTAGGAAAACATTAGAAAAACCCTTTTATCAGGAAAACTGGTCTTTTGAAAATGAGTTTGAGTCTGGGAGTCGATTACAGATAGGGAAGGTGTTAGCACTTATATACTTGCCTGCTTCAAGAACGGTACCTTATGTTAGTTGTGTAAATTTTAATAATATCAAATATATTTATTTTAACCCTCTAAACAAAAGACTTTGTAATTATTTATTATTTTTTCATTTTTTATTTTTGAAAAGAAAATAAAAGAAACAACCAAATTATGAAAATTTATTTTTTTGGCTTGACAGAATAGAGATTCTGCTCCTACGTATCCTCGGGTGCAATGAGGAACTCAAAGTCACGTAGTTCTTTAAAAAATGATTGTGGGTTGGTTGATTTTAAATCAAATTATGAAAAGATTTTTTTTTTTTGTTTTGAAAAGGAATTTTATTCGAAAAAAATAAATTCAGTCTTGCACGAGGTTCAAGTTAGCACTAGGCTACTCAATAAACCCTTATGATCCGAGTAACATTGAAGATAGCATTCGCTATTCAATCACCATTACTGGTCACTGCTTTTATTAAAAGATTTTTTTTATCATTTTTTTATATTTTTATCCTAATTCATTTTTAGAGAATGCACAATGACAAATAATGCACAATGACAAATAAGTAACTACTCAAAACAAATTCTATTATTGTCTTTTTATTTTTCTTTTTTATATTATTTTTTATTATATATTTTTTTTTATATTTAAATCTTTCATGTATTTTCACTCTTATAATTTTGTCATTTTTTATTTTTAATGTACCTTCCATTTTTTACATCTTTTTTTCATAAATTTACTACATGAACAGGTCTGAGGCCTTGACAAAACAAAAAAACATGCAGATCCTATTCCTCATTTTTATGTATAGTAACTGGGCCCAAACAAAACATAACCCAAATGAATTTTTTTGTTTTATTCTGTTTTAATAATCAAGCAAAACATAGCCCAAACAAAACATAACCCAAATTAATAATAATAATCAAGCTTCAGAAAACCATCTCAGGAGAAACGAGTGAAAGAAATGAAGTGGGGCTTGGCCCTCTGTACCGTAAGAGGTGATGCGAAGGAGAAGTAGCTCGGCCGGTCGGAGCTTCGGTGGAACACCGGCGGCGCACGGAGAAGCTCTAGATCGGGACTCGTGTGGGTTCGTGGCCTGGTGGCTTGGTGGCTGCTGGTAGTGTAGCGCGTTGTGGGTGAAGGAGATGGGTCACGGTGTTGGGTATTTTGTGGGGGTGGAGTTGATGGTTATGGGTGGCTTGGAGGTGAGTGTTCACGGTGGAGCTTGGTTCCTTGGTGTTTGATATTGTGCTTGGGTTGTGACAGGATAGAGGATGTGGGTGTGATTTGTTTAATTTGGCAGAAGCGAAGTTTGATGGTTGTGAGCAGAGGTTGCGATGGGTTCGTGCAACTCGTGCTTTCTTGGTTCGGTGATTGAGCTTGTGGTGGAACGATGGCTTTGTGGCTAGAGGTGTGGCGGGTTTGGTGATGACACAATAGGTTGGATTTAGGCTGTGATTGTGGAGAATGAGGTTGTCTTTGTTCTCGGGATTTGATGGTGGTTTCTTGGGTCCGTACGAGGCTATGGGTGTTCGGTTTGATGGGTTTTCAAGTGGTTTGGGTTCTTGTTTGTTGATGGATTTATGTATTGAAGTTTTGTAGTAGGGATGATAACTGGTAGGGAGGCTAGATGGTCTATGGATGAGTTTGTATATGGTTGTTAATGAATCTGCTTCTGGGTCTGGCCGATCAGAAGCAAGGTCATGCGGTGTTTTCAGGGGTTTTGTGGTCGTAGGGGATTACGGGTTAAAATGTGGTGTTTTTTTTTGGGGGGGTCCTCCTTTTCTCTGCTCGTCTAGGTATTTTAAGGGGGAAATCTAGTATTGTGATGAACCCTTTGCTTTGACCTTGAGACCAAAGGAGCTTGAGTGTTGCAGAGGTTGAACCAGGCTTAAGTCTTCTCTCAATTTCTATTTTTGTGTTTTGCTTCTCTGCCTCACCCCCTTCACTCTTCCCCATTCTGCTGCTTTCTTCTTTTATGTTCTTTGATTGATCAAGATACTGCAGGAGGGCTTTGAGCCTTGTGCCTTGAGCCAAATAACAGAGAGCTAGAGTGTGCTGAGGCTCATGCTGCGTAGCTGAAGTTGAATAGCTGCTATGCCATTATTTTTATTTTTATTTTTTATTTTTTTTTAATTTTCTATTTTTTTCTTTTTTGTTTTCTTTTTATTATATATAAAAAATAAAAGGAAAATTTAAATGAAATGCAATTGAATAAAATTGGAACAGAAAACACGTTCAAAACATTACAATTAGGCATCAATTAACACAAACATTAGCTCTTGATTAAGCAACAAAAATAAAATTTTATGGACAAAATTAGGTATCAACAGCTGCCCCCCTTTGCTTTACATTTAACATAAATGGGAAGCAAAGGAATTGATTCAATTTTGTTCATAAAAATTTTATTTTTTACTTTTTTCCATTTTTGAAATGCGTAAATTGATGCAGAATGCAACAGATATCAAAATAAAGGGTAAAAAGCTTGCAGAGTCAGGTATCCGCTGAAGCTTAACGGAAAACTTAAAACAGAAAAGGCACGAAGCTTGCGGAGTCGGGTATCCACTGAAACTTAACAGAAAAAAAAAAAAAGCTTACGGAGTCGGGTATCCGCTGAAGCTTAAGGCAAAAAGGTAAAAAGCTTACTGGTCAGTTATCCATTGAAACTTGATGAAAAGAAAAAAGCTTACTGGTCAGTTATCCATTGAAGCAACGAGAAAAGAAAAAAGCTTAAAACGGAAAAGACACAAAGCTGCATGAGTCAGATTATCCACTGAAACAATGAGAAAACTTAAAGCGAGAAAGACACAAAGCTTGCGGAGTTAGATTATCCATTGAAGCTTGAGAAAAAGAAAAAAAGCTTACTGGTCAGTTATCCGTTGAAGCTTGAACAGGAAACTTAAAGCAAGAAAGACACAAAGCTTGCGGAGTCGGGTATCATTGAAGCTTGATGAGAAAGCTTAAAGCAAAGATAAAAAGCTATGAGTCAGTTATCCATTGAAGCAATGAGAGAAAACTTAAAACAGAAAGACACAAAAAGCTATGAGTCAGTTATCCATTGAAGCTTGACAGAAAAAAAAAGCGGAAAGACACAAAGCTTGCGGAGTTAGGGTATCCGTGAAGCAACGTAAAAGAAAAAAGCTTACGGAGTCAGTTATCCGTTGAAACTTGAACAGAAACTTAAAACAGAAAGAGATAAAAAGCTATGAGTCGGGTATCCATTTGAAGCCTATGAGAAAGAAAAAGGCTTACTGAGCCTGCATCCATCCGTGAAGCCTAATGAGAAAGAAAAAAGCTTACTGAGTGGGTATCCGTGAAGCTTAACGGAAAACTTAAAGCAAAAAGATAAAAAGCTTATGAGTCGGGTATCCGCTGAAGCTTAACAAAAAAAAAAAAGACAATGGGCGCGGGGACCCGGGAATGACAAGATAATGGGTGCGGGGACCCGGGAATTAAAGACCATGGGTGCGAGGACCCGAGAATTAAAAGACAATGGTTTTGAATTTGATGCCAGAGATGGTGCATAATGCAATAGATACAATGAATGTGATACTTGAGGACAATGCATGTGATCCCAGAGGCGATGCATAATGGAATGGATGCATAATGATGCAATGGATGTGATGTTTAGGGACAGTGCATGTGATGCTAGAAATGATGCATGATGCAATGAATGCCCTATTGTAGGGATTCTCATGAACAAATTGAGTAAACAATTTTTTATTTATTTATTATTTTTTTTTTAGAGCTTTGATTGAGTCACTCTTAATTCCACAACCCTTAAGGACTTTATCCACAGCAGAAATGAGATTGAACAGCAACATTCGTTGATTGGCCTTATGATTTGCCTGATGATTCTTACTTTTCTCATCAACTCTTGTTAGGATTTCATTGCGTTTCCCATGACCTTTGAGATTGTTAAAGCAAATCTAAATGCTTTTATCATATTGTCACATGTTTCACATCTCAACATAAAACTATAAAAAATACATATTAAATCAACAATGGGTTGCAACAAAAAGGGATTATCATTATAGACAGAAAAAGTACAAGAAAGGCAGTACAAATGGAACTCGAATTGAAAAGGTTTACAAAAGAAATGTTGGAGCGGAATTTTCCAGCTCTTCGAGTGATGCTCTCTTGAATGAACAGTGCTAATTTCCCATGTGTGCAACCTTGAACATCCCCTTGTCTGTTTCAGAATATGATTCGACCCAGCTTTTACATATTGGGAGTGTCTCCGATAAGACTTCGTATATTCAAACCGCCGGTTTGGCCCGGATACTCTAAAGCGCCCCAATTTAGGACTTGAGGTATGTTCACTTCTCCGGATGTGTCAAGTACCCTTTTTTTAACCTTAACTTTTGCCTAGGTCGCTCTTCCGAGTTTTCAACCTAGCGGGTCGCTCCAACTTTTGCCTAGGTCGCCTTTTCAGGTTTTCAGCCTAGCGAGCCATTTTTCTTTTCCCTTTTTTTTTTTTTAAGCATAGTACATTTTGACTGCGTCTGAATTTATAGGAAGTGGTAGATCTTCGCCATCCATGTTTGTGAGAATCAAAGCTCCTCCTGAGAAGGCCTTTTTTACGACATAAGGTCCATCATAGTTTGGAGTCCATTTTCCTCGAAAATCCTTTTGAATGGGAAGGATCTTTTTGAGTACTAAGTCCCCTTCTTGAAATTGTCGAGGACGCACCTTTTTCGCATAGGCCTTCATCATTCTCTTTTGGTAAAGCTGACCATGACATAGTGCGTTAATCTTTTCCTTCAATGAGGTTCAACTGATCAAGTCGAGTCCGGACCCATTCGGCTTCTTCTAGTCCCGCCTCCATCAAGCACCCTTAATGAGGGGATTTCCACTTCAATAGGGAGTACCGCTTCCATTCCATAAACCAAAGAGAAAGGGTTGCCCCAGGTTGAAGTACGAACGGACGTGCGATAACCATGCAAAGTGCAAATGGTAGCATTTCGTGCCAGTCTTTGTATGTTACAACCATCTTCTCGGACGATCTTCTTGATATTCTTGTTTCTTTGCCTCAATGCCCCATTCATCTTAGGGCGTGTAAGGTGAGGAATTGTGGTGCTCAATTTTAAAATTCTCACACATCTCTTTCATCATCTTATTATTCAGATTAGTGGCATTATCTGTAATAATCTTGCTTGGCAAGCCATAACGACAAATCAACTCCCTTTTGACAAACCTGACCACTACATTCCTAGTGACATTGGTATAAGAAGCAACTTCGACCCATTTAGTGAAGTAATCAATTGCAACGAGAATGAAGCGATGTCCATTTGAGGCCTTTGGTTCAATGGGTCCTATGACATCCATTCCCCACATCGAGAACGGCCAGGGTGCCGTTAAAACATTCAAAGGTGCTTTGGTGGCATGTGAATCCTATCAGCATATGTCTGACATTTATGACACTTTTTCACATAGTTGAAACAATCAGTCTCCATTGTCAACCAATAGTACCCCGCTCTTAGTATCTTTCTTGCCATTGCATGCCCATTTGTATGAGTTCCGAAAGAACCTTCATGAACATCTTTGATGATTTTCTTTGCCTCCGTTGCATCAACACATCTTAGTAGCACCATATCATGGTTCCTCTTGTAAAGCACTTCCTCATTTAGAAAGAAACCCATTCATGAGTCTCCTAAGGGTCCTTTTGTCATTTTTCGAAGCATGTGGAGGGTACTCTCTGCTCTTGATAAAGCATTTGATGTCATGATACCATGGTTTCCCATCTGGTTCCACTTCTATCATTTGACAATATGCTTGGGTTGGTCACGACTTTCCATTTTTATAAGCGGCAAGTCCCTATCCTGACTTGCTTTGAACATTGACGACAACGTGGCTAGGGCATCAGCCAACTGATTATCTTCTCGAGGGATGTGATGGAATGTAACTTCGTCAAGTTGTTCAATCAACTTCTTGATGTAGGCATGATAAGGGATTAATTTGGCATCTCGAGTTTCCCATTCTCCCTTTAGCTGATGGATGACCAAGGCAGAGTCCCCATATACCTCAAGAACTTTTACCTTTGAGTCTACTGCTGCTTGGATTCCCATGGCACACGCTTCATACTCGGCTATGTTGTTTGTACAGTCGAAGCACAACCTAGCAGTGATTGGGATGAAATTATTTTCAGGGGAAATCAGTATGGCCCCAACTCCATGCCCCAGTGAATTGGAAGCTCCATCGAACAACAAAGTCCATTTGTCTTTTTCCGAGGGTTTTTCTTCTCTGAACAAAACCATTACATCTTCATCAGGGAACTCACACTGCATAGACCCATAATCTTCCACTGGTTGACTAGCCAAGAAATGCGCAGAGCGCCGCCTTTGATCGCTTTTTGCGTGACATAGACAATGTCATATTCGATAGCAAAACTTGCCGGCGTGCAATCCTTCCGGTGAGGCGGGTTTTTCAAAGATGTACTTGATCGGGTCCATTTTGGACACTAACCAAGTGGTACAACACAACATGTATTGCCTTAAGGTGGGCTGCCCATGCCAAGCGCAAAGCATGTGCGTTCCAACAATGAGTATTTTGCCTCATAATTGGTAAACTTCTTACTCAAGTAATAGATGGCCCGCTCTTTTTGCGGTTTCATCGTCTTTGTCCCGATCGCAACCCATGGATTCATCCAACACGGTCAAGTACATGATGAGAGGCCTTCCTGGCATTGGAGGTACCAAAACCGGGGGTTCTTGCAGATACTGCTTGATATTCTCAAATGCTACCTGACAATCCTCATTCCACTCTACTGTCTGGTTTTTACGTAACAACTTGAAGATTGGCTCGCATGTTGCTGTCAATTGGGATATAAACCTAGCAATATAGTTCAGCCTTCCCAAAAATCCACGAACTTCTTTTTCAGTGCGAGGAGCTGGCATCTCTATGATTGCTCGAACTTTGTCTGGATCAACTTCTATCCCTTTCTCGCTAACCACAAACCCCAAGAGCTTGCCTGATTTTACCCCAAAAGTGCACTTAGTAGGATTTAGTCTGAGCCTAAACTTTCTCAACCGTTCAAAGAGAGCTTTTGCAGATCGGTTATGTGATCTTCTTCGTTTTTGACTTTGCAATCATGTCATCCACATAAACTTCTATTTCTTTGTGCATCATGTCGTGGAACAATGCCACCATCGCCCTTTGATAAGTTGCTCGGCGTTCTTCAATCCAAATGGCATCACCTTATAGCAAAAGGTTCCCCACAGAGTGATGAATGTGGTCTTCTCCATATCTTCGAGCGCCATCTTGATTTGGTTATATCCCGAGAAACCATCCATGAAGGAGAAAAATGCATGTTGAGCGGTGTTGTCCACCAAAACGTCAATGTGAGGTAGAGGAAGTTATCTTTAGGGTGGCCCTATTCAAATCTCTATAGTCAACGCACATTCGCACCTTCCCATCTTTCTTTGGGGACGGGGGACGATGTTAGCAACCCATTGAGGGTACTTTGCAACTTGGCGAGGAAACCTGCATCAAACTGCTTTTTAACCTCTTCTCTAATTTTTAGTGACATCTCTCAGCTTCATTCGTCTCAACTTTTGCTTGATCGGAGGACATTCTGGTTTTAATGGCAATTTGTGCTCAACTATGCCAGTATCTAGGCCAGGCATATCTTGGTATGACCAGGCAAAAACATCACAATAATCAGATAAGAGCTTAACCAACTTGCTTCGCTCATTTTCTTTCATGGTAGTGCAATTTTAACTTCTTTTTATCATCCTCTCGTCCCCAAATTAATCAGTTCAGTTGGCTCTTCATGGGCTGAATTTCCTTGGCCTCTTGTTCCATTAATCTCATTAGCTCAGGAGAGGGTTCCCAATTGTCATCATTATCCTCATCAACATGATTAACGGGATGGTCAAAATCATATAATGGGGTCATAGCACTATCATTTTCAAGAGAGTCACTCTCAGATCTGCATTTATTGGTATCAACACAAGTAAAAAAAAAAAAAAGGTAATGAATAAAGGTTAATGAAATGGTTGAGCAAAAAGCTGAAAAAGAGAAATAGCAAGATAATCTGAAAATGCATTTATTGATAGTAAATATTGAAATGAAAACATGTGAGCCCGCTTTCACAACACATTATCCTAAAGCCTTGGGCAGAGCTAAAGGATTAGCATTACAAAATTACTTTGAATCAATTTCACAAGTCATGGGAAAATCAACGCTCTCCCAATTGTTGAGTTCTGCATCTGGGGAGCAAGGGTACACCAAGTTGACACCATGATTGATGAGTTGATCGTCTTCGATGGCGGTCACTTGGTTCAGAAACACTAATCCCGCACTTCGGAAGTTTCGTCGGATGTCACAGATGGGGATCCTCTCAGCTTTAGGCTCCCGATTTTCCAACCTAGCCAACCTCCTCTCCCTTTTCTCTTCTAGGACCCTTCTTTTATCGCTTTGGTGGGTTTATATCCTAACCCAAATCTGTCTTTGTTTTCGCAGGTACCCGTAAATTCACGATGCCTTGTCCATTCATTCCTAGTCCTCTTCCATATTGGTATCCTTTTCCAAGCATTACCTTAGCCATCATCATGGATGCATTAGATGGCCAGGGCTTCAGACCTTGAGCTCCTTCTTCCACATAGGTGGCATTGACAATCTCTAGCGCTTGGAACGCGATTTCAAGAGCTTCTTCTGCAGACTTCAATATAAGGAGTGTCTAAAGGCTTGCTCACCAGCAGGTCTTCTTCGCCAAATACAGTAATCACCTTATTATCAACTATGAATTTTACTTTTGGTGTAAGGTAGAAGGCACACTGACTCCAATGAGAATGAATCCACGGTCGTCCTAAGAGACAACTGTAGGATGGCGTAATGTCCATCACTTGGAAGAGTATATTGAAAGTGCAAGGACCAATTTGAACTGGTATTTCAATTTCCCCCATGACCTCTCTTCTGGTGCCATCGAATGCCCTTACTATCATCGTACTTGGTTTCATGCAAGTTCCATCAAAAGGCAGCTTGGAAAGGGTTGATTTTGGTAACACGTTCAAGGAGGAACCATTGTCAATGAGCACTCTAGCCATTATATGCTTTTGACATTTGACAGAAATGTGCAGTGCCTTGTTGTGCCCCATTCCTTCAGTTGGTATCTCATCATCAGTGAAAGTGACATAATTATCAGCAGTAATGTTGCCAATAATACCACCTAATTTGTCAGCTGTAATGTCATGAGAAACATGAGCCTGATTCAGTATTTTCATCAACACTTTTCTATGCGATTCGGAATTCATCAATAAGGACAAAAGTGATATCCTTGCAGGGGTGCGATTCAGCTGATCTACCACTTTGTATTCACTTTGCTTGATAAACTTCAAGAACTCACAAGCTTCTTCATCTGATACCTCTTTTTTGTACTCCTTCGCCTTTTCCGACCTTTCTTTTTCTTTTGCTTCGTTCCCAATGGAAGTCTCCCCTATCTTGATTTTGCCTTTACGGTTCCCCTTTTCTTCTTCTTCCGGGTCCCTTCGCGGCTCCTCGGGGAGTGTAGACGCGGCCACTCCGGTCACTCCCCAATCACGATATATTGGTAACAATAGAAGTCGAACCGAGACGCAACTTCCGACCGATCATTCGTGGGATTGCTTCTAAGGACTTGTGCATCATAATTCCATGGCACGGCTCGAGTGTCCTTGAAGGAAAAGGACCGGGAACTTGAATGGTGATAGGTTTCGGCCACAAGGGATGGCGCATATGCACTTCAAGATAATAGATAACCAACGGTTTGATAACCGGATTTGCAATGGAAGGGACCGAGAGAGTTTACGGCTTACGACCTTCTTGCAATTGTGGAATAGCACACTTATCCACCATGTTTACGCCACCATTATCCCATAGATGACCTATTTGCACTAAATGCATATCCATTAGATCTTGAAGGATCTGTCTAAACTCACCACATCCCTCAATAGAATGCCCCACATTCCCATGGAGATTGCACATTATTTCACCTTCATCGCCCCCCTTCTTCTCAATATGAGCTTCCATCATCCCAGATTTGCACAGTTCTTTAAGGATAACCTCTCATGGGGGTCTTGACATACGTCGCTTGTCTTATGAGTGCGGGGCCGAATACTCCTCTATAGCATTTCTTGTGGGATTCCCATGGTTTGGTAAGGGATTGTGACCCACACCGGGAGTATTTGTCTTGAAATTCAACCACTTAGCATTGATTAGATCTTGCACCTTAAATTTTAGTGCTTTGCAATTCTCGTAGAATGCCTGCGGCCCTGCATGGTAATCACACTTGGCATTTGGGTCAAAACCTTTAGGGTATGGAGGTTCTAATGGCTTCATTGGACAAGGAGCCAAAAGAGAGTTACGGATGAGTTGGGGTAGTAATTCGGTGTAGGTCATAGGAATTGGGTCGAAGTGGACAAACTTCCTTTCTTGGTTATTTGGTGGCCTTCTTTGGTTTGTGTTTGGATTTTGGGTCTATGGTTGAGTTGTTTGCGGTGGTAAGGTAGAGGTGCCGGGTATTGAGTAGGAAGTGGCGTTTGGTGAGGCCTCATTGAGTTGTGAGGTTGAGGATGGGAAACGTGTGAAGCGTTGGCGACATAAGGGTGGTAAGGTGGGGATATGGAATCGGTGGAGTAGTGGGAAAGTACGGGTGGTAAGGTGCGAAAGGAGTCTGGAAGGATGGTTGATGGTTCACAGGTGTTTGGCTATATCTGCCTTGGGTGAAGTTTCTCTGGTCAAAGGTAATAGCATGCGTTTCTCCTTCTCTTTTCTTCCCCATCGGGGGCCTCTTGGCGTTAAATGTTCCAGTTGAACTTTCAACGATCTTTCCACTTCTCATTCCCCCCTCAACTCTTTCTCCAATGATGACCATGTCTGAGAAATTTGATGATACACTCCCTATCATTTTGTCATAAAAGGGTGATTGCAGTGTGTCAATGAACGTAGCCACCATCTCTCTTTCCGTCAATGGGGGCTCTACTTGAGCGACCATTTCCTCCACCCTCGAGCGTATTCCTTGAAGGTCTCAAAGCATCCTTCTTAGCCATATCTCGCAATTGTAGTCTATCCAGGTGCCATATCGATGTTATACTTATCCGCTTCAAGAAAGCGTCGGTCAAGTCTTTGAAACATCGTATATGGGCACGCTCAAGATGCGTGTACCACCCGAGGCTGCCCCAGGTTAGGTGTCTTGAAAGAAGTGGATTAACAAACTTGTCATCGTGAGCATGCGAAGCCATTTTGCGGATGTACATGGTCGGGTGGTTCTTTGGACAAGTAGTTCCCCGTACTTGTCGAAACCGGGACTTTAAACTTGGGAGGAATCACCACATTCGGGACAAGACAGAGCTCGAAGCATCCAAAGACCATAGCCACTTGCCCCTTCAATGGCTCGTAGTCTTTCTTCAATGATTTCCCACTTCTCCCCTGGACTGGGGTTTTCCACGAGAGGAATTCAACGGGTATTGTGGCACGATGGTGGGAACAAAATGTTGCCCCGGTGGGGTTCCACCGGCATGTGGTTGAGCTGCACTTAAGGAGTTTGAAGCAGTGGGCATCGCTGCCGGAGGATTGGCGGTTGCGGTGGTACGTAACCGGGATGGAGACCATATGGCGGGATGAAGAAAGGGTATGGGTGTTGTGTTGGCGGGGATTCGTTGTCATTTGACCGAGTGGCTTGATTTTGGGTAAGGTTCGAGGGATTTGAAGTTGGGGACACTTGTCGGTATGTCATTATTGAGGGAATTAGTGGCTAATGGTGGTATATAACCGGAGGAGGCCATACGGGGGGAAGGACGTCCCTTGGTTACCCTGTGAACTGGCGACCAGAAGGTTGAGTGGTGCCGTTTGGGCAAATGGTGAGTGGCATCGTAATCCCTTGAGGATTAAAGCCTTGGTATTGCGGGGGAATGCAAAGCAAAACCGGGCGGGCAAGGAGGTGTGGCCGGATGTCCTTCATTTGTTCCGATGGATTCCCATCCGTGCTCCTTCTACTCTCCATAGATTGTAACATTTCCAACATCTTGGACATTTGCTCCCGAGCTGGTTCACTTCATCCCTCAAATCTTGCGTCTGCTCTATCTCATCCATGATCTTTGCTTGGGAACGAGTCCTGTAAGGGTGTCGTGGAAGCTGTTTTCCTGCTATAGTGTCTACTTTTCTGAACGAGGAAATATGATACGGTTATTAGTATTGACTAAACCAAAATGACAAAATGCATGTATGCAAAGCAATGACTATTTATGCCAGTGTTTTTTTTTATTTTGGTAGATAAATATGATTCCCTTGTTAGCGAAGGGAACAAGTTTGTGCCCTGTGAGGATACTTGGTGACCGTGGAAAGGTTTGTACAAACATTCGATAGCAAGGCAAAATCCCTACATTAAGCACTAGGGCATATCGCTCCTTAGGCAAAATGTAGTTGATGGTAAATCCAAAGGAATATTCATTCCTCAATGGACACCATTCACTGGCAATGCAGACGTAGAACCAAACTCTCCATACTCAAGGACAAATCGTCTCGAGGCGGAAATATGGTTGACAATTTATTCTAGGAAGAATTCACACATCAATGAACAATGTCTTGATAAAAAGATAACAAGATCGATATTTGAAACAAAACACATTACTGGGCATCCATTTTCATTTCAAACTTCAGAAATACAAGATTTAGTTCTCACAAAATGTAGCACAATTACATCAACAACTTCATTTGCTTTTTTCTAAAACCCTTAGCAAGACCTCGACAATAATTCATAAAATCAAGCAATCTTTGACGGTAGTCGTAACCAAGGGTTTATGTGAGCTTGAATGTGTCTGCTTCTTCAAAATGAGTAATCAGTTGTGTGGTGTGATATCGTAAGCTATCAGATATGTCTTCAAATTTCTTCTTCCATTCCTCTTTTTCCGCCCTTTGATCTTGTGCTACTGACTGCCACACTTCTGCCCATTCTTCTTTTTCCCTCACTAGTCTTCGGGCTTCGAGTCTCCACTGCTCATGGTCTCGCCCCAACTCTTGAATTTTCAGCTTCAAATGCTCATTCTTTTGGTTTGCTTCCAAGAGTGCATCGTGATATTTGGCAGCTAATGCTCGCCCTTGGTCAGAGCGGCATTTCGCTTCAGTCAGAGCTTCCTGTAAGGCTTGCACTCTACGATCTTGTACCCTAGCATTTGCTTCCAGCTTTTCTTTCTCTTGCAAAACCAACGTCATTGCCTCTTCCTGAGCACTTATCTTGGCTCGTAATTCATAAACTTCTGTTGTGGTTTTTTCAAATTCTATCTCCCTTCCTTTCCTTGCCCTTTTCCCTCGGCTTGGGGTCCCAGCCATATCTGCACACGTATCCTTTAGATATTCAACTTCATCAGCTAGCTTCTGGCATCGACTCTGGTGGATGACTATTTTTAACTCAGCGGCTTCCTTTCCTTGTTCCAAGGCTTTCATTTGTGCTTTCAATCTTTCAATCTCGGTGGCCATTTGAGGTATGGTTTGAGGATGACCTTTATCATTTGAAACCGTCTGAGGGATACTATTCTGCACCCTTCTTGCCTCTCTCCATTGCATGTATTCAGGGGTACAAACCACCACATGCTTCCCCAATTCCTTTGTTCCCGCCATATGAATACTCTTCCAAGCATCTCTAATCTCTTTTTCTCGCTTAGTTGTGCTTCCATCTTGCTGGTATAAGAAGTGAACCCTTCAAGTTGCTCTTCGTTGGGCACGTATTGAGTCCATCGGAGTTGCCTAAGCACGAGGATTGGCGCGTATGATACACCACCTCTAGGGCTCATCAAAGGAACATTAGGAAAGTCACCACACTAAAAACTATCTCTTCTCCATGATACCACGGGCATACCCATTTAAAAGAATCTGACCCCATCCTCATGAACTCATTCTTCCATTCATAAGCTTTTTGTGGCTTCACTGGTATGCGATCAAAGTTCCTCAACGGGTCGGTAGGAGTCCCGAGCGATTACGTACATCCATATGCGTCATGATCCAAACGTACAACATATGTGTACAACATCGAATTTTTCCACCACCCTTTTGATGATGATTTCCATCGTCGGAAAGTATCGACAAGGATAGCGAGGGACCGATTTGCTTTATACTTCTCAAACTTGAAGAATACATCCATTGCTCGCTTGATCTACCACATCTGAGGTAAATGGGAATAAAACTAACCCAAAGATTGTTAAGGCCAGTGTTTTGTTGAAGAAATCCCACTTTCCTTGTTGTGCTAGATATTGAAGATGTGCTTCTAAGTAACTTTTCTTCAAGCCTTCTGTTCCTCCCCTCTTTTCCATGCCCAATTGACTTGTTGGAGCCCCTATCAGCTCCGCTATCTTCCCTACTGATACGTAATACCCTCCATAAAGATAAACATTTGGGTACTTATTCATTGGAAGTCTCAACATGATCGCATACTCCTCTATGGTTGGTGTAATGTCCAAGTTAGGCAGCTCAAAACATTTGAGAGAATGGTTCCAAAATTGGGTAAGGCCACTCAAGACGGGCTCCTCAACCGTAATGCGCAACAAATCCAGACCGCCCGTAATCGCTTGAGAACTCGGATCGAGCCTTAGGGGTCATTTGTTGGGTAATGTCCCTCACATAGCTCGGATCACCGCCATTTCTTCGTAACCCTTATACTCCTCTTAAGGTCGACCGCTTTGGAGTTATGTCCTTGATATGTTTCTTCCATCCCTTGCTATTGACGAGTGCTAACCTTTCCACTTTGCCAAGAGAACTCACCCTAAAAAGGAAGTAATGAAGGGAACATGTAAGCAAAACAAAAAAAAAGAATGCACCCTAAGGATACCTCTCACCGAGGTAACTCTAAAGAAAATGTATTAACAGTCTAAGTGGAGAAGCCCGCACAGGGTCGTAAACCCAAAGGGTGCCTTGTCTCTTTTTCTTCTTTTTTTTCTCTTTTTTTTTTTCTTCTAAAACGCTAAGACTGTTATGAAAATGCAAGATGATGTGTGTTTTGTTCTGCTGAATTTTTTTTTTTATGAAGACGCAAGAATGAATGAAAATGCCAGCCATGAAAATGCAAGATGATCTCTTTGTTTTTAGACAAGAATGAATGACATGAGATAGATGGATGATGAAAAAAAAAAAAAAAGCTAAGAATGACAATGCAATATCATATGTTTTTTTTCTTTTTTTTTTAACCAAAGGAATGCATGGATGAATGACATGAGGAATAGATGGATAATAAAAAAAAAGCTAGGAATGAAAATGCAATATCATGTATCTTTTTCTTTTTGTTGAACCTTTTTTTAAAAAAAAAAAAAAAACTAAAAGGAATGCATGGATGAATTACATGAGGAAAAGATGGATAATGAATAAAAAGGCTAAGAGTGAAAATGCAATATCATGTATCTTTTTCTTTTTGTTGAACTTTTTAAAAAAAAAAAAAAAACTAAAAGGAATGCATGGATGAATTACATGAGGAAAAGATGGATAATGAATAAAAAGGCTAAGAGTGAAAATGCAATATCATGTATCTTTTTCTTTTTGTTGAACTTTTTTTTAAAAAAAAAAAACTAAAAGGAATGCATGGATGAATTACATGAGGAAAAAATAAAGAAAAAGTATGCTTTATTTGTGTCCTAATCAGGTGTAACCTAAGGAGATGGATGACTCTAAATTTTCTATGTCATTATGTTCATTCCACTAGTGCAAGGTTTTTAGGACAGATCTATCTTCTAAAAAGTCATGGTCCTCAGATTGCCCTCATCTCGAAAAATAAGGACCCAATTCATGAATTAATCACAAGTAGGGATAAACCCTCTCAATATGACTAGTTCATGATACTGGTAACAATCTGAGTGGTGTCTCGATAAATGTCAAGTGAGCATAAAGCTCCTCAATAACAAAAGTCGAGACCCCTCCTACTCCTCGGGTTCGCATGAGACTCGGGTATAGAGCCCAAAAGTGTGTGAGGTAAGTGATAGTGACGTGTGTGAAGGAGCATACAAACCTCGTACAAAAACTTAAAAGACAAAACTACCCCAACCTGCAAAACATATATACAACAACCAACCAAAGAATCGCCTACCCTAAGGTTTTAACAATTAAGCACAAAATATATATACAAGTCACAATATACATAAAATGCTATCAGATATTTACGTAAAAGTACTAAATAAAATACATTTACAAACAAATAAGAAAACAAAAACAAAGACAAAGAGGGTAAAATAAATAAATAAAAGATTATTAAAAATTTGCACAACTAACAACAACAGGCCTGACTCTCTAAATGTCCCCAGTGGAGTCGCGGTAAATTTGTCGCAAGGGATCGACGGGACGACGACCGAAAAATATAAAAAATCTATGGAGTCGCCACTAATGTTTATTTAAATTAGGAAAACATTAGAAAAACCCTTTTATCAGGAAAACTGGTCTTTTGAAAATGAGTTTGAGTCCGGGAGTCGATTACAGATAGGGAAGGTGTTAGCACCTATACTTGCCTGTTCCAAGAACGGTACCTTATGTTAGTTGTGCAAATTTTAATAATATCAAATATATTTATTTTAACCCTCTAAACAAAAGACTTTGTAATTATTTATTATTTTTTCATTTTTTATTTTTGAAAAGAAAATAAAAGAAACAACCAAATTATGAAAATTTATTTTTTTGGCTTGACAGAATAGAGATTCTGCTCCTACGTATCCTCGGGTGCAATGAGGAACTCAAAGTCACGTAGTTCTTTAAAAAATGATTGTGGGTTGGTTGATTTTAAATCAAATTATGAAAAGATTTTTTTTTTGTTTTGAAAAGGAATTTTATTCGAAAAAAATAAATTCAGTCTTGCACGAGGTTCAAGTTAGCACTAGGCTACTCAATAAACCCTTATGATCCGAGTAACATTGAAGATAGCATTCGCTATTCAATCACCATTACTGGTCACTGCTTTTATTAAAAGATTTTTTTTATCATTTTTTTATATTTTTATCCTAATTCATTTTTAGAGAATGCACAATGACAAATAATGCACAATGACAAATAAGTAACTACTCAAAACAAATTCTATTATTGTCTTTTTATTTTTCTTTTTTATATTATTTTTTATTATATATTTTTTTTTTATATTTAAATCTTTCATGTATTTTCACTCTTATAATTTTGTCATTTTTTATTTTTAATGTACCTTCCATTTTTTACATCTTTTTTTCATAAATTTACTACATGAACAGGTCTGGGCCTTGACAAAACAAAAAAAAACATGCAGATCCTATTCCTCATTTTTCTGTATAGTAACTGGGCCCAAACAAAACATAACCCAAATGAATTTTTTTTGTTTTATTCTGTTTTAATAATCAAGCAAAACATAGCCCAAACAAAACATAACCCAAATTAATAATAATAATCAAGCTTCAGAAAACCATCTCAGGAGAAACGAGTGAAAGAAATGAAGTGGGGCTTGGCCCTCTGTACCGTAAGAGGTGATGCGAAGGAGAAGTAGCTCCGGCCGGTCGGAGCTTCGGTGGAACACCGGCGACGCACGGAGAAGCTCTAGATCGGGACTCGTGCGGGTTCGTGGCCTGGTGGCTTGGTGGCTGCTGGTAGTGTAGCGCGTTGTGGGTGAAGGAGATGGGTCACGGTGTTGGGTATTTTGTGGGGGTGGAGTTGATGGTTATGGGTGGCTTGGAGGTGAGTGTTCACGGTGGAGCTTGGTTCCTTGGTGTTTGATATTGTGCTTGGGTTGTGACAGGATAGAGGATGTGGGTGTGATTTGCTTAATTTGGCGAAGCGAAGTTTGATGGTTGTGAGCAGAGGTTGCGATGGGTTCGTGCAACTCGTGCTTTCTTGGTTCGGTGATTGAGCTTGTGGTGGAACGATGGCTTTGTGGCTAGAGGTGTGGCGGGTTTGGTGATGACACAATAGGTTGGATTTAGGCCGTGATTCTCGTGGAGAATGAGGTTGTCTTTGTTCGGGATTTGATGGTGGTTTCTTGGGTCCGTACGCAGGCTATGGGTGTTCGGTTTGATGGGTTTTCAAGTGGTTTGGGTTACTTGTTTGTTGATGGATTTCTCGTATTGAAGTTTTGTAGTAGGGATGATAACCGGTAGGGAGGCTAGATGGTCTATGGATGAGTTTGTATATGGTTGTTAATGAATCGCTCGGGTCCGGCCGATCGGAAGCAAGGTCGCGGTGTTTTCGGGGTTTTGTGGTCGTAGGGGATTACGGGTTAAAATGTGGTGTTTTTTTTTTGGGGGGTCCTCCTTTTCTCTCGCTCGTCTAGGTATTTTAAGGGGAAATCTAGTATTGTGATGAACCCTTTGCTTTGACCTTGAGACCAAAGGAGCTTGAGTGTTGCAGAGGTTGAACCAGGCTTAAGTCTTCTCTCAATTTCTATTTTTGTGTTTTGCTTCTCTGCCTCACCCCTTCACTCTTCCCCATTCTGCTGCTTTCTTCTTTTATGTTCTTTGATTGATCAAGATACTGCAGGAGGGCTTTGAGCCTTGTGCCTTGAGCCAAATAAGAGAGCTAGAGTGTCTTTGAGGCTCATGTCGCAGAAATTTGAAGTTGAATAAATTTGCTATGCCATTATTTTTATTTTTATTTTTTATTTTTTTTAATTTTCTGTTTTTTTCTTTTTTGTTTTCTTTTTATTATATATAAAAAATAAAAGGAAAATTTAAATGAAATGCAATTGAATAAAATTGGAAAGAAAACACGTTCAAAACATTACAATTAGGCATCAATTAACACAAACATTAGCTCTTGATTAAGCAACAAAAATAAAATTTTATGGACAAAATTAGGTATCAACATATATTACGTGGGTTGGATTTATAAATTAGATCAGATTGATGAATACTCTAACTCACAATATATAAATTGAGTAGCATGTTCAAAAAGCATCAATTTACTCAAGTAATTTTTTTCTTTTTTTATAAAAGTTGTTTAGTCATTGTGTTATTTAATTTTTTTTAATTTTTTTATAGTTCTAATTAAATTTAGGTGTAAGTATTATAGTCATGTTAAAAGTGTGATTAAGAAAATATTAATGAAAAACTTATGAACTATCTAATATATTATTATGATGAAAGTCTAATAAATTATTTAAATAATAAATAGTATATTAAAAAATTAAAAATAAAATAAATAATTATATCAATCTGTATATTATATGTAATAATATTTATTTCAATTAACTAATATAATTTGTTGTTTATAATTTTTAAAATTTATTAAATTACTTTAATTTATGAATTATGTTAACTTAATAAGATTTATTCTATTTATTTATCTTATTTAAAACTTAATATATTTGTATAAAATTAATTATTGTTTTTTAATATATTTAAAACTTATGTAATTTTTTTTTTTTTGAGTCTAAGGGAAGTCCTATCCAGTAGTGAGAATTAGGGATGTCCAGCTAGGCCGCCAAGTAGGGAGGAGAATGAAATAAAGGACAGAGTAATATGGGACCGAACCTCATACTCTCGATAATACTACATAAAACTTATGAAATTTTAATTAAGATCTGTTATATATAATAATTTTTTGATTTTATATTTTAATTATTATTTTAATAAGAGATTTTTTTTAAATGTATATCAAATCAATAAATTTAATAAAATCCAACCAACTTTTAAAAGAATCAAATTGAAAAAAAAAATTTCTCAACTTAATCCAACTCAACGTATTGAATTAACAACTCTTATATTTTTATTACAAATAATACATACATATTTTTTTATATTTTTTAATATTATTTATTATACTTATTTTTTATTATTATTATTTATTTAATTACAACTTTTAAAAAGAGTATAAATAATGATATACTCATTTTTATGAGTGTAAGAGTATCATTATTCTTTAATTAATAAGCAGATCAGGTTCAAATATCCTGTAAACCTCACCCAATGCACCCATCGAAACCTCTTCAGGAGATTCTGCCTTCCGCGAACCCCACTTTGTGTGGATCGCACTTCATTTCCAGGTTAAATCTATTGCCACGACCACAACAGCAACCGCCGCTGCTGCTTAGTGCTGACTTTGCTCCTACTTGAACTACAAAAAAGCAAAGCCTTTTTCCAGTTTTGGTAAATTTTTATTTTCTTTTCGAAATTTAAAATCTTTTGCATGACGTGGGCGTTGTTGAGAAGCTTTGTTAAAAAGTCTATTCTGTTAAAGCCAAGTGAACTCACTAATCAGATGAGTCTTATTCAATCAACTACAGACTTCAACACTACTACTCTACAGTTTGGCTTGGTAACCGTCCTGATGAAGATACTTCTTCATAAATTCCAATTCCTGTGCAGTGTTTCATGCACTAATAAATAGTACCACCTTAGCTAATAGTCACAATGCAATGCATCTGAAATAACTCATTCACCAAAAATATATATATATAACTGCTTTTTTTTTATAATTTATGTGGGGCTAATTGTTGTCAAACCCATGAGAATTAATCTAAACAATCAAGTGATTGAGGGCATATTTTTTTTTATTTTTTTTTATTTTTGGGTTCTTGATTCAAGGCATATTTTAATTACCAACTCATTTACATTTTCATTAATTTTTTTAAAATATTACGCACTCGAAAATAGCCAACTCCCGCTATTGCCGTATTTGTTTTGACCTGTATATGATTTCTAAAATAATTAGCATAAATTATAGTTTATGAATATAAGTTTACGATTTAGTCAACTGATAGAAAATTTCACTAAAAAAAAAGATAGAAATCTTCAAGTTGACTGTTAGAAATTAAGCTGAAATTAGAGGTTCAAACATGTTTGGTTTAATTTATTTAATTAAACCAATAATTTTTGTTTAAGACATGAGAAAAAAGTTGTTGCTATTAAGTTTTTTGTACAACAACAGTTTAAATTTTATATTTCAACTTTTATTTGAGTATTTTATATTTCAGCGGTTAGGATTATTTTTTATTTTAAAATATACATATTATTTTATTATCAATTAAATAATTTTTTTAATTAATTAAATGTTTTTTAAATTATTTTATACTTATTTTAATAATTTAATATATAAAATAAATTTTTTATACAATTTAAACAAAATAAATTAACTTAAAATCACTTTTTAACTAACATATCTAAACATAAAATTAATTTATTATAATCAATTATAATAAAAAATTATGCAATAATTAATTATTAAAATAATTAATTTTTTATAACTATTCCAATCACATACTTACACCACATGTTGCACATGTTTTATCTCATTTCAAGCTTATCTCAATTGCAAACCGAAATTATTAGAATTGATTCACATATTATTGTATTATTGATGATTGATATGCTCTCATCCTGATATATACATCAGTCTCATTCAGATTATAATATACATAATTTAATTATGAGCTTTGACGCATCGTCTTTTGCCAGAGCAAGCGAAGCACCACATCTTGCGTCTGTCCAAAACGATTGACGTTTACCCTTACATCATGGAACACCACTTTTTCCCTTCGTCAACCGTGGACCGTCCGATTATAAACATCATTGCTCTGACGATCACGCACGTATATTTCGTAATTTTCGTTTGTACAGTAACACTTTAAAGCTAAAAATACGACATCTGCCTACCCATGATAGTTGCATGCACCAGCACCCATAGTATCCGTCCCTGCTCCTCTCTACTTAGCTGATCTGCTACAATCAGCCTCACCAAAACCCACTCTACGATTGCCCAAATCAAACTCCACCCACAGATTCTGCTGATGGAAGTTGCCTATAATGTTACTGGCCGCACCCAATCTTTCTGACCTCCCGATTCCGAAGCAGTGGACCCCACCTTCCACGTTAGCAAGCAACCTCTCTTTAGGAATCACTATCTCCACGCCTTTCTCGAACTCAAACACCATGTCCCCTAACAACCGTCCGATCACAATCGCATCACCGTTAAAACACATGTCAGCAGCTCCACCGTACACGTACCCCTTCTTCAACCTGGGTCCGACCAATCTCACTACTTCCTCCCGCACCCTATCATAAGCCTCATCAACTAGGAATGTGAACTCTGATCCGGAGTCGATCATGGTTTGACCCGACCCGCCAGCGTTGGGCTTGAAAACCGAGGGTGGGATGTTCAGCTTCTTGCCACCTATTCTTATCCCCTGCATTGGGACAGTGTAGGCCAAGGGGTCCAGGTTTGGCATGCGTTGACTTTGACCAAATGTCAACATGGTAACGTAACGGAACCGGGCCGAATCTGGGTTGTTTCCGAGGTAGAACGACCCGGAACCAGGTCGGCTTTGTCGGGTCGGGACACAGTACGAGAATTTTGTGATTTTGGCTTGGGAGGGGAAGGACAAGCGTCCAAAATTCATTCCCAAAATGCCCCTGGCGTCGCTGGACTCCTTGGCGCAACCGAGGATGAGGGGAGGGGTAGTTTGGGAAGGGGAGAAGGTTAATTTTTCTCGGACGAGATTGCCCTCGGCGTAGGTGCCGTCGGCGTAGAAGTAGGAGTAGTGGCAGAGGCGGTTCTGGTCGCAGGTGGTGGGGAGGGTAAAGTCGGGAACGCGGGGTTTGCAGAGTGGGTGAGTGCAGGGGAGGACAGAGAAAGAAGAGGAGAGAGAAGGATCAAACGACGCCGCTGGGGGAGGCCTTTTCTTTGGTGTCTTCTTGTGGCACTGAATCCATGAGAGTTGGCTTCCCGTGTCCAACACCATTTGTTGAACCTGTGGAGGGGTCCCAATGGGGAGGGTGACCACCAGAGCCATCGAGTACTTGAAGGAGGATTTCAAGTTGTAAGAAGAAGATGAAAGGGTTCTGAGTTTTGGGTTGGACTTGGAATTTGAGATAAGAGAAGCAGAAAGTGTTTTTGTTGTGGGGATTGAAAGAGTAGTGAGATGGAAAGAGAGTGAGAGTGAGTCGTTGTGGTTATGGTTGAGTTTGGCAGACAAGGAGACAAAGAAGGAAGTCAAGAAGAAGAATAAGAAGAGAAGCATGCAAAGTGGTGAGAATGAAACAGAGGAAAAGAGAGCCATTGTAGACAGAGAGAAAGGATGGGTTTTTGGTTAATGAAATGATGAAGCCTATTTAGGGAGTGTAAGTGAGTGGCAAGGTGGGGATGAGGTCTGGGGTTGTATTTATATAGCAAATTAAAGCATGAATTTGAAAGGAATAATGAAACGGTAAAAGAAGCAAGTTCAACCTCAAAAAGAGGACGCGTTTTCTTTGGTTGAGTGGGTGCATCTTATAATTTCTTTAGCTAAAAGAGAGTGAGTGAGTGAGTCATTTGCATCACATCTTATATGCTGATACCCAATTAAATTTGGTCTAATCTAATTCGATTTCCCTTCCTCTTGCCACCTCTTTTTTAATATGCGCAGTGGATTTTATTTCATTTTATGTGATGGACATTTGTCCCGTCTATATGACTTCGATATTTTTTTATTACACTTGTTATTCAATCAAATATTGACATGTGTGTACATGTATGTAAACCAGGATTATTAAAATAAACAAGGAAGTGATTAAATACTTGTGTAATAATGATACGGTGATAAAACCTTTTACTAAAATTCAAAACCACAAGAAAAATGATGAGAGAGAGAGAACAGTGAGATTACTTCCCTGATACATTACAGCTTCACAAGTTACTTTATCTCAATCGTTGGAAGATACTATATAATTATAACATTCATTGTTTTATTTTTTATATACATAAAAAGTATTTGTTACAACAAAATACTTTCTTTTTCTTTTTTTCGGTACATAGAATACTTTCTCCATCCTTACCACAACGTAAAGTTTTAAAATTTGAGTTGGAAGTATATTGAATTCAAAAACCCTAGAAATTTACGGAAAACATTATAGATAATTAAGTTATAATCTTACTTATAATTACAATATATGTCTCGAACATAACCACAAAGATAATTTCTATTTTTGTGCAGTAGCTAGCTAATGGAGTATACAGGGAGGAGGTGGAGACCAAAAATAAGAAAAAAGATGTTTTAGAATAAATTTATTTTTAAAGTGAATAAGTGAAGATATATTTATTTTTAGATTATTTAATAAGTCAATTTTTTTATATATTTTATTAAATTAAAAATAAATATATTTTTATTTATTTTCTTTAAAAATAAACTCATTTTAAAATAACTTTATTTCAAAAATAAAGGGCATGTCGTAAAACACAATGACAAAGGGTTAGCAGGATGTTCGAAGTTGGAGTGCCAATTGATTTTGGGCAGTGGGATGTTGTAGTCAACTCCAGCTGGTGCCCACCTCGCAAGTAGAAGCAGGCAGCAGCCATCCTATACCCACCATATTACATGAGTGATATGGGTGGTCAAAACGAGATGAAAGAAATAGCGGCAAACCCCACAGATATTTATTAATATTTGAAACTCTAGCTTTTGACACTTCAACTAAATCTAAACAAACTTTGCTTGTTTCCCACATATATTTTGTGGATAATAATGTTACTCAAAGTGCATATTGTGTATGTTTATACCAGCATAAGGGTTACTAACAAGGGTTGGGTACAGTTTTACAGTGTTTTACAGTGGTAAATGAGTTATATTTTTAAAAAGAAGATTAAAATTTAAATTTAAAAAAAAAATTATTGAGAGAGTCTATTCTATACTTGAGGGTTAATTTCAAAGTAATACTTATAGAAATACTTAATCAAAAACTCAAAGAAATACCTGCTTAAGTATAGTGAATTTGGTTAGTCTTTAACCATGTAGAATCAATTGACACTTGTGAAAGTATAAGCTCGCGGCGATACATGAATAAAATTACCCTGTTTCTGTGATTGTCCTCTTTACGTGTAACATTAATCAAACGTTAATTACAAGAACTCTAACTTATATGTGTGGATACGAATTATTTAATAACAATATACGTTTCCCTCTAATGCAAAGCTAATTCGCTATTCATATTTAGAAGGTCAATATCTAGGATTCGCATTTTTCCATTATTATATTTATTTTACAGTAGCTAGAACCATTGAACCAAAATGCTAAGGGTGTTTTTCAACTTTAGGGTGTGGATGTGTTACCACTTAAGTCTTCTAAGCAAATTCAATTCAAAAGACTAATTCATTAAGTAGAAAAGTTTCACGACTTAAGTACTACATTTATTAATCTTTCTTTTTTATTCAATGTAAAATTCATAACATTGTCACCCCTTTTAAGAGTCAACGTCTGTAGCGAAATCTGCCAGAAAAGAAATGAAAATCAATGTGATAGTTTTTCAAATTTTTTGGCAAATAAATTTCGTGGGAAAATTCATTGGAAAAGGAATAGAAATTGATACGGTAGTTTTTCAAAATTTTCGGCGAATATATTCTACAAAAAAATTTGTCAAAATCAGTTTGTGGCGGATTGAGCAACAGGAAAATTCTCTGGAAAATGAATGAAAGTCCATGCGTCAGTTTTTGTTAGTTTGTAGTAGATTGAGCCGCAAGAAATATGTCGAAAATTCAATTATAATTACACCCGTGAAACTTTTTTACCCATTTCACTTCTCTTCCTTCTCCTTCTCCGATCACTCTCTTTACCTCTCCAATTACTTTCTCTGCCTCTTCGGTCACTTTTAACCTGCAAAGGTGGTGTTCGCAGGAACAACAAGCACATAACTTAAGTACATATAGTTTGAGCTACTCATCATTTCGCTACTGTCAACTTCAATGCTTTGTTCTTTTAACAAAACGAAGTACAGAGACCTTGGAAGGCTTCATCAATGGCTATCAAAGTTTATAGTGTATTTTTTTCTCTTAGATTTTCTTGGATTTGATGCTTTATTGTTTTGATTGCGTTCTTCTTTGTGCTCTGTAACGTAATATTGATTTGTCGATTGTGGGGGGGGGGGAGGTGTATTTTTTATTTTTGGGTTGTTGGGTGATAGTAGAATTGTTGATGACATAGAATCCCTTGTAAGTTTGTTCTCTTGATGCATTTGTTTTTTGAATTATTCTACATTTTGTTGGTAGTAGTCAAAATCATCCTTTGTAAAAAAACATACTTTTAATTGTTTTTTCTTTTGCTTCATTGTAATGTTAGAATGCATTTATTTATTTATTTTTATTTTACAATACAAATTCATAGCTTAAGTAATTTTTTTCTTTCAAAATTGACAGATTGGCCACCAAAAACATTTATATGTGACAAAAATGACATCACTATTTTCCATTGGAATATCAGTTGAATTTTTTTTTTGGTTGATTTATCCATCTGTAAGGTTCTAGTGAACTTATAATTCGCCACTAAGTTTCCAAAAATTTTCTAGTAGATTATCCGACAAATGTTTGATTTTTGAAAAGCATTTTTTTGGTTACCCAAAATCCACCAGTGAATTTTTGTCCAATTTCTGGTAGATATGCTTGTTGGTAATACGCGAATTTCTTGTGGTGACGACTTCACTCATCTATAAGTATTTAATACAGTATTCTCACTACTGCGTCTTAATCTAACCTATAAGTAACATTTTCTGTAACTGTAACTCAACTATCAATGAAAACACGAATTATTATAACTTAAGTTCATAAAAAAAGCACAATTCAAAAAACTAATTCATTAAATGAGAGAGTCTCAAAACTTAAGTATGACATTAAGCTTCTTTATTTACTTAATGTAAAACACACACCAAGCTGCCTCTTAGCTTAAACATAGGTCCGCTCTTGACAATAAGGCTAAGTTTGAAGACACAAATACACAAACAGATATTATGCAAAACTTGCGAATTGCTATACAAAGTATGATGAATTTAGCACAAAATTCATGTGTCTTTTATCTCTTAAAAAATAACATAATCTTCTTTAATTAAAAAGGAGAAGATCTATTTTTGTGTATAAACTAAAATTCTGTGATTAATTTAAAATGATAATTTTTGTATTTTACTCATACAGAAAATAGTAAAAATTGAGTATGAAGCTTCATGATGCATGTAACACTAGTTATTGCCTGGACGAGATATTCTTATATATTGTGATGAGGTATTCTTATATATTGGGAGAGTATTATACCACTTCATTAAAAATATAACACGTGTCATCTCATAATCATACAAACTATTGGATTGAAAATAAAATATCATTAAATTAGATTTGAACAGTTGTTATTGAGAGTAATACTTTCAGAATTATATATATATAATATGTGACAAAATTACATGCTGCCATGTCACTAAATCCGAAATCGCCCAACCTATTGATGTTGTGCAGAGTCAATGATTTGCCAGATTTGGTGCTGATCAGTGGGTTCGCTCTGCTTCAAGGCTTCAAGCCATGTCTTCTTCAATTGAGGCATGAGGGTTTGTTTGAAAAAGTTAAAAATTATAGATTATGTTGATAATTGATTATTGTTATAATTGATTATTATTATAATCGATTATAATTAATTATAATTAATTTATTTTTATGTTTAGATGCATTAGTTGTAAATGATTTTAAATTAATATGATTCGTTTGAATGATATAAAAAAGAATTATTTTTATACATTAAATTATTAAAATAAGTATAGAATAATTAAAAAATTTATTTGATTGAGGACAAAATAGTATTTACATATCAAAATATAAAAATAATTTATAAGCTAAAATCATAAGTTTCAATATTTAACTTATGATTATTAGCTGAAAATTTTTTTTATTTTGCATTGAATTTCGTGTAAAAACTTTTTTAAAAAAAAATTTTTTTATCCAAACATAATAATTATTTTATAAAATAATTTAATGCTCCAAAAATAACTGAATGAAAAAGAATTAATCTTTTCCAAACATACTCTTAATGTATAACTGGACTCAACAATATGTTGGCTTATTTATCTGGTTTTGTTTTGGAATGTAGTTCGGTTTATAAAACTACAAAATTTATTTCGCTGATGATTTTCTCAAATGTGGTTTGTAAATATTTTTATGCAATTAATGACGTAAATTATTTAAATAAAAAATTATTAAAACGTGATTTTATTTTGAGAATATATAATTTAAAGACAGTAGAAAGTAAATAGCACGCTAAAGTGTATTTGCCATGTTTTAACTAAATTACTCATTAAATTACGGCGCTGAACATAGTTCTGAGCAAGATGCTTATATTTTAAACAGTTAGATCAAACACCATGTCACTCCTAAGTCCTAACTTTAATGCATGCATTTGAAAATTTGTCCGACAAAACTTGAAAATTGATCTAACATTTTTTTATACAAAATTAAATTGATCTAATATTTTGTCACTACTCTTGTTTTGAAAGTTATGGCTCGTAAGAAGACAACCGAATGATTGTTCTTTAGACCATGTTAAGCGAATTGAGTTAGGTTTCATCTAGTTTTTATGAATTTCTTTTTTAAAAAAATGACAATTTTATGCGCCTTGGTGAGAAAGTGCTCCATTTTAGGTCATTTTGTAATTAATTAATTTTAAAGTAATTTAACCAGTAATCTATTTGTAATTAACCAAGTATTAGAATGTGATATATTATTAGTTAACTGTAAGTAAATTATTAATTAAATTAATTTAATACTTAATTAATCAACATACAAATTAAAATGAATAACTATTACAATAGTGATTAATTATGTTTATTTTCTAAATTAAATTGTTGTTATTTACTTAAAAATTATACGATTCTGAAATAAAAAAATAACTTAGTAAGCCAAACTTTTAGTTTATTTTTCGTTCTTCTTTTGTGTTAACACATTTATTTCTAGTGGCCTAGCTTGCATGCATGGATCACGTAATCTTTATTTAGTTTTTCCCTTTTCTTTGTAACTACGATTACCGTTTCGGTCATAATCTTGTCTATCTAATTTAGTGTAATTTTTTATTCAAGTGTTAACATGTGCATTTGAACTCGTAAACTGTACCTTTGTTTCTATTTTGAAAATCTACTTCTATATAATAAATTAGAATGCACTATCTTGAAAATGATTTATTCTCTTATTTTACTATCTCTCATAGAATGATACATTTAATTCTTAATTTTTTTTCAAAATTTTAAATTCATATTCAAATTTAATTTAATTACAAAGATCTTCCTTATAATTTAGAATTTTTTCTTTTTATTTATTTTTTAGATTCTGTCTGAATAAATTAATTATGTATAACTTTAAATATTTTTAAACATTTTTCACTTTAACTTTTTTAAAAATTCTATCTGAATATTAAAAAAAAAACTCAAACAATGTACGAAATGCTTACTAGTGATTTTAATAGTATGCTTGAAAAACATTCACACAATATTCAAAGGCTGATCATTATAAATCATAAAGAGAACTTGCATTTTAAATAGTAAATCGATATACATCGATATACATCGATATACATTCCTTTTGGTAATCATGGTCAAACTAGGGAAGGCGATAGTTCACCACAAATGACTTATGGATAGTAAACCATTTTTTCATTTAATTAAAAGTTTAGGAAGGGGTGAACTTGTCAAATTCTTAGAGTATGTCATAAACTTTAACTAGGGCTTACTCCGTACTTATAGATAACTAGCCGATAAATGATCATCAATAGAAATCGAACTCAATTTTCAAATGAATGCAAATCAGTCTTACTAGTTTAACTAATTAATTCTCATTACATATTATGTATATCAGTATATTTCTTGATATTCAATAGTTTCACTTTTTACTGAACCAACAATAAACACAATAAAAAAAATGTACTTCTAAGACTAACCACCAACAAAATTGTCGGGATGATTTGAGCAGAGCAAAGAAATTAAAAAGGAGGCAAACTTAAGGTAAAGAACGTGATAAAGTTAAATCTGTGTGATAGTTCACGGATTATGATAACGATAAAGTGATAAACTCTAATCACGGGGTATGTAAAACAAGGTACGCGTGTTAATCAATGACAGATAGTACCATCTTTCACACATTGTCTATGATATATGGAAAATTTATTAAACATATCATTCATTTTAATTTTTGAGAAGCTAGTTTCCATCCTTTTGCTTTTATGTACTTGGGAGTACATGCATATTGATGCTTCAAGGAAAAGATATCAGTGAGTTGGGTAAAACAATGGCCGGATTACCTTGAAGCTAGGAAGCACATTCAACTACACACACAATTAATCTTGCTATATTCTTCAACAGATTTCGAAAAGTTAAAGGTGGAACATAATTAATCTTGCTATACTTTTTAGTTGAAAAGAGTGATAGAGGAGAAAAGGAAGGAAAGAGAAGTTATCAGATCATAACCTTTCATGTAAAGAAACCAAGCAATCTTCTATGAAGGGTTGGACTATTTTATATCTGGAGAATCCTATCTTACCCATAATAAGTATTTGGTTAAATTAAAATTTTGTTCGATATAATTTAAATTAATTTTTAATTCAATTTTTATATTTTTTAAAATTAATTTTTATATTTACAAAAGTTTTTAAAATAATTATTGTTATTAATTTTTGTTATAATATCGTTATAATGTTATTAATTAAGTAACAAAATAAGTATTTTTTATTCAATAAGAACTTTTTAAAATGATTTTTTATTATAAAATATTAAATAAGTTATTTATTCATTCTAGTAAATACTTATTTTTTTATTAAACATTCTTTTGTTCAAAAAATATTCTTCTAGATATTTTTTTTGTAAGATGTCTAATAAAAATTAATTTAATGGTATTAAAACAAAAATTAATAACAGTGAATATTTTAAAAATATTTTTAAATATAAAAATTGATTCAAAATATAAAAAATTATAAAGATTAAATTAAAAATAAATACAAACTATAGAAATTAAAACTTTAATTTAACCGCAGTATTTCTATCCTAAGTGATGATGACGTCTTAGAATTTCAAGGTCATACATTATTGACATTGGGATCCATATTTATCAACCAGAAAAATTTCAAGACCAAACATTTTTTGGTATAACAACACCATACATTTTTGTCCATCCCAAAATTCACCACTTGGGGTTAAAGTAGGTGTAACCCATTTTCGACTCTTCCTTTTATTATTGTTAATGATATTTTTCTATTTTCGGTCAAAATGTCTTCTACAATGTTAATGGAGTTGGTTGACCTCGTCGACCTTTACTAATTACAACTGCCATTTGGGTTCGAATTTAGAAGCTCTTGCTAAATGACAATTTATAATTTTATTATAAATTTTCATTGAAAACTTTATAATAAAAAAAAGACTTCTTTTACCTTAAACTTAAAAAAAAAAAATAGTTACACGCATAAAGTAGGTACATAAACATCACACGGCAAATTTTAATATTTTTGTTTATTTCTTCAATCAATATAAAGAAAGACAAGATACTCCAAAAAATGCCAAGAAACACAGTATGTATGATGTGTATCAATCTTGCATCTGTGCTGACTGTGCAAGTAACATTGCCGAACTTTTAATTTATTTGTAAAAAAAAGGGGTGGGGGGGGGGGGGAAGTCTTCTACGAAGAAGGATGGGCCGGGAAGCCCTTATTTGACAAATGTTCTCACAATAATGTTAAAAATATATATTTACATACATATTATTTTATATTTATATAATTTTTATCATTTAATTATATTTAATTTTACTTTATTTTTTACACTCATATGTACACTCTGATTTTGTTGCCTAGTGAGATATGTAAACCTGATTGTGTTGTGTCGGGAACATTATTCATGTTCTAATTACTTCTAAGTAAAGCTTTTTTATGTTTTTTTTTTCATAAGAAAACAAAATTTTTGTATACAAGATTAGGTAATCTTTATGTTATCCATTTTCTCCTTAGTAGAGATATAAATGGGTTACTTTAAACAGAATTAACATATTTCCTAAATATAAAATTTGAATCTGACTTATTTATCTGACGCATATTATTTTTTAAGACTTGATTTGATCTTTTTAAAAGTTTAATTTGACCTAAAAGTTTATTTAAAGGTTTATGTACTTTGTAATAAGACCTTTAAATAAGTTAACATACTTATATCTAAATAAGTCAACGAGATAAATTAATAGGCCTAAACTTTTATATAGGCTACAGACTTAGACTTAAAAAAATATTATATTACTTATTAAATTAATTATATTGTATAAATATTAAAATTTCATAATATATATAATTAAATAGGTCGACTTATTAAGATAAAAAACTTTTTCAAATGTCTGAAGTTTAATTTGTTTAACTAAATAATTTTTTTAAAAAACTTTGACTTAAAATTTTGATTAAACGAATCAGGACAGACTAAGTCTTAAATAAGTTAAAATATAGGCTCCCAACGAGTCACTAAATCTATTTTCACTCCTACCCCTAGATACTAGAGATACCTATTTTCTAAACGGTGTTCATAAAGGTAAATTAAATAATAACTTTAGATTGATCTCGAGCCGAGGCCAATATGCCCTTCATTCCACTCCCATCTTTCTTTTCCTATCCCAAAATTTTAATAATAATTTAAACAAATAAAAAATATGTACATTTGTGATTTTAATATCGTAGGATGTTATAAAGATAAAAAATTATATTTAAACATATAATCCTGTATGATATGTGAAATATGTATGATTTGTATCTTTAAAAAAAGTTACAATAAAACTAAAATTATTATTTGTTAGGAGTCAAAATAAATATTTCGACAAACCATGGTGAGTTGGCATTAACATGCCATGAACTCTCTAAGTTAAAACATGTAATAACTTGCCACGAAATAACTATAAGTGTTAAGAACTTGTCAAAGAGAGAATTCGACAGCATGAAGCGCATTTAGAAGGTTTGACAACAAGTAAGGATCGACACAAGCACAACACTTGAGTGAAAATTGAGATTCTAAGTTGAAGATGTTAGTGATCCTTGATAAAGCCAAGTCAACAAGAGCACCATTGAAAAAAGCAAGCAAGAGCGCACAAGTGCTGATAGAATTAATCAAGCAAAGCTAGAATCAGTGTTGAAGCGGTTATTCAACAAAGTTGCCCAGCAGTTAGACAAGAAGCACCTAACGGCCCCACGTCAAAGAGTGAAATGGTTACCATGAAACAAAAACAATGTGTGAAGAAAACGTGGCTGTCATTGCAAGGTAGCAGTTACAAGCAAAAGAGAAGTACCAACGCATGTTTGGAGCGGTATGCTTAGTGTATATAGCTAAGAATAAATAAAGCATGTGAAAAATCTGTATGGGCAACACTTGTCAATAGGTGGCAACATCTTAAGGACTTAGGGTTTGAACTTTAGGCGCCAAAAGAGAGCACCTAGTTGCTTATAAATACCAAGCAGAACGAAGAACTCATAGTTGGTCCATTCCACTTACTAACACCTTATAGTCCGCACAAATTTCTATCAGATGCTCACAGGTTGATGGGTTAAGTCAAGTATTTTCGCCACTCTATGTCTCTAGCATATTTACATCACATGCCTTTCTAAGTTTCATGTATCTTTACATGCTCCATATACTTTTCTTTTACTTTCCAAAAATGTAATTATGTTTCCATATTCCAGTTCTTACTTTCGAATAGTTTAGTAACTTTGTTTTCTTGCAAGTTCTTACTTTTAAGCAATTTGTTTGCTTATGGTTAGACTCTCTCCCATTTACTTGAATTATTCCTTTATTTTACTGCAAATTTGTGTTCCTGCACTTTATTTCCTTCAAGTTACTTTTCACTTTATGCTTGTTATTCTTTATGTTCTTGGTTGTTTTATGTTTATTCTACAATCCTGCATTTTAATTTTCTGTGTTGTTACTTTCAGCACTATACAATTTCTTACCAATTACACTTATGTCAATTTAGCTTTCAATAAACTTAAGACTGGGTTATGCTTGCTTCATGACATCGTTTCCTCTTTCATCATATTTTGCTTTATTTGTCATTTTTATTTTTGACAGTTTACTTTCTATCAGTTTGCTTCTCAGCATTTTATCTTTAATGTCATTTCTATTTATGTCAAATTTCCTTTTCAACATGTACGCTTTCTCACCATTTTCTTAGTTGTTAAGTTATTTTACAAATTACAGATCTTTGAGAATCTCATAAGAATCGATTCACTTTCAGAATTTTGATCTGAATCACACTAACCGTAAGAGTCACCAACAAATCAATGCGTGACTATGAAGATTCTATCTGACATCCATATGATCTCTCTGACAAAATTTCCTTGTAAACATTATCTAATAATTTATAATATTATATGTAATAATATTGCTCATCACAAAATAATCGAGCTAGCTTGTAGGCAATCCACATCTTTCCACCGTGTTAGAGTTCATAAGGGTCATGTATGGGCACAAACAAAATACAACTGCTACAAAATTAAACAATCACATATAAGATGCTCTAGCTGTTTGAGTGAATTAAATTAACAAACCTTCAAGTTTGTTTCTTTAATTGTGTGAAATGCAATAAATAGACACCGGATATTGTGGGTCATTTTAGGGGTAATATTTTATTGAGTATTTAAGTGTGAGTTTCAAGTATATATATGTGTAAAAAAAAAGTTTCATATTATTTAGAAATGGATAAGAAAATAATTTTATAAGTGGATGAACTCATAAATTAATTATTTTATAAGTAGATGAACTCATAAATTAATTACTTTAAGGTTTTCGATTAAAACATGGTGGTCGTTGTAGTTGTTTTTGTTGTTTTAGACTTTTAGTTGCTAATGCTATATGACTATTTTATTAATTAAGAATACTAATATTAATTTACTTGGTTCGGAGTTCTCATCAATAGGGGTGTTCGGTTCTTGGAAAGATTAACAATGAAGTTAATAATATTTGTTATGAAACCGATATTAATTGGTTTATGTGACTTATTATGGCATTTAAGATTTATGTATTTTTAAGACTTATTTATGTTTGTTGAAACTTATTATGTTTGTTAAGATTTATGTATGTTTATTTGATATTTATGTTATATTTATTTGAAATTTATGTTAATTTAGTTAAAACTTATTATATATAATGAATATTTGATTTCATGTTTTTAATATTTATTTTAGTAGGTGCTTTTTTTTAGTGTGTATGTTGGATCCACATACGGGTTAAACTTAACTTATTTATGAGCGAATTAAGTTAAAAAAATACTCCAAATCTAATCCATCTAATAGGCATCTCTACTCATACTTATTCTTCTATTAGTGTGTGTGTGTATATATATATATATATCAATTGCTTGCAAGAACTTTTGAATGAACAAACTAGATTCATCATGAGTGTTGATTTTTTTAAAAAAAAAATTAAGAAAAGATTGGCTGAACAGGCAGTATGTCCAACTCCACGCTCCTGCTAACTCACTACTATAAGGTATTTACTCATGTCCATTATTTATATATAAAGACTCTCTTCAACAGCTTATTCTAGACAATATAAGACATGAACTTTCACCAAAACACAAAAGAAATTTCAAGTTTGAAATACCATGCACTGCAAGTCTAACAACGGAGTCTTCAGTATAAGAGTTAATTAGAAAAAGCATAAACAAAATATCAAACAACTAATGTTGGATCTCCCATTCTCAACATATCTATATCTACTAAAGAATATTAACTCACGGGTGACACAAAACGTTTAGATTAAGTATCAGGAATTAGAACAGACAAATTATTGTGTCGGTAATACTACAAACATTTCATCATGAATTGGTATAAAGAAAGAGAACAAGTTAAACTACTTTGCGCCTGCTAGGGACAAATTATTGCCCAATATTAAAGAAAACGTACTATTCCACCCAAATCGTTGCACCGCCCATAAATATTTGTTATTGTAGTTTGGATGGTTCTCGGCTATATACCAACGCTTATTAATAAAACTGATGGTCTTGTAAAACCCCCCCAAAAAAAACAAACGTGATGGTCTTAGATAGGGAATATATATATACATATATATATATATATATATATATATATATATATATATATAAATTCGTTTCAGGCTCATCCCCGGACAAGTACACTTTTTCTTTTTCTCTTTTCAAAATATAGAATACTTAAAGATATAGTAGTATTAAAAAAAGCTATATAATTAACCGGGTGAACTGTCCCGAAATAAACCCAGACAATAATAAACGATGGATGTATGTCAGTGGGGTCCACGCATAAAATTTGCTTCCACGCTTGCATTTACATTTTACACTATTCAGCCAGTCTATGGAATTCTATTCGCGGGACGTATAGCAAGGTTGAAGGTTCTACTAGTATTATTATCATGACTCAGAGTCACCTTGAATATTTGAGGATGCACGGTCAGTGTATTGAGATGGTTGAATAGTCTTATAAGACAAAATGTTAAATCCAATCACGTTATATTTTGTATACGATTTATTTGTGATTTTTTTTTAATTTCAAGTATTTATACAAACAGAAGGAAGACGTAATATTCTCCAACAATACAGTGGTTCAAGTCAATCGTAGTTGATGTGGTGACGTAAACGGCCAAGTTAGGCTATAGCTCCATGTGAGAGAGAATTTAGACAATGACAGTGTAGCATGCGATGTATTAGAATAGAATGTGCTCTTATTTTAGGTTTAGTCCACCATACTTGATGCTAAAGACATTTATACCGCTTTTATGTTAGGTGAAGAATGTAAGGAGGTGTTTAGTTTATTTTTTATTTTTATTTTTAGTTGGTATATTTTTATTAATAATTATAAAAATATTATTTTATTTTTATTATTTTTTATTTTTAAGATTTTGTGAAAAAAATAATGAAAAGAACCAAATCTTATTTTCAGCCCACATGGCTGTATGTAGTTTCATGGAAGCAGTTTTCGTTCTAAATATCATTTCTCCTATAGGTCCAAATCCAAGAAGCTTTGGCAAGGAAAAAGAAAAGAATGAATCTGCATATTTATTTAACAAATCCATGCTTCACTTTTTCAACAGCATAGCACTGCATTGTGCCATTATCTTTGATGCCCTGGTAATGGAATCCGTCATATAGAAATTCTCAACTGCAGTCCCGAATGGAGTAGTCATATCCATCTTT
Source organism: Ormosia semicastrata (assembly GCA_029884595.1). NCBI lineage: Eukaryota > Viridiplantae > Streptophyta > Magnoliopsida > Fabales > Fabaceae > Ormosia > Ormosia semicastrata. Next base: position 5,993,130 of record JAQQTO010000041.1, read on the forward strand.
TCAGTGAAGATGAAAATGTTGCTGGCTCTCTCTCATCCATGTGCACAAGGTTTTCATATATCCTTTCCTTCTCACTGAATGCTGCTGCTGGCAAAATGACATTCGCGCGATAGACAGTCTTGTCCCCATGGTGACCTTGATAAGCAACAAAAACATCATCTGGGATCTTATCTAAGTTTATATCATCAGCATCCATCAAATATACAATGAACACCTAAGATAATCTAAAAGACACCAGAAGCAACAAAAATATGCACCTATCGAAGATCCCAGCACGATATATAACCAGTAGATGAACTCAAGCCAAAAATATATAAGCTTTATTTTGAACAGTATTTTTACCTTTTCTTCCATGTAACCCTCACCCCCGAACTTTCCAAATAGAGAGAGATGTTACTCAATAAAATAAAATAAAGATATACCTGGGTACCAACCAACAGGAAAACATTCACTTTCTCAAGACCAGCAATGCTAGTAGTATTCATAATATAACCCGGTCTCAAATCAGCATTATTATCTACGCCAATTTCTTACAAAAACACACTATTTGTGACCCCATCTTATTCAAGAAACCTTTTAGTGCCTTCATGGACTCAGCATCAGAAAACTTGCCAGATATTCCAACAATTTCTTCTGGTTTAACATGATGGGCAATCCCTGCAACCACAGCAAGTGCATCATGCCAGCTCACAGGCTTAAAGCGCCCATCAGGACCACAAATCATTGGGTCATTTAGCCTCTGCCTCTTCAAACCATCATAACAAAAGCGAGTCTTGTCCGAAATCCATTCTTCATTTATATGTCCTGTCCTGTAATGGGCAAGCTGAGCAGGCTTTATTAGCAAACTATAAACAGAAACTTAAAAAATAGCTTCCATTGCAATAGCAAAATGTTTCCCCAGAAGCAATCAAGAAAATGATAAACCACATGCCCTTGATCCAAAATGACTATTCTTTATCGGGACTCATCACAAGTTGCTCGTAAAATGTGGCCATTGCCACAAAATGAATTTGGATCCTCTCATATAGAGAGAGGCACAATGTATTCTTTCGATCGAACACCAATAACCACATGGCTAAAAGAATCGTTGTTTATGTGGAGGGTTTTGGAACCATTATTTATTGTTAGAGAATATTAAGATTTTTATATATTAAGTTATTAGTCTTATGTTAGTAGATTTGGACTGATACTAGGGTTAGTAGTTAACCTAATAATTAGTATAAATAAGTAGGGGTATTAAGTTAGTATTGTGTATCACATTATTCTTATCAATATATTTATTTTTTTAACACAACAATAGTTACTAAAAAATTACTTACTATATTACCAAAATGTTTAAGGAAAAATAGAAAGGGGGATATTATATTGAGTTCCATGAACTCAATTTAGCATAAATATGGACACACAGGTCATAATGAATGGTATCATTCTGATACTATGTTAAAAAATTGAGTTTAGGGTTAGGGAATATAATAAACTAAGCTTTAGCTTATTGCAAGTAACAAATCCACAAACATCAAACAAATAATAGAACCCCATTTTATTCGAAATCAAGAAGAGAAATTTGGCATAATGATGTTGAATCATTCAAACTCGACATAAGGAAGAAAAGATGTTAAACCATCCAAGCGTCCAAAAAAAAAAAAAAAGAAACTAAAAAACTCTTATTCCCAAACTTGCAACACTATGTCAGTGAGAATCTAAGGCAGTTTCACCTCTTTGATAACACTTTTCTCTTAATTAGGATAGGTCAATTACCTAGCGTCGATTCCATCTAACAGGCTGCCTTTTTTGCAGGGCGATGACAACACCTTCTGAGTTGTGAAGTTGGGGTTTTGAGACTATGGTTCAGAAAAGGAAGTTGGTAGGGGTTGTGGGAATTGAAGAACCTTAAGGTGGGTCTCATTGCCTTCGATGTTAATAAAGCCAACCCCATTTTCTGATTCTCTCTCTCATATCCATTATTTGGGAGTGTGGGGTTGAATTGAAGTGAAGAAGATGAGAAAATGAAAATGCATGCAGAGACATTCTTACTCACCAGGTCACAGTGAGAGCTCAAGAATTAGAAATGGCGGACCCGAATAGATGGATGGGCGGGTTAGATGTGGGATTCGGGTCAACCCGACCTTGATTAATGGGCTTTTTTGTTTCTTTCTTTAAGCCAGTTAATTAAATGGCGAAAATGATGTGAGGACCTCAAATTCAATGTTTGCGTATGCCAACTATTCCTTTCATCAAAATTCTGGACAATGGCCCAACTCAAATTCTGGACAATGGCCCAAGACAAAAAAATTCTGGACTTATACACCTATGACTTGGATCTTCAAGAACTTGAAATTAATTTGAAAAAAAGACCAAAACAAAAACCAAAAAAAAAAAGTCACCAGAAAAGGATTAAGAAATATTGAAAAACCCGAGACATTAGACAAATTTCTTTTGAAGGAAAAAAAAAACACTGAAATTGTTTAGAGATTAATGCTCAGAGAGAGTTTTTGTATACTCAGAATGTAATATAGTAGATAATTTTAATATTTAAATTTTATCTTAACTAACTTAATACCATAAATTTAATATCAATACATGTCATAAAGCATCGTATTAAAAAAATTAAATCATGATATATTGGAATATATTATTCTCTACTTAAAAATTATCCTACAATTAAATACTAGTTATATTATTATACAAAATTATGAACTATTCCTTATTCAATCAAGACCTACTTCCTCGCTAGAATAGGGCAAGCACCAAGTCGTGACCTTTTCTCCTGCTTCAATCTGGATGAAATAATATGCTTGCATACCATCTTCCATAGAGAACAAAATAAATCATAAAAATTTTACGAGAATATTTTGTCACATGCAATTGAACACAAATAAATAGAAAAATTTCACAAGATTTAAAAAGGAAAATAGACTCGTAAGAATTCCAAATTTTTTTAAAGAACAGTTACTGTGAGGAATTACTTTAACCATACTCATTGTCGGTCCGAAACATATTCTGTAGCTAGAATGCAAGATGTATCAAATTCCCTCTCCATTAAATTCAAGTAAAAGGAAAAGCAGCCCATAAGACATTCAACTCTGTACCAGGGAAAGGGTCCTCTACTGTCACAAACCAAAATCAAGTTCAGCTCGTTTTAACACAGCAGTTACTCTATTGTAAAACTCTGGTTCTTTGTCCTTTATATCATCCAATGTCCGTGCCTCATGCTCATCCACCTGAGTAGACAAAGAACTACATTATCTTATAAAATAAAATTATCAACTTAAATTGTTAAGTGAATCTGAGAGGAATGGAATGATACTCATATGATGACCATATCACAGTTAAATGTACATATGACATAATATGCAGGGTAATGATAAACCCCTCTGCCACCATTTGTATGGATAACAACGTTTGACAGTTGACTCCAATTGCAATTTTACAACATTTTGCCACATATTGCTGATTTTGATTGGTTATTAACAAAATGCCTAAAGAGTATGGAGTTGTCTTGATTAAAAGGACAAACCCTTCAAGCTGGTGAAATTGAAATAATAGGAAAACTTACAATTGTAAGAGTATACTGTCATCTGCCATATTACAGGCAAAAGGCCCAAGCAAAATATGATACTGATCAGAAAAGTCATATTATATGGGTGTTTCTTTTTTATGCGTCCTGTGTAATAGGATATGCTCTCCAGTGGTCTTTCTATTTAACACACTGTATGCATAGATAGACATGCATAGTTACATACAATGAACAGAATTCTTAAAACAGAATAAAGCTTTTTGCCCAATATGATGGAATTACTAAATTACCTCGTTGAATTTCAAAAGAATCAAATTTGAAATAGATGCCGGCTTTGTGTGGTCCCACCTAATTAGAAAAATGCATAGAAAAATTAAGTGAGAAAAAATTCCAAAGAGATGAGAAAGAAAGAACGTTATGTTATGCTAATATAGGTCATGTCATTCGAGAAAACATATCAGATGAAACTACATGAAAGTACAACTATATCACTCATAAATGTACACTCCAACTGCAATACACTGTAGTTTCTAAAACTTTTACTACTGATTTAAGCATATGACACACAAAACACAGTCTCAAATAATTTAGATTATGTGGACAGTAATATTTTGATATATATGCAATTTTACTAAAAATAAAAGAAGTGGAAGTGCAAGCTTAAAGAGTGCTTTAATGCAATAAGGAAGAAGAAAAAAACGATAAAGAACTGAAGGAGGCATGCGTGTTTTAAACTGAAGTAAAGATAAAGATGCTTCGGAAGGAAAATATTTTACATCTAATGAAAGAATGTAACCAAATGAAGTAGCTTGAAAATGACAAATAGCTAAACGACAATGGAATCAAAAGCCACCCCATACCTTACAAGCATTAATTCGTTAACTGATCGCCACATTCCTCGTCCAACATCTTTCACAAGCTGCTCTCTAGCACTTCTTCCATGCCATAATTCTTTAACAATATACATCACTTCAACAACATCTACCTATAAAACAGAAACAAAGATGAAAAATAGAACAAAATTCAATCTCTCATTATTTTTTATTTGTAATAAGACAATCATATATATGTCAGCACATCACAAAAAATTTCATACAAAACTCAATCTCTGCACTTTATACAAAGAGGTCACCTTAGGGCTTCTTTTGGCCATGCTTTTGCATGGTCTGCTCACCCTACTTATGATGCATTGTGAAAGAGATAAGTTTTCAGCTCAGGTCAATTGAACTTTGCCACAATGATTCATCACTCTAATTGCAATTTAGCCGATTCATAAAATTAAGCACATTTCCCGTTGATTAATATGACTTTTCACAATTCCCCCCTCCCCCATTTATCAATGGGTAATTCTCACAATTAGGAGAAGCATGTACACAATAAGTAACTTTTTGATGGAAGAACTACTCAAAAAGACCTCCTAATTATGCCGAAAGTGAGTAGTTTGTCTCCTATGAAGACTTTTGGTGATGATTGAAAGGGTCAAATTGGTCTCAGCGTTGTTTTTTTTTTTTTTGGTTGAAACATTACCTTTGTATGTGTATCTCAAAATTGTTAGTTAACCATTAATTTTGAAAACAGGGGTAACATTGCAAAAAGTCACATTAAATTAGGAGGAATGTGCTTAATTCTATAAATCATGGGGATAAAGTGAAATTGGATAAACAGATCAGGGTGATAAAATGCAATTGACCCTAATTTTTTTTAAAAGAATCTCTTGAAAAGGTTAAGATATTACATTTACCGAATAGAAAAGTTGTAATGAAACAAAAAGTTAATGGGGCAGACTTCATACCTGCACTTGGATGGATGTTCCGTACAATGACTCCTCATGCTCGATAAGGCGTTGATGAAGAGTATGGTAATGATCCATGTCAAAATTGACTATAGGTTCTGTTTGAACTTGCAATCCTGCTAGCTCTGTCACAACATAGGAGGCCATGACTTGTCCAAATATTGCAGGGATGGTGCCTAGCACAGGTATGATCCGGACCCTAAAACCTGGTACTATCTGCCAAGAGGACCATGAAGTCAGAATGTGTAGCCAGTGCCACCAAATGTTATTATAACCAATGAGCAATGGTTTGACAGTAAAGAAAAAATTTAGACTTTTTTTTTATGTGAGAAAAAAATGTAACATATATCTTATAGGTAAATAACATAGTTTATTTGCAAGGTCCCAGTGGGCATGTTACTACAGCAATACAAAGAACCCATTGGGAGGACCTGATGGTGATCTATGCCAATCAACAACAACAGAAAAGATGTCTATTAACTATATTATTAAACAATGACGAAATAGATAGTGGTACAATCAGTGGGTGACTAAAACTAACGAAATAAATATCCTCACCTGGTAATCTGAAGGGTTTTCCTCTTCCCCACTTGGACCCTTAAATGGAAGCAGCTTGGCTTTGGGTTTTTCTAAAGAAAACACAACAGGGATGCCACCTTCAATGCCATAATCTTTCCTCAAACGGTGTCTTACCTACGTAGGTATGATTGCAGTAAGAGAGTTATATACCTAATGCTCGTAATAAGAAATTAAGAACAAAGAAAATCATAGTTGACAGGTGAAGACAATCAGTTCTGAACTAACTGCCACCTAGCTGGAATTTGTGGACACAAACGAAGTCCTATTAGCCATCTAATACAAAATAAGCATAATGTAAAATTTTTGTACCTCAGAAGTCCTAGTTTCCACCTTCCAGCATATCAAATTAAAAGATTTTTTTAATATGAAAGATAAGTTTTAATAATTGAAAAGACAGATGACAAGATGGAGGATAAGATCTTCACAAATGAGAGAAATAAAACCAAAAGATAACCATCACCTGATAAAGCTCTCCACTAATGCCATATCAAATAATGTTATTCCTAAAATCACCAAAGAAAAGCCAGGAAGACCATATTTTTTAAATTAACCAAGATGTTATGAACTGATCATTTAAGAATTCTATTTGTCAATCTTTTAAGCACAAAAGTGCACACCTTTCTATAAGCATTCACACTTATATTTGTAAATTGTAATTAGTGCATGGTGTGGAAAGACATTAGTGTACTTTTGGGATAATCAAGATTTTAGGACATAAATCTATACAAGAGGGAATGATAGGTAGTGCTAAACAGCCATAGCAATTAATATATATGGCTCAAAGTTCTAGAAAATACAACAAAAAAGAAGCATATATGGGAACATTACAGCTCGAGATAATGGATCATTTGTTGAGTCTCTTAGATCAGCAACACGTATTCTCGTTGGATCAGCTCTGTCACCAGCCCCAGTGGCAGATAGAACCTTCAAACCCCTACGTACACATGCAGCAAGAAGTGCCACCTACTAAATATGACAAATCAAGCAATTGAAATTTCAAAATCATAACAACCAGATATTTGAATAAGAATGATTGCCAATGATAAGGGGCATAGGAGAAAAATATAGTTTTTTATCATGCCTTCCAGGCCAGCCAAGTAATATTGGCATATATATACAATAATACAAATATAACAATAATACAAATATAAACAATCCAACATTCAACATTATTATATGCATCCAAAAATTTTGGATTTTTGCAACTTAGAATCTAAAGCACTGAAAGAAAATTAAAAGACAATGAATATACAAGAATCATTAACAACAGAGAAGAATATCTCTCACAACATGGGTGTGTGAAATGTCCATGTGCAGGAAAGATATGACAAAAGGACAGTATGAACTTATATCAATATTGTAAAATAGGAAGTAATATTTAGAGGATACCTTTGTATCAATGTTATCAATACAGTCCAGAACAAAGTCAGGATGACCAGAGAGAATTTCTTCTTCAGTAGATGAATCATACAATAACACTTTTGCATCTATTTGGCACTCCGGAAAAATAGATAAGAAATGCTCCTTAAGGCACTGAGCTTTTGGGATGCCAACATCTGCTCTTGTTGCAACAGCGTGTCGATTTAGTGATGAAAGAGAAACCTTCTCATTTGATAAATAAATGAGTACAGATATTGTATGGAATGTCTATACAAATTCTAAGGCATGCAAATTTGACACCAAAAGTTATAACTCCTTCCTCTTTTTATTCCTTTGTTATACCAAATCCTGCTTAATAATATTTCTCACAAGCTTTAGACTTGAGCTTCTTGAGTCTACAATGCCATGCACTACAGTAAATAACAACTAAGGCTTGTAAAGATTGAAATCTAATGTGATCATAGAATAGCACTAAAATACTATTCATGATAACTAAAATGTAAAAGAACCAAGTAATATAAACTTAACAACAATCAGAGCTCCAGTTCTTAAACTATGATAGTCAATAAAATTTACATCTTTGATTTTTACAGTCATATACTCTAATACTTGTATGATGTATCTAACACAATATGCTCCAGCCAAAATGAAGAAAGGAAGCTCCAAATAACACTAAGAGACATGACATTAGTGTTTCACAATATGACACATCTAGAATTGCCCAGTTAGTCAGCGATCAAAACCTTCAACCATGATAATTTAGGAGAGGCAAAACTTTTTATGTAATAGCAATTGGGTAGATATTTGGACACGAACAGGTTGAGGTTTCCATGATAGCACATGTACCAACCACACCAAGCAAGAAAGAACCACAAAGAAAACACATCAAAATCCAGACAAGAAGAAAGGAAGAAAATTGAACATAATAAAGCGGAGAGTCATTCATAGAAAAAACCTGGTCAAAGTCCACAAGAAGAAGCTTGCCAATCCCTGACCTCAAGAGCATAGATGCAGCATGACTGCCGACCCCTCCAAGACCAATGACCACAACATATGATGCAGTTACTTTCTGCTGAGACTCAAAACCAAAAAACTGAATGTTCCTGGTTACAGCATAAAAATTCCACCCCCAAAATAAAATGTTTGATTAGTAGAAATGCAAGATAGATATATGAAGAGAGTGCCAACCATGTACACCCAATGCAGATAATTCATGTCTTGAGTGAAAAGGTGTAATATGAACAAATCTTATTTAAAAAATAAATAAATAAATAATTAGGCATGGCAGGTGATGCGTTGGTAGTTTCAACAATCAATAAATCAAAGATGAGAAAGCTTCGTGCTAACCTCACCAACCAAAACACAAAACCCCTAAAAAAGTTTTTTTCTTTCTAGTCAGCTCACCCACATCAAGCAAGCCATAGAAACATGCCACAAATCTATGCAATAACTTAACAATGATCACTCAAAGTAAAAAAGTCATGTCTTCTAAAATTGAATCAGTGTAATGACATTTCATTGGCTATCCAAGCTGGTGGGACAACAAGTAGACACGCATTGATAAGTAAGGAGGAAATCTATCTTGCCACTTCCAGCCTAAATTAAATGCCAAGACACACAGACTATCATAATTAGCTCTAAGCATAAAAGCCAAGTATATTGATGCATAAGTGCTAACACTGTCCTACACAAATAAAAGAGAGTTAATAGTCTAAGAAAAATGAGATTTCCGGTGCTTAGAGTGTGTTTTACCAATTAATTAAACAGTATAAAACACAGTTACATTCAGAAATAATTTCTGCAGAGAAAACGCCAAATTAATTGGCAACAATTTGAAATACCTAGTCAGCTGTTCAGAAACAATCTCATCTGTCAGAAGATCTTCATTAACCACCTTATCAATCTTATTTCCAGCAATAGCGCATCCCTCGATGCCTGTATGAGACGCAAAGTCCAACACTTACAAGGATACACAGAACAGAAGTCTTATTAACTTTATGATGTGAAAGTAGGATTTAGGCAGACAAGAATACTAATCACTTACCATTTAAGTCAGTAGTAGCATTCTTACTGCATCGCCGTACACCTCTTCTGCAAATATCACAATATTATTACATTTAATATCAAGTATAACAAAAATTTCAAAGGCCTAAACAAAAAGCATCGGTTGAACACTGCATAAAATTAAAATACCCCCCTTTTTCTTCAAAGAACCAAAAGTTGAATAAATTGATCCAACCAAACCCAGCACGTCTTGTGAGGCTCAATCAAGACAAAGTTTCAATTTTTAAGCAACACACGTTGTTTTAATCAGCCTTTTTTTTGGTGGGGTTTCCAACAACCAGAGTGTTGTATCAGTGTCAGTGTCATTGTATATACTTATTAGGAGTTAGGAGTCACCAAACAAAAAATAGGGAGAAAAAATAGTTGAGTTAATGAAGGTGCAGTTGTTTTGTTTGGAACATGGTTCATCATCATGAATGGAATGGAGAGTGAAATGATAATATGAGAAGAAAGGGATGAAGAAGGAATGACTCACTTTAGAGATTGAGTTTGAAGAAGCCTAAGAAGAAAGAAGGTTGAGACAGAGCCCAGAAGAGCACCGGTTCCTACCAATGTTAAATATTTGCCTCTCTCCATATTCTCTTTGTTTGCCAAACACAGTTTCTGGGGTTTTTGGTTTTGCTTTTAAATTTGCTGGGGAGAGGAACCGCCGTACGCCGTCGGCCTAATTGGAGGTTGTCCGGTTCTGTTGGGTTTGCATTTTTGACTTTGTGTTTTTGTATGTGGTCTAGGGTAGAAATAGAATGGCCACCGGGTCACTCAAGACTCAGGTGGTCTACTGTGGATGTAAAAAATTTGAGTAAATTACATTAACCTCTTCTTAAGTTTCATAAAATTACAATCAAAATTCAAATTAAAAAAAATATTATAATTAAAATTGGAAAGAATGTCAATTTATTTTTATCAATACTGAAAGAATAACAAATTAGTATAATTTACTTTATTTATAATTAAGAACTCATGTAGTCTCTTATACTCTTAAATTCTTTTTGTCAACATTTATGATACTAATTTTAAAGTGAAGAATCTTTAGGTAGATATTGATTAAGACTTTAGCTTGTTACACATCTATCATCTTACTAGGGTTATGAACTATATGAATATTGTTGCTTTCCACGTTTTTAGTGCATTAAATGATTGATTTTATTGAAAATAACACTCATTTAGAGGCTATATGTCTATCTCTACTTATAAATGGCTCATCACTATGAATTGCAAGGACTTTTCCACCGAATCTTAGTCTTGGGTATGAAATTTGTTATCACCTGAAAAAGTATGATTTTTAGTCTAACTTATGTTACATGATGTTGTTCTTACGAACGAGTTACAATTTCGCAGTCACCTTGTGACATTCGTTAGGTGCAACAGGTGTCAACTCTATGACAAGACCACTCTTCATTGCTTTCGAGATTGTCCCCAATGACCATCCATGTTTGACAGAAGTTTAGTTTTATAGTGCATTAAAACTTTTCGCCCCTACCACTAAAGAGTGAGTTTATCGGCTCTCTGATTCCTATAGCAATCTCTTCCTTGCGGCTTTGTGGGAAAAATAGTACAACATAAATAGGGTTGTGTTTGTAGGGAGGCAAACACCCTTTGGACGAGCTCATATGAAAGTTATTTTACATGTATATGCTTGCTATTTGTTAGAGACAAACCTATACTTCAGTGTTTAGTTTCCAATTGGGTTTTGTAAACTTAATGTTGATGAAAGCTCTTTAGGCAACCCAAGTAACTCTAATGGGCTGCTACGTATTGAGAATGACCACTGGTTAATGAGATCCGCTAGCTTGTTGGATGTGGCCACCAACCTTGTGGCAGAACTCTTTGCATTGAGGTAAGGGTTACGTATTGTCTAAAATAATGGCTATAGGATGCTTCTTTGTGAATCAGACTCCGTGAATGTCTTACACTTAGTGACAAAGAAGATCATTCTTTTTCATCCTCATTTCGCCTTCGTCAATGATATCTAAGAATTGTTACAAAAAAGTTGATAAATTTATTTATTGCATACTCTTTGTGAAGGCAATAACTATGTTGACCACTTTATTAAGTTCGATGCATCAATTGAAGTTTGTCTCTATATATTTGGAACTCGTGTCTTCCAAACTTATCGTCTTTGTTATTTTAGTTGACTCAACGAAAATTTATTTATTCATAATTAGTTTTTTTTTCAATCTAAAAAAAATCTCAAAAATAATTATATGTTTAGAAACTTAACAAGAGATGCTAACTCGTTAAAAATATGCAAGCACAATAAATTATTGGCATAATTACAATTGCAGCATGACAAATGCTCGTCAAATTAACATATTTTTTTGCACATACAAACATGTCTTATTAAACTTTTTAAAATGCATTTTGAAATTTGAAATAAAAAATTACTTTCTGAATTTGGACTTATTTAAAAAAAAACTTTTTGAAGACTCAATTTTTAAAAAGAAGAGATTAAATTGTTTTATAATTTCTTATAATTTCACTAAATTTTTAACGAAAATATTTAAATACATCATTATAATTTAATTAAGTTTTTAATTAAGTCTTTATTAATTATAAAATTTTATAATTAAGTCTTTGAAAATTGTAACAATAATAATATAAAATGACTTGTAAATAACTATAAATATTTATTAGTGGAGTTTGATGATCATCTACTAATAGGAATCTATATAAAAATTTGTAGAAGTATAAGGACCTGATTAAAAACTTTTAAATTATAATGTCTTATTTGAAAATCTAGTAAAATTATAAAGACTGAAAAGGTAATTTAAAAAAAAAAATTGAACTTTAAAGTTCCATTGGGGTTTTCTTTCCGGGTCTGATTGCTCGTTTCAGACTTCAGATGTGTGACGGCCCCGGTCGATAACAATCGAGTCGGGTTAATATCCAATTACCCGGTTGCAATTCTTGAACCCCCCTTGATTTCGAGGTAATGGAGAGTAGAACTTGATTTGAACGAGGAATCGTGAAGATTATCAATTCAACAATTTTCCTGGGTGTTAAGGTTTCAGTGCAAAGTTCGTTCCTTTTTCTCTATCGTTTCCCTCTACGCTACACTTTTCTTCCAAAGAACAGCAACATGGATGCGCAAGCCAAGAAAAAGGCATTATTTCGTGCTAAACTGAATGCACAGAAGAAGGAAAAGCGCATAGAATCTCCCCTTGTGAGGTTGGTGCACTTCAATCACCCATCTGTAATGGCTTCAATTTACTTTTTCGTTTTGCAAATTTGCATATAGAATTATTAATTTGTTACCCATTATGCTACTTTAGTTACAGAGTCACCCCTCTAAGTGGTTTTATGTAATGTTGTTCACAAAAGAATAGCACTTTAGTCCTCAAACACCTTCTACTTGTGAATTGAGTTATGCCCATTTGTTGATTTGGTTAATTTTCTGTTAAAGTGTTAATGTATATGTTGGCAGCTATATTTGAATTTGCAACAAAATAAAACACCCTCATCCATTCCTGTTTGTTATGATTTTCATATGATTATAGCTACTCATCTACTTGTTTGTGCTTATTATTAAGTCATGCCTCTTTCTTGGCTCGGCATAAAATTATACTTTCTCAAGATGATTTGTTTGTATTTTATTAAATTTTTATTTTTTTGAATGTTTCTGTCTTTCTGTGCATATACGTACAGGTATAATGAATTTGATCAGCCCGTTTGCCGGGTTTGTGATGTTGTTCTGAAGTCTGAGTCTCTATGGGACGCACACCAAGTTTCTCGTAAGCATCGCGAGGTGATGATATTTACAATCTTGTTCATGTTATGCTTGTGTTGTACATATTTAAACATCTCTTGATGGTCTTATTATATATTTTTTTTTCCCAAACTCTCTTTGCTTATGTTTAGACTTTGAATAATTTCCGTTTGTTACACAGCCTCCCTTCTCCCACCCCAAGATGAGCTTATTGAAATAGGTCTGATAGTGTGGTTATTTTGTGCAGGCAATAAGTAATCTTAAAGCTAATGCAGCTGGATTGACTCAGCATAACAATGCAAAGCCTGTCACTGATACCAAGTTTCCCAAGGCTAGACCTGAACAGCCATCAGAATCACAATCCAAAATGCCCGAATGCTCACAAGAAATGCCTAAATCTCAATCATCATCTGTGCTTCCACCAGATTTTTTTGATGACAATGATGCAAGAAATACAAGATCTGGTAAGTGTTTGGTTTAGAAAAATGAAGTTATACATGTATATACTCTTGCACATTCAAACATACAGAGTGGCACCCCACAGGCACTGATACTGATGTTTGTTCATATACACATACTTTGAAATTTGTTTATAGATATATAATATCCACCATGTTCATTTACACAATTACACAGCATATACTTTCAAGAGTAAGATTCCATTTTTCATTGGAATTTCCACTTTTTTTTTAAACTTAAATGATAGGAAATTTTATGAATTGGGGTCTCTTTTGGGTCTCACAGACTATGTTCATTTGTCTTCTAATTCAGACCAAAGGATTTCGTCCCTTGATCCTTCTGGGGTGTTTTGCAAATCCTTTTCCCAATTTCTAAGCCATTTGTTAAAAACTACTTTCCATCTTGATAAACCCCTTTCTGTAACTCCAAAGCTCTATCTAAGGTCTAATCTTTTATTTTGGACTGAGGTGCTTAACAGAATTAATACTACTGACATGTTGTAGTTTCGAAGGCCACAGACGACTCTTTCCCTTGATATGTGTGTTATATGTGGTGCTTGTTCAAAAATGGTCCCTCATTGCTTCTTACAATGTTTCGCTTCTGTTTCTTTACTGAATTCATTTTTTGTCCTTTTATGGTGAATGCTGGGTGTGTTCTAGGTCCTTGGACCAATTTTTGGTTACTAGCTTAGTGGTTTTGGTAGAAGTAAAAAGACTAAATTTTTATGGCAATGTGCAATCTATGCCTACTATTTGGTGCATTTGGCTGGGGCATAACACTTGTGTTTTTAAGGATTCTTTGGCTCAACAAGTAATTTGTATAAGATTAGTTGGTTAGTTTCTATTTGGTGTAAAGCACATGGTCTTTATAAAGGGGTTTCCCAAACATATAGGGAGAGGAGTTGGGCTGCTTTGCTCCACTGATGTTTTCTCTTTTTCCTTGTTTTACTTGTCCTTTTTTCACTATGGAGGATCCTTTATCCTTCAATTTCATTGTAATTTTCTTCTCTTCGTTTTAATGAATTTCTTCTTTTATAAAAAAATAATTTTAAGAGTAAAACTTATGTATGCTTGGACTTTGAGAAGATTTTAGATGTGTTAGTCATTTTATACAAAATGATTGTACATTACAGTTGGCAGTATTCTACTTGGGAATGGATTCAACAACTTTGGGTGCTTTTCCTGTTTTCCATGTATTCTACCAAAATTTGTGTTTTGATAGATGTTGAATTGGAGGGTTTTAGGTAGGAAAGAGGAAAAGAGAGAATATAGATTGATATTGATATTGATGTAATGTGTTGATAATGTGATATAAAAGACAAATTCAATGATCCTATTTATACTAATTTTAGGCTCCTAATCCTAATTAAGTAAGGAAACAAATCAGAAAATATAATAAATAAGAAATAAATCTTAAGAGATCATCTATGATACTCTAAAATATTTCAAGATACGATAAAGATATTTTGAGATATGTTTCAAATATTCTAACAATAGATAACAAAAATAATGGCATTTCCAGATTTTATTGGAGTAGATTGTTTGGGTCTGGGAAGGGGTAAGGTGGGTTACATTGTCCTCATCTCACAAATATATATGCTTTCTTATAGGTTTTGTAATAGGTGATTAGCTGAGTGGTGGGAGCATGCTTTTGTGGGTATTGAAATCACAATGAACAAAATGTTCTCTTTCATTAGCCTGTACTGGATATATTCCATTGGTGCTTTAGCATATCTTTTGAGGCTTCTTATTGCTACATGTTTGATGATAACATTGGTTGCAACACTTATGTTAACTTAGATTTTGTTTCATTAACATTTTTACTTCCAGAAAAGGACTCTGATTTAGGTAGAAAAGTGGGGATTTCTGCTCAAAGTCAGGTGTTAAACTTGGAGAAGGAGAAAGGTCATTTTGATGGCAATAATGCTGCACAATCAAAGGTTAGTCAAGCAACAATGGAGATTAGGCAGACATCAGCCAAGACTACTGATACAGAGATCAAGCAAGTAAAAGGGGTTGTGCCTGAAGGCTTTTTTGATAATAAGGAAGCTGATTTGCGTGCACGTGGCATAAAGCCTGTTAAGCCAGATGTCAAGTAGGTTCCCACTTCATGTTGTTTGTGCATCTGTACCAGTACTACTACATTTAATAGTCTTGAATTTGGTTTGCATGGAAGTAGACAACAGTAATATACAGACTGTTGTGTCAGAAAATATTGCCCACCTAGAGTTAAAAAGAGAACAATGAAATTCTCATTAGTTTTTATCTGATTTTAACAACCAGAGTTTGAGTTTTGAACTTTGAAGTACTCTAAAGAGAATGGAAACAAGACTAATTCATAACATTAGATGATTGTATATCAACCTTGTTTGCTCCTTGCATAATCACATTTAATCTGTTTGTTTTAAACACATTCTTTGATGTCCTTCCTTGGTTTCTTATTAGTCTTTTTAATCAGAAAGGTATAATGGGTGAGTCCATGTTATTGCATGGCATTTAGATTGTTAGTGCAGTATTGAGAACCCCCTTGTAAATTATTGGTTCTGTGAAAACTTTTGTTGTATTCAATTCTATGTAAGAATTTCTATATTAGTTAAATAGATTTAAACATAGAATGATATTGATTTCTTTGAAATCCTCTATTAGAGACGAGTACAAGGAATTTGAAAAGTTGATTCAAGAGGACTTGCGGGAGGTGGATGACCGGTTGGAAGAAGAAGAGGTGGTGATCATTATTTCCTTTCTGCTATATATTTAACCATAATTTTTTAACCCTTAAGATGTATATGCACTACAAACATGAGATATGATCAAATATTTGTCATTACGAGCAGATTGATGCTGCTGAAATGATAGAAGAAGCTGAATCTGTAGAGCAAAAGTATGTTTATCTGTCTTACACAATAATTTTTTTCCTTCATTTGTCCTGTTCTCCCGCCTGTACTAAAATTACCTCCACCCCTCCCCTCCTCTCTTCTGGATATATTTTTTACAGGATCTTCAGGGAGAAGGTGGAAACGTTCAAGAAGAAGAGATTGGAGCTAAAGGCTGCTAAGTCTGCAAAGCGTAGTAAATCTTCTGAGGTTGTAACCAAGGAGTCCAGACATGAAGAGTCATCCAGTGATGATGAAAGTGGTGAGAATTTTGCTGTGGACTGGAGAGCACAACACTTGTGAATGCTTGCTAAATTTTGCTATTTCTTGAATTCCAAACCTGGATTATAATATAATATATGTACATTAATACCACATTTTGTTATGTACAACAATTATGCTTCTGCTTATCTAATGTCAGCCATTTACTTTTCTTGTTTTTCTTTCCTGAATTTGCTTAGAGCTTTGGACATACACTCTGTTTATTTTCGTTCTTTGTTTCGGTGCTGAACAACGCTTAAGATTTCGTATATGCTCAGCTTTAGATGTGAATTAATGCTCTACTTGTTATGAACCTGAACTTCATGCATAAGCAGAGACCTGAATATCAGTTAGCTAACTTTTACACTGTAATTCAATTATATGTTAACACATTATTTGATGAGTTTCACTATGTAGTCAAATTCATTAAATGATGTATCGACACATGATTGAATGTAAATATAAAATATTTTTATATTGATAGTAGATCAAAATTGTGCTTAGCCAAAATTTGATTAGAACGAAATGAACCAAATGATTGAGATTAGTTTGGTTTGATTCTACAATCAGTTGACTTCTCTCTTCAACATCGAATCAAGGCAAACTATATCACTCCTAATTGGCAATGTTTCCCTAGTTAAGATTAAGCTCTTAACCTTGCTGTTGGCCTTATTCCCTGTAATGGATGGAATCAACTATTCAAGTGCTAACAAGGTATTCGAGCAGCAACTCAGTTCCCTCTATACTGTAATTGTTTATGTATATTTTCTTGATATTTACTGCTGCCATTAGATAATATATATGTTAAACCATTAATTAAATTAAGTTAATGGCACACCATTAATCTTGGCTTAATCAAACCTATCTGCTCATATCATACTCAAATAGAACAGATCGAGATTATGCATTTGCTTCAACGTGGGTGGCTGGCTGGCCTGGTACATGTTTTACGCGAGATGAAATAACATGCAGATTTTTTTAACTCAACCTGTGTTGAAGTTAGGAAGGTTGCTCCGGTTGTGATTCTTGAGTCTCCATCAATCTTGTGTCAGATGATAGCATGAGATGAGGGTACTAGCTTGTCTTTATGTTTCTTTGTTACCATAAAAAAGGATACTATTAGTGAGGGATATTTTAAATTAGTTTTGTATTTATTATTTTTTTCAAAAAATTGAATAATCATTATTTTTTCCCCGGTAATAATATTTCTTTATAATAAAACAACCACACTTTTTATTATATGACATATCATATCAAACAAACAAAATATATACCTATATTAAACAGAAACATTGTGACACAGAGCTAACAAAAAAATGTGAGTATAAGAGAGAAAAAATAAATAACTGATAAAAGTATATAAATTTATAAGGAATTTTATATATATATATATAAGTAATATAACTGTATGAAAATTAAAAAAATACTTTCTGATCAAGATTCAAGAGTACTTAGGTGCTGCAAACAAGATGTACAACAACATTTTTAAATTTTTAAGGGATCTGCATTTTCTACTATTGTTAAATAATAGGAAAAAGTTTTGTCTGAAAGATAACGACATAAATAGTTTTATGGTAGGTTTCAGTTAAAAACAACATTTCTACCTCTATACAGTTAAAAAAACTTGTGACAAAAAAGTGTTATACAGAGGTTTAAAAAAATTGTACTTGAAACGTGAAATAAACAGAGTTCTTAAACGAATTTTGCCCCTATTATGAGTAGGGACGTTATGGCAAATCACCTTTAGAAAAAATCCAAACACCCATGCAAAAGTATTTATCATATTGATCTACACTTCTATTTATGCCAACAGTCATCTTGACTGTCTGATCAAACATGCCAAGTGATTTGAGTTTTACAAACTATCCAACATAAAGTATCTAAATCCAAAATTTATTGTAAATACATACACCAGCCCATTAGTATTAGCTTTTTGGAGAATATTATGCTATTGATTATTTACAGCACTTTTTTTCTTGGTTACACATGAGGGAGGCAAAGCCCCATTATTTACGGCAATTTTTCGTGTAATTGGTTGAGTGCTCAGAATGATAAACAAAAGTAAGAAGCAAATCCGAAAAGAACATTAAAAAAAATAATTAAATAATTATTATTATGAAGAAAAGGAGAAATGGGAGAAGAACAAGTTTGTCTGAGTCAATATGACAGCAGAGATTCACCCACATGCCAAAGCATACGAAAAATGGTAGTGGTGATTGGTGAATAACGGGTGTTTGAATCAGCAAGATACATATGGAAACGTGTATCTCTGGTACAGTATTGTATCAATGCCAAGTCACCCACTGTTTCTGCAATTTTTTAATTATTTTTTTTAGTGGCCAAACTTTGCTGAGTAATGACCAACTCACTCAGAGATTTAAGCCTTTTGATGATATATATCTTAATTTTTCCCAAGTGGTAATCGATCATCAGAATATAAATAATTAAATACTATATAATAGCTTCATCAAATTAATGAAATGTGATGTGTTCTATTGGCTGCCAACCAAGTTGCTTTTGGCTACAGAAATCACAACACCTTAAGCAGAAGCATTGACTCAAACATTGCCAAGTTTTTAATTCATCCAATTGCGAACGGTGTTGTCCAACCGTGAATATTGGAGCATTAAAATGCTGTGGCTTTTTGGTTCTTTAGTGCATGCATGGGAAGCAACCTCGATCTCTACAGCCAAATTTCTAAACTGTGTTCTTGGAATAGCTTTTTCCTTTTTTAATTTTTTCCGTTTCAATTTCATGCTTGCAATCGCTTATTAGTAGTATCGGTACTAGTTTTGCTTTTACGAATAAAATTATTTACTTAACTTATATTTATTATTTTACCTATTTAAACATACAATAAATTAACTATAAAAATTAAAGTGATTTAAATAAGTTTTTTTTGAAAAATATACAATTATAGAAGTTATATAGATATCTTCTTTGTTTGAAGCATTTTAAGGTAAAACTTAACTAATAATACTTACGTAAGTTTTACATTTATACAACTGCGTACATATTTTGCATGTATGTTCTATCTCAATTTGATCAAAACGGTAAGTTATGCCACTCTTGAAATCAATAGAATCATTTTATGCACATCATGTATTATTATAAAAGCATAAAAAGTATATCAATAGCACTTCAAAAAGTTGAGCCAAATCTAATAGCAGATCAAACAGAAGCTGCACGTAGATATGGGACCTCTGATTTCGCGTGCTTGAATAGTGGGACTGGGTGGATTGGTGAGCCAGCAACCTTTAATTCACGATCTCGTGTATAAAATCTCCCTTGTTTGTCAGTTAATTTTCTTGTCTTTTCCGTCATAAGTTTTGAGGTGTTTGTTGCAAAGAAAAATTCATACTCAACTAAGATAATACAAAGATAATACTATATATATATATATATATATATATATATATATATATATATATATATATATATAATGTTTAAAACTTACTTAGTCTTATGTACCAAAAAAAGATATGAGATGGGTATATAATCTTTGCCATACGATCAACTTTTTTTGTATATATTGTCATTAAACATATATATTTAAAAGTTTAACAGTAATAATTAATTAATTGTACAATACCATTAAGCAATGCTATATGATCTGGTAGACCAAATAATGCTCATCATGAATACAATTAATGGATAGGGATTTATGACCTCTGAATTAATTAAGGAAACAAGTTTCTAAGTCTTCCAACATCAATCCGTTGCCAGCTTTTCTTCCGTGGCTTATCACCAACTTCATTGAGACACAAAGAATCTCTCCTTCTTTGAGATCCAACTAATGCTTAAATGGATGGATTTAAAAATTGAGAAATTTTAGTAGCATATGGAATGTGACCAGAGATTTCCATTACAATTCAAGAAAACCAAAAAAGGACAAATGGCATCCCTACTACTACAATTACAACTTTCAAATGTTATAAATTAAAAACCAGTAGAAACTTTGCATTCTTAATTTCCTTTTTCACTTCTAATATAAGTAAGTTTGCAAGCTATACCTAAAGTTCATAATCATAACAATATTACTTTGTATTATAAACGATGAAATATAAGCATGGTTAAATAATTCAGATATTTAGAGATAATTCAGAATATACAAAAACCTTTTGACTTTTCTTATGTTACTGTTTCTCTATTTGTAGCATGGTATCAAAGACAAAATTTCATATTCATTACTTATTTCGTTAGGCTTATCTCGCCTATTTCATTAGGTTTATCCCGCCTACTTCGATAAGTTCGTCTGTTCTGTCCAGACATTTGTAAAAGGGATATTAAGAATCTCACATCGTATGTTTCAATATTTCAAATACAATTTATATATCTATTGGACTACTCTACTTAATATCAATTAATTTTAAGTTAAAATCTTACAATCACAACGCCTTATGGGCTATAAGCTGCCAAGATAAAGTTAATTACTTGCAGTTAAATAAACTATAAACCAATTACGTGCACAGACCACAGTGGGGAAGGCACTCATATAGTGTATCTCTATAAACAATTCAAAGCGGTGGATGCAGTCAGCTGTATGGATAGTGGATTATTGTGTTGTGGACTTAGTGGTTCTAAACTCTCCAAGGTGTAAGCCTTTCCATACATATTTGTGCTCTAATTCTATTGACCATTAATTATAAGTTAGTTTAATTTAATGCTCAGAACACTAGCTATTTGTTCTCGTCTAATGGTGGAAGATCTTCACTCCGAGGTAGACCCGGCGACGGAAAGCTCACGTACGGCTGAAGGAGAGCAATTGTGGTCTGGAAATGGGTGGTTTTAATTCCTCGAAACAGATATATATCTCATAATCAAAATGATACAATATTATGCAATAAATATCTCACCTTTGGTTTACCAAAAAAAAAAAAAACTCACTTTTGGGTGTTTATTTTAGTTTCTTAATTTCTTTAACTTCGTTTGGTTTTTAAAGGGCTATAAATCTATAATAAGAATTACTCACGTTCTTACCAAAAATGAAGTTTACATATATATGTAAATTTTGATAGAACTTATTTAAATTCAATGTTAATTGTTAAATAAGATAATAGTAAAGGCCGTCTGATCCATTTATGTATATAATATCAATTTCTTCTAACACCTATTCTTTTAAATTAATTATGACTATTTAGTGATTTTTTATTTTTAGTAATGGATGACTATTTAGTGCTTTGCTATAAGAAAATGTGCACCGCTTAATTCTTTGTTATTACACTTATTTATCACAATTAATCAAAAGGGCTTAAACCAGTTAATTTATAACGTTATTACTATTATTATGTTATGGATTTAATTTGAATACACTTTAAGTGTGTAAAAAAAATTTACATTGTCATTAAATCATACATTATCACATTATTAAAAATATTTAACTATCATAATAATTACTTTAAAAATCACAATATGATAGTGTATAATTAATTAATAATATAAAAAATTTTATACTTACAGTACTTAAAAATTAAACTCTTGTATTATTTAGATTTAAACTATATTTTTTCGTTTGAACTGATCTAGTATACAAATGATAAGGTTGCTATGCAAATGGAAGTATGCCACTAGATGTGTAAAGCAACCTAGTCACATAATTTAATTTTGTTATTCATCCTATTAAAATATGTTTAATTTTATTTAATATATAATGATAAAATTATTTTGTATGTCTGCGAAAATGTTATTATAATTTAACATCTCTCTCAAATTAATATATAATATAAATATGATATACATATTTTAATATATATAAAACATTTCTCATTTTTATCTTTTATACAGAAAAAATACTTTATATCTTTTTAGTTTTTCCCTTATTAAGGAAATAAGTATAATCCACCCTTTAGACTTTATAGTTTGAAGAAAAGGCTGGAAAATTATAATTCTTGGCCAAACTACTTTTCTTTTTACTTTTTTTTAACTGTATAGGGTCCATAATGAATTCAAATGCAATTTTGTTTTTATGGTGTGTGGGTTGAACATTGATTTCAACAAATTTGATTATGTTAGACATGCAATGTGTTAAACGCATCTCATGTTGGACAATTTGATTATGTTGACAGCTGATTAATTAACAAAAATATAATATTATTACGACAGCAAGCTTTGTTTTGGCTGACAATGTCCATCCATAGACAATAATCAATAATAGGTCTTTTGTCTCGTAAAATATTTTACATCTTCAAAATCCATCTGGGTGTAGAGTCGTGGATCGTGGACAACCTTAAAATATTTTATCAGCCGCTATCTTCGATTGTTCGTCACCGCATATACAACCTTAGTCCAAATTAGCTATAATGAAGTTAATAAATAAAATAATTGTCCAATCACATATTAACGATTAATGATCTTGTAGGAAAAGTTTATGATGCAACTATTGCCCGAATGATCTAGACAGGCAAGTTGAGCCAAAAAATATATTTTCTATTTTATTCATATTCTATTCATTTATTTAAAAATCATCACTAACATATGTACTAATTAATACGAATAAACAAATAATTACACTATTGATTTAGTCATCATAAATATGTTACATAATTACACATATAACCAAAAAAAAATTATTACACATGTATGACTCATGCCATACATATGTGACAGTTGAATTTTGTTTTATCTTGAAATATAGTCTAAAGAAAATGATAATATTAAACTCATATTTTATTTATTTATTATATTAAGATTTTAAATTTTTTAAAATGCTTTCAGGTGCCATTATTAATGTTAAATGACGTATTTGGGAAACCAATTACTATTATTGTCATGATTCTAATATTTATTGATTGTTAGGTACATTAAATATAGACTCAAAATAGTTACTATGAGAATCAATTGATGAAATAATATTTAGAAAATTATATGAATAAAATCCATAACAAACCATATTTAATCACAGGCGTTGCATTACACTACCCCATAAGAATAGGGTAAACATATATTATTAATTATTGTCAAATTAAATTAATCATTTATTTATATATTATTAATCACAAAGTCATTAATTATTTATGTAACTGATTTAATCACTTATAAAAAATGGTACACGTAACTATTTATTTAACTGAATTAACAACTTCATTATTTGGGGTACCAAACTCGTTAGGAGTAACATAAAATCTTATTCAAGTTCAATCTAAATCGAAAAATTGAAATATAATTAAAATCAAATAAATTTAGTTTGTTGAAAATCAATTGGATCGAACGATTTTCTAGAATCGATTTTCAATTTTGAGCTCAAAATCGATCGATTCAATCTAATTCAAACTTATTAATATTATATAATATTTTTATTATTATTGAATTTATATTTTTACTTATATAGTAACTCTAATTTTTTATATATTTATTTTATTTTATATGATCAAATATTATTTTAAACATGTAAAATAAAATATTTCTATTTCTTATTTTTTTTTTTTTTATTTTTTATTTTTTTTTTTAATGTGTTAAATTACTTTTAACTCACAAAATTATAAGTTTAAAAGAATTTTTAGTCAAAACTGATTAAACTAATTTAATCTAAATGAGTTTAGTTTGGTTTGATTTTGAGAATGTAATAAATATAATTCAATCCAAATTGATGTAAATAATATTATTTAAATCAGTTGCATTTTTGTTTAAAAATTGATCCAAACTAAATCGTAAACACTTTTATCCCTTAATCACAAAATCAATTATATATATTTTGGAATAATTTTAAATTCTCCTATCAAATTCTCTTATTAAATCTTTTAATTATTAAATAAAAAATATTAAATAATTTTTATATTTTTAAGATATTAAATGAATTTATTTATTTTATTAATATTTTATTTATTTCATATTAAAAAGATTATGTAAAGAGATATAACAAAACTCTTTTTTTAAGTTGAAAATTTTAAAATTAAAGTCACGTCAGCAAGGGATAGGGATGTGTATGCTTTCTCATGTATAAAAGGGTAGTTCCACCGGGATTGTCGAGACCAGACAGGAGAGATTTCACCAGCCCAAAAATGCTTTTTAGCCATTATCTCTGTCTCTCTCTCTCTTAAAGAAAATCTTCTACAACAACGGTCTCCCTCTCGATCCTTCTGTCTTTTTCATAATCGTCATTTTTGTTTTATTCACATCTATCATTCATAAACCCAACCCCAACCCCCAGTACCCTATCCTCCCTTTGATCTCGACGTCGTCGTTTCCTTTCTCCTTCTCCCCGTGATTCAATTCATATCCACCTCGTGAGTCACCCCTTTCCATTTCCATATCATCCTTATCCTCCTCTTTCATGCTTCTTCCCCCTGTCTCTTTCCTTCCATTTCTCCATCATACTAACTTGTGGCTCTTATTCAATGCCTTTTCTTTCATTTCTCGAAACGTTGATCGCATATAAGACGACGTCGTAGATCGATCGCAGATTCGAATATAGAAACCGATCGAGAGGTGAATTAATCATAATCCATTGGAAATGACAGGGAAGAAGAGAGTGAAGCTGGGGGAGGAAGAGGAGGAAGAAGAGGAGGAGAACGGGAAGCAAACGACGTCGTCAACGAGATCTTCTGCTTCAGGTTCTCCATCGACGTCTTCGTCTTCGTCTTCGTCTTCGGATGAGAGGGAGTACAAGGTTCAGGACCTGAGGGACCGGCTGAAATCGTCGCGGGGGAGCCGGTTCCATTTGATAGAGAACGAGTTGACTCGGAGGAAGTTCAGTCGCCAAGTCCTTCTTGATGGAATCAAAGGCTTCTCCAAAGACTTTGTTATCCATCCTGATAACAGGTTAACCTCTCTTCTCATTTCTCTTTTTCTTTTTCTTTTCAATTTTCATTTAATTAATCAATTACTGACTTAAATAAATAAAACATGGTTAGGACATTCGATCCTCTCTTTTTCCCAAATGGAAAAAAAAAAAAATAGACACTGTCTCCAAAATAACGGCTTTTGGAGGGCGGTCAGTTTGAAATGGAGGGAAGGTTCACGTCACTCTCCCTTCACATCCATACACGTGGCTTGTGGTCTTGTCTTGGCTAAGCCCACACAATACATTAAAATTTAATAATAAATATATTTTTATTTATCCACTTTAAATAAAATACTTTAAAATAAATTATATGTATTGATCTCTCGTAATATCGTAATAATAGTTCACCTTGGATTTTTTTAATTATAATTTCACAAAAATCAGTGGAGATAAAAATCAAATGACTGATAGATTAAAAAAAAAAATCAAATGGCTGAGACATTTTACACTTGGACAGCTATATTCTTTATGAAGTAACACTAGCTGCATCATTGTTTCACCCAAAAAAAAATCATCATTAAATTTTTTTACCCTGAATTTTAAAGGACAATTGTCACCTGGCATTTTGAAATTTATACAATTGTAGTTACTTTTGCTTTCACTTTTATAAATTTGTAATTAATTATGCCATGAGATGATGTCTGAGTTTATTTATTTATCAGTTATGTCTTGTCTTGAATATCCAAGATTTTTAAAACAAATGCAAAAAATTGTTTTTGGTCTGCAAATTTGATAATGATACATTGTTGTATTTGTGAAAAGTTTCAAATTTTTTTCCTTTTAAGAAAATTTGGTGGGGGTTGGGTAGGGATGAAGGGAGAAGATCCGAAGAAGGCCCAAGTTCCAACCTGGAGTGGACAGTGGTGAACAAGGCCCAATCCTTCAGCCTGATGAAAACTTAGAATGTCATGACTCATGACTAATTCACATTTAGTGCATGTTTAGCAACAGATTTAATCTGTTGCTGCTAGTTTTTTTTTTTTTGAAGTATTTTTTTACTATTTAATGACAAATTTAATTTTAATTTTTGCACAAAATTTAATATATTATAAATGTTTCTTTTTTATAATACTGAAAATTAAAATTTATGATTTTAAGTTATAAATTATTATTTACACTTTGAGATGTAAATATTATTTTGTCTACAATCAAATAATTTTTTTAATTTTTTTATATTTATTTTAATAATTTAATGTATAAAAATAATTCTTTTTATATTATCAAAATGAAATAAATTAACTTAAAATTATTTTTTAGTTAATATATTTAAATATAAAATTAATTATATTATAATTAATTATAATAATAATAAATTATATAATAATCAATTATTGAAATAATCAAATTTTCACGATTGTTCACAAACATCCCTTTAGTCAAATATAAAACAGTATTTAGACCATATATATATATATATATATATATATATCAGTATTACAAGAAATTTAATGATAACAAAAATTAGAATAAACAATATTTGATTAACTATATATACTTATTACCAACAAAAATAATAAAAAAAGGACTGATTGCAGAAAGAGTAGGATTTAGGTTGAACATGGGGGCAAACTTCCTTTAGGGCGACTGAATAAAAACGTTACGTTAATGTTGCATTGTTTTCCCTAAGAAAATAGAATTGCATTTTATTATTGAATAACAAAGCACAGAAGTAATCAAGTACCACAGAAGAAATGCACGAAATACTGTTTTGGCGGGCCACGCAATAGACTGAGAGCAACACGTGATAAATTATTCAATATTCATTACTGGTTCAGCTGATGTTAGTAAGCTGAAATAGTTAAATGGTGGAGAAAATATGTGATCTGAGACTCTAAGTGGCATAGTGGTTCTCCAAAGGATTGAGTGTGCATAGCAAAGGTGTATTTTGAAATCTCAATCACTCATTTTACTATATATCTTCTTAGCCTATTAAACAAGTAATGACCTGTTAGCTCGTCATTTTCCTGAGAGGGAAGAAACTGAATGGCATATTCTGGCCAAACCAAATATTAATGCAGGCAGTTTAGTGGATGGGCTTGCTTCATTTGTCCCAAACACTGTTCTATGTTGCATATTACGGATGATTTGTTTTTCTATTACTTAATAGGAAAAGTATTGATAAATGCTTTGTTTCAAATAATGGATGACTAAATTGTTTGATGCTGATATTGATGGGCATTGCAGGTGGTATCGGGCATGGATAAAATTCATATTGTTATGGGCAATGTACTCATCCTTCTTCACCCCAATGGAGTTTGGATTTTTTCGAGGCCTGCCTGAGAATCTCTTTATACTGGACATCATAGGACAAATAGCTTTTCTTGTGGACATAGTTTTGCAGTTCTTTCTTGCTTATAGAGACAGTCAGACCTATCGTATGGTCTACAAGCGAACCCCTATTGCTTTACGGTAAATTTCTATTTTTTTCCCCCTCATGATCTTCTTCTTCTTGCCATGATTACTAATGTTTATTATTGTATAACTATCTAACGTCGTTTTTAGGATGCAATCCTGTATAACTATGTTTTTGGTCTTTGGGAAAATCTGCGATTGGTTACATTAATGATTTGTGCTGAAATGACATAGCGTATGGGCTTATCTTGGGTGTGGATTTTTTTAAATTGATTTATGGATTACTTGTGTCTGTTCGTGCAGGTATCTAAAATCTAGCTTTATCTTTGATTTTCTTGGATGTATGCCTTGGGACATCATCTACAAGGTTCTACTTCTTCCGGACAAACCCAAATTTCTTGAGTACCTATATTGCTTACCTTTAAGAATTGTTTTGACCGTCTATAACTTTGATTCTAAAAATCGTTTAAAATTTATTACTTGCCTACTTGATCTTAACTCTTAAGAGTCCCAAATGCTATTTTATTTGAGGATTGAATGCCTGTCACCAGATTGCCATCTTCAGTAACATAAACAATTACATTGCTTATGTTAGTTTTTATAATGACTGTTTACATTTCACAGAAGTTCTAGGCTTCTAGCATATTTTTCAGTTTGCAATAAAATGACAACTGTTAGAAGGAACCTTGACCCTCATTTTACTTTTTCCTTAAATTTCAATGGCAGTTTTGTTTTACGTCCTTGCTTTATGGTATCTAGGTTATCTGTACTTAGGATTTGGGATAGTTAAATCGTTTTAATATCTATATAAACTTAGGAGAGTCAAATGTATTAGTTGGCCAAACTGCGAAAAGACATAACTTGCCATCTATTAAGGAAAGAAGAAAAAAATTCCTTAGTATCTTAACATTCTGTCTCTGTACTTGGAATTGAAAAGATAAATGGCCTTTTCTCTCTTAGCTCACATCTTTATTTTGTTATGGTGATGGAACTTTTGTGGGCATTTCATTTATGTCCTTTGGAGCTTAATAAAGGGAGTTTATGCCTTAGTAGCAATGGTGCATGTACCATTATCCTTTTGTTGTGTTTCTGTTTGATATCTAATCATAATGCAAGTCAATTACATTGATAGAATACCTTGTTGGTTTACAAGTTTTGGGACTTGAGTGTATAACTAGTCATGTTTACAGCACTTTATTGCACGAGAACTAGTGAAGCCTGTTATCAAATGCCAGAATTTTGTTCGTGTAACTTACTGTGCAACTCATTTAGCTAGACACAAGTTAAGACTCATGTTGGCTGTGGTTTTGAGATTTGGCCTGTGCAGATGAAGAATGGTATATGTTATACTAAAATGCTAACAACTTTTGTTATGACATCTGGTTTTGTAGCAATTTCTTTATTATTAAATTTAAAGGTTTTCAGTTCATGGTTCTTGCTCTAACCACTAGGATAACCTTTTATGAACAGGCTTGTGGACGAAGAGAGGAAGTGAGGTACCTTTTGTGGATCAGATTATATCGGGTGCGGAAAGTCACGGATTTTTTCCGGAAGTTGGAGAAGGATATACGTATCAATTACATTATTACTCGGATTGTGAAACTTCTAGTAGTTGAACTCTACTGCACCCACACGGCAGCCTGCATTTTCTACTATTTGGCTACTACACTACCTGAATCCCAAGAGGGGTACACATGGATAGGAAGTTTAAAACTGGGTGACTTTAGTTATTCACATTTCAGAGAAATTGATCTTTGGAAGCGCTACATAACATCTTTGTATTTTGCTATTGTTACGATGGCTACTGTCGGTAGGTTATTTTGTTTAATTCACTGAGAGAAATTATTTTCATTTCGTTGGTCATTAGTAATCGTAACTCTGCCTATGTCGTGGTTTGTTGCCAGTATTTACATAGCCGGTCCCAAACCCGTAAAAGAGGATGGTTGTGTTAGCGAATTGGTAGTCAACATAAAACTTTGACAAATTTTTAAGACATGGATCCGTGAGTCTCCCTCTATCCCTTTTAATCGGATAAAAATGGAAATTTGTCTGATTAAAAGTTTAGAGGAAGGCTGAAGAAAATTATAAGAGAAACCATTAAAAAAGACCTTCCTCTAAATTAAATGGATTTAGTGAAAATTCGGTTTGTGTTAGAGCCCAATTGGATGGTTCAATCCCTGTGGCCAATTACACTTAGAAGGGTAAGGCTTGATTGTTGTTGTTGGTTATTAGTAATCATAGAATCCTAGTGATAAACTTGTAATAGTAGCTCGAGATTCAATGCTTTGAAAAATAAAGCAACAGAACCTCAGCTACTGTTTTTTCACAGATCAAATATCAAAAACACCAGAAATTGTTATCTCAAAAGCACCAGAAGTTGTTATGAGATTACTGGCCTGGTGAGCCATATCAACGCGAATTGAAAAATATATTTTGTGATCCTTAGTTGATACCTGACATAGTTGTTTGTTACCTTGTTGGCATCTGCTGAAGTTTTTCTAGGTTAGTAATGGATTAATGAACTGACAGTTATCAGAACCTCTTCTATGAGTTTCTGGATATTCATTGATCATACTTGATAATAAAATTATAATTGGTTATACTTTCTTGAGCCATAAATTATTGCATAAATCTCTATATTTTTAGATTGTTTTCCAAATTGTGTACTATCTTATCTCTCTTGAAAGTTCTTCTGAATGAATCATGTTTGTTATTTTCTTTTCTTCCACAGGCTATGGAGATATACATGCAATAAATATGAGGGAGATGATATTCATCATGATATATGTTTCGTTTGACATGGTTCTTGGTGCTTATTTGATTGGTAACATGACAGCTTTGATAGTCAAGGGATCAAAGACTGTAAAGTTTAGGGACAAGATGACAGATCTTATGAAGTATATGAACAGAAATAGACTTGGAAGGGATATCCGTGAACAAATAAAAGGCCATTTGCGCTTACAGTATGAGAGTAGCTACACTGAGGCTGCTGTCATTCAGGACATCCCCATTTCTATTCGATCTAAGGTAATAAGAGAAAGAAGAGGGCTTTGAACCTCATTTATGGTCAGTTACGAAAGTCACCATTGTAATTATTCCTATTTATTTAACTTTCTAACAATATTGTGATTTCCCATCTGCTTCCAAATGCATTTTGACATTTCTTCACATTTTGTCTAGTTGGTATTTGTGAACTGGAACCATTTTTGTTGGTTTTACTCATGAAGTTCCCTTATATTTTTGTCTGTTTAGATTATTGCTGTCAAATTCGTGAAAAATGCACAACTATAAAGGGTGGGTAATTTGTAAGGAAAGTATACAAACATATGCAATGAATCATACTATTCGAAATGTCTATAGAGTTTGCTAAAGTATCTGAATGTATAAAAGGAAATGTCAGTTTAGTGATGAAAATGATTTACCAGTTCATTAAGTTCCTACTGATGCTTATTGGAAACATCTCCATACAACTTTTTCTCAGCATAGGTAGGATACAATTTTAGGCTCTAAGGGATTGACACATTATATTGTGTATTTTGCTTGCTATTTACTTATGAATTATGATAGATTAAACTGTGATCATTAAAAGTTCCATTTTTGGTTATTGTAAATTAAGGAAAGTGAAAAGGTTCCCTATCATATCACGGTGTTGGACGGAGTCACTTTTCTGATTGCTCTATGTTTTAATCTATTCCTTTCTTTATAGGTTTTTTTTTTATACATATTTCTTTTTTATTTCCTAGGCCACCTTTGGTTCACATTTTCCATGTTGACTTCTGGTTTTTAATTTTTCTGCCTTTGGTGGTCTTTGTGCCTTGTTGTTTAAGGAATATGAGCTTGAACGGTCCCTTTTTCATTCTATTCTGCTCATTTTTGGGAGCACTAGATGCTTATACTTAAAAATAGAGAGATTACTCTGAGTCTGATAAAATTATAAAGCAGTTAGTATACACTTCTTCTTTATGTCTTCACAGAAGGACATCTTTTATAGTTTCCAACATTTTGGTCGTGAATGATGTAATGGTCTGATTACTTTTTGCAGATATCCCAAACATTATATTTGCCATACATTGAAAAAGTTCCTCTTTTTAGGGGCTGTTCTTCAGAATTCATCAATCAGATTGTAAGTAATCATTTTCCCATTGCCTAGAAAGGTAAATGCATGTCAATATGAAATGGCCTTAACATTATCTGTAATTTTCGTGTACAAAGCTTTCTTTTCCTTTTTGGACTTGATATATAATCTACAAATTACAACTAAAACTGAGGGCATCGGCACTTTCTAGCTCTTTTTGATTTGACAAGTAATTTTTTGTTATATAGACTTTAACAAGGGAACATGTATATTTTCATTCCATTGCTCCTTCTAGTAAACCAGAAATGGTTATCAGTGTTTTATGTTTTTTGGTTCATTGCATTTCATTGTTTTCTATGAAATTTATGTGCTCAACAACAATTTCATCCTTCAAGACTAGAAGGGACAAATAATACCAACTAGACAAAGGCCTGTCCTTTTTCTACATATGTCTTCCCATTTACTGAAATCACTACTTTTGTTTTAGAGATTGAACTTAGTTGTGATAAAAAAATTTGCTAGTATGGGCCTGTTCTGCATAATGAATGTGACTAGTGGTACCTTTCTCTAATGAGAGTTGCTCCATCGTCCATTATCCTTACCTGCATGTGGGATGTCGAAGTGATAATAATTTCTTTGCCTTTGATCTTTCAGGTTATTAGGCTCCATGAGGAATTCTTTCTTCCAGGGGAAGTTATAATGGAACAAGGAAATGTTGTAGATCAACTATATTTTGTCTGTCATGGCGTGCTGGTATGATTTTATATTTCCACATCCACTTCTGCAATTGCTCAATTTCTTTCTTTTTCTTCTTCCAGGTTTCAGATATTTTTAGTTATAGCTTCTGAGTAATTTGAGACATGCTGGGATGCATACCTTTTTAGGCCTGTGACATGCTGGTCGATGCTGAATTTTCTTACTTCTTTATATGGTATCACCTTAAGAAAGTATTTACATGGACACCGGGTCTGAGAATCTTATAAATGTGCTTCATCATATCTTCAGTAGGTCATCACATGGGCTTAGATTTAACTTTTGTAGTGTGAATTCTAGAACCACCTCTTCGAGAATTGTCCACACAAGATGGATTTCAACTTATGTTTATTGAATGTCGGAAACTGTTTCTATGCAGGAGGAAGTAGGCACAGCTGAAGATGGGTCTGAAGAAACTGTTTCACTTCTTCGACCTAACAGTTCATTCGGAGAAATATCTATTCTTTGCAACATCCCTCAGCCATATACTGTTCGCGTTTGTGAACTGTGTAGGCTTGTACGGCTTGATAAACAATCATTTACAAATATCCTAGATATATACTTTTATGATGGAAGGAAAGTATTAAACAACCTTCTAGAGGTAATAATGTCATATGTTATTTCTTACATCATCCTAGTTTTGGTTCTTACTTTATCTTAGTAGAGTTTCTTACATGAATTAAAAATGCATTATGCTACTATCTAGTTGAACACTTGGGTTGCATGTACTAAGTTACACATTTAGGATTATATTATATATAATTCATTAATTTCTGATCACGAGACAGCTAAATATTTCATATTTTATAGGGAAAAGAGTCTTTTCGAGGGAAGCAATTGGCATCAGACATCACATTTCATATTGGAAAGCAAGAAGCTGAACTTGCTTTGAAGGTCAACAGTGCAGCTGTTCATGGGGATCTGTATCAGCTAAAAGGTTTGATTCGAGCTGGAGCTGATCCCAACAAGACAGATTATGATGGAAGGTCACCTTTGGTGAGGAGCTTCTTAAGATGTCTTGTAATCGATCAGTTGCATTCTCTTCATTTATGAATTATAATATTTCTTGTAATTAACAACTACGCAATTTAAGGATACTGTTATAAAAATGCTCGCCTGATAAGAACCTTTTTTTGTTTTTGCAATAGCATCTTGCGGCATCTAGAGGATATGAAGATATCACACTTTTCCTTATTCAAGAAGGTGTAGACATCAATATTAGAGGTTTGTCTAACTTATTAAATATTCATTGCTACGGAACATACTTAAATTCTAGCTGACACAAACATCATTGATGTGGTAATTTTATAGATAACTTCGGGAACACACCTTTACTTGAAGCAATTAAGAATGGACACGATCGGGTTGCTTCTTTACTTGTTAGAGAAGGGGCCTCTATGAAGATAGAAAATGCTGGTAGTTTTTTATGTACAGCAGTTGCAAGGGGAGATTCAGATTATCTTAAAAGGCTTTTATCTAATGGCATGGATCCTAACTTGAAAGATTATGATTACCGAAGCCCTCTTCATGTTGCTGCAGCTGAAGGTTTATACTTCATGGCAAAGTTGCTATTAGAAGCCGGAGCTAGCATTTTTACCAAAGACAGGTACCATTCATTAGTCATTTTGCACGTTCATGCTGACATGACTAGTGTTTGCAAGTAGGGAACTTTTTCATAGTTGTTTTCACTTGAAAAATAAAAAGGCATGGTGCGTATTTAAGGCTGGCCTAATTCACTGGTGTACTAGGCTTTAGATTTCGATTTTGATACTGATGCAGTGTACATGCACCTATTTGTGTGTGTGATGCTATCCTGCTTAGACTGACTCATTCTTGGAACCGCCACCCTTGTGGGTAACCCTCTACCGCTCCACACATGCTTCAGACGTAGTCCGGCGATGGATATTAATCAGACCACCACAGACTGCACGGGCCAGTTGATCCCTGGCCTCAGATCCTCTTGTTTCAGCCTCCTTCCCTCGATTATTGAACACCCTTGTCCGCTGCCAACTAGTTTCCTTATCTGCACACTTGTAGTATGAATAAGATGGACTAAGTTCGACACACACATCTATTATCAGTGAAATATAATGTTTCTCTCTTATTTTCCATATTTTCCCTAAATTCAGAAGTCTTAACTGGAGTACTGAACTCTTAACAATATAATTTCTGGTTATTGTCTCTTTCTTTTCATTATTATTACACTAAAAGCGGAACCAAAACTTTTTGTTCTTTTTCATTTTGCTACAGATGGGGAAATACCCCGCTTGATGAAGCCCGGATGTGTGGAAATAAGAATCTGATCAAGCTACTGGAAGATGCAAAATCTGCTCAGTTGTCAGAATTCCCATATCGTTCCCAAGAATTTACAGGTACTGACATATTGTATTACCCTTATTTTTATTCTAAGAAATAGTAGGAAGTGTAGTAGAATGGGCTATGTAGCAATTTAGACTTTAGAAAGATTACCTCCTCCATCCTTAAGTGAAAATCCCTAAGAATTTCATGAACATGTACCACTATTACGTAGCCTTACATTTTAGCAGTGTTTTACTTTTTTTTTTTTTTAAAGTTCTCAACTATGTTTTCATGTTAAATTTGTTATTTATGGTCCACTTAAAAAAATATTTTTTGGTCAACTTTATTATAGTTCCTTATGTTTTAGGTGAGTGAGATATTGTCTCTTAAAGATAATGTTTAAGCAACTATATGAATGGTTTGCATCTTGTTCCACCCCTTGCATCTAGAGCTAGCAGGTTAAAAAAACATTTTATTCCAACTTGATATGCATTTCCTTTTGTTGTTATTTCTGCTCATGTCTATTTTTTCTAGACTCTAGATCACCTATTGCAGTAAACTCAAATCTTAAATTCTTCTACCATTTTCAGATAAAATGCACCCAAAGAAGTGCACCGTGTTCCCTTTCCACCCGTGGGATCCAAAAGAACATAGAAGACATGGAATTGTGTTATGGGTTCCACACACCATTGTAGAGCTAATCAAAACAGCAGCAGAGCAGATAGAATTTTCTAGCGATTCTTGTATTTTATCAGAAGATGCTGGTAAAATTACTGATGTGGACATGATTAAGGATGGTCAGAAGCTGTATTTAGTCCAAGAAACACATTAGACATTCATATTATGGCTCTTGTATATAACCATAATGTGCCTTTTGTAGTGTGTTGTAATCTCTAGAAATAAGCACATTATTTGATCTTAATAACCATATAATGAGTGTCGTATCCTGTCAAAATACAGACGAGTAATTAAGATCAAATAATGTGCTTATGATGTGCATGATTGTTAGTCGTGGCACACGTCAAAGATTAGGGTTTAGGATTTCGTAATACTAATTGGTCACTCATTCCCCCATATAATAAGTCCTCCGAGCTGGATTTTAGTATTTATTTTATGGGTTAGCATGTCCTCAATTAATACCAATTAAGTTTAGTCAAGTCTTTAAAAGTTGATTATTGAGTTAAACTTCATGTGTATGATAATCAACCCAAAGCATATAAGCTAACATGGTTCAAAGTTATGACAAAGTAAATAACTACCTAATCTTAATGTTACTTACAATAAAATACAAAAGGTTATAATATAGTGGGGCACAGCAAAGGAAGAAACAGTCCTTTAGTGAAGTAAGAGGTTTCTAATATCCGGCTAAATTAGTTTTGGTGTAGGGGATGCATGCTTTTTTATCAATATGTTATCAGTGACAAACTTACTTATTAAATTATTATTTTTAAAATTATTTATTAAATTATTATTATTTTTGTCACATTAAAATTTTTATTATTTTTTTATTTCACGTAAACTATGCCAGAGAAGATGGCACTATCAATAGGATGCACCAACACGGTTAGCGTATCTCACATGAATACGTCAATAAGTGTGACGTTTTACATGTGATAACGTCATAGGTGATGGCGTTTACACGTGAAAAACGTCACGCGTATTGGCATATCCCACGTGGCTACGCCTATTGGCGTTTTCCACGTAGAGAAAAAAAATAAAAAAAAATGTCACATTGCATGTGCAAGGCACTTAACCCCTTTCACGTGGATCTCTTGAAAAATGGCGCTAGAGACACATACAATTTATATGTCTATTAAAGAGTGTACCATCATATTGAGAGATATTAGTTTCAATTAACTTATTTATAGGTCAAGTATTTGCTTATGATCTATAAAGTAGTCGATATGGAACTTTGGTGTTAGTAAGGAAAGCAATTAAATACGACAATAAAGTATATTTGTTCGATATTAGACTTTAGTATTGGCAAGACAAGTCACTTTGATGTTGGCAAGGCAAGCCAACTGTGTTGGCGTCTCTCAAATGGAGAAAAAAAATAAAAAAAAATGCTACATTACATGTGCAAGGCACTTAACTCCTTCTACATAGATCTCTTGAGAAATGGCGTCCAGAGACACATACAATTTACATGCCTATTAAAGAGTACATCATAATATTGAGAGACATAAGTTTCAATTAGTTTATTTATAAGTTAAGTATTTGCTTTTGATCTGTAAAGTAGTCGATGTGAGATTTTGGTGTTAGTAAGGCAAAGCAATTAAATAAGATAATAAAATATCTTTATTCAATGTGCGACTTTGGTGTTGGTAAGGCAAAGCAGCTAAACACTAAAACATGCAAAAATGTATTATTTTATTCATTTCAAAATTTTCGGCCACAATAAGTATAGCTTTTATACGAAGACACCTGAAATGCCGTGATACATTGGCTCTGGTTCAATTCAACTCAACACATTCTTAATTGAATGCCTAAAATAGACAAATATTTATATGTGTAATTCCTTCAAATCCTGTACTTTTGAATTTATGCAGCGAGAGTTTTGAATGCAATCCTCAACAAATGGGGTATATCAGCACACCAATCTCAATGGAATGTAAGCGGTGAACAACGTAGTGGAAGAGCCATTGATGTCACCACCACCATTGATGACAATACTTACAACACATTCATCAAATGCGATTGTTCCAATGACAATAAAGCTACTTGCCACATTACAGCACTGTATCTCTCTCTCTCTCAACTTGATTTGTTTCATATCACTTTGTTAGTTTTTTAGAATGAATTTCTGTGTTACCATATCAAACTTGGAAGCTTGCTTTAAGAAATTTAATACCCATTTTTTTGTTTTGTTTTGGCATTTCTGTTTTATGCAGGAAGGTTTATGCATTGGATGTGGTTGGTGAAATCTCAAAAGAGTTATAGACTCCAAAGTCTCACATTGAATAAAAGTAATTTATTGCCTTACTTAGTTACTTTGTCTTGGTAACACCAAAGTATCACATCG
Source organism: Ormosia semicastrata (assembly GCA_029884595.1). Lineage (NCBI taxonomy): Eukaryota > Viridiplantae > Streptophyta > Magnoliopsida > Fabales > Fabaceae > Ormosia > Ormosia semicastrata. Next base: position 6,031,039 of record JAQQTO010000041.1, read on the forward strand.
ATTACTTTACAGATCAAAAGTAAATACTTAACTTATAAATAAGTTAATTGAAATTGATGTCTCTCGATATTATGGTGTTTTCTTTAGTAGGCATGTAAATTGTATGTGTCTCTAAGTACCATTTCTCAAGAGATTTACGTGGAATGAGTTAAGTGCCCTACACATGTAATGTGACATTTTTTTGATTTTTTTTCCACGTGAGAAACGCTAACACGGTTGACATATCCCACGTGGATATGCCAATACGCATGGCATTTTCCATTTGTAAACCCCATCACCTGTGGCATTACCATGTAGAAAACGTCATACTTGTTGGTGTATCCACGTAGGATACGCCAACTATGTTAGCGCATCCTAGTTGACAGTGCCATTTTCTCTGGCGTAGTCTACATGGAACGAAAAATAATAAAAAAATTCTAACATGACAAAAACAGTGACAGTTTGATAAGTAGTTTGAAAAAAATGATAATTTGATAAATAAGTTTGTCACTAATAGCATATTGGTAAAAAAAGCCTAGGGATGCACCACTCAAATGACTTATATTATTACAGGTTAGCCCCCCCTCTCTCTCTCTCTTGTTAGTTTTACGTTAACACTCACCACCATCTATCATGGAAACCCACCGTTACTCTCTCTCTCTCTCTCTCTCTCTCTTATTAGTTTTACGCTAACACTCACCACCATCTATCATGGAAACCCACCGTTATTCACCACCACAACAGGGGCATCACCGGTCACCACCACAATAGGAGCACCACCACCTACTACCATTGCTACCTTCACATGAAACCACCATCACCCATAATCTAAGGCTGAAAGCAAAAGTGAAAAAAAAGACTAGGAATAAATATTACATCAATTGGGACTTTCAATCAAACATTTGGTGTGCAATCTCTACCTCCAAATCACAAAGGCAAAACCAAAAACATATGCAAAATGCAAGCAATAAACAAGAAGCAACAACAACACCACAAAATGCATAACCACCATTGACAGGGCTCGCCGTTGGTCAGAATACTAGTCACCACCATACCAAATCCAAGCTCACCGCACTATAGATCTGTGGAAAGGACCAAAGTTTCGCGATAGTGATGGGTTGGACAACGATGGCGAGGTAGTCTGATGTCAAGGCCATTGGTCATCGCTAAGATGGTTTAAGGTTTGGGAGCTCAACCATGATGGAGGCTTAGCTTGTGGTGGTTCTAGGTTCGATTTAGGCATGGCAGAGGGTGGAAATCGTCGAGATTTGGGGCTGTTTTCAAGTTTGAGATGGTTCTGGCTCACGGGTCGCTAGCGACTAGGGTGACGGTAGTGGTGGCAAAGGCAAAAGCAACCTTAACTTCCTCGCACTTGTCCTTGCCAGAGCCTCGCCGCAAGCTGGGTGATACCTAAATCTGGAGGTTTGGTCGTCAGAGATTTGGACGGAGAAAATGAAGCAGAAAGTTTAGTTTGCAATTTATTGGTTCAATTAGTCTCAAGTCTTTAATCTCATCCATTTCTTTTTATATTAATAAATTAATGGTTAAAATATTGTGGTGCATCATGCACTACAAATTTTTAGGTGCTATACAACCTATGAAGCAAATACACGAACACGGACATGGGATACGACACAGAGACGAATACGGGGACACACTAAATTCAAAAAATTATAAGCCACGTACATATATATATATATATATATATATATATATATATATATAATATATATATATATATATATATATATATTAATATCAAAGTAAATTAAAGAATTTGGTTTATGTATATATATATAATTACAAAATTTAAAAAAAAAATTAATAATTCATTAATATCATTTTTATAAACTTGAAGATTTATAATATCTTAATATATGTCAATATCATTTCTATATATCATTTTTATTTTTTTTAAAAAAATATTAATAGATCGTGTTCGAGTCATGTCCTAAACCTGTCCAAATGTGTTCGAGAAGTGTCCAAGTGTATTCGATAGGTGTCTAAGTATGTCAAAGACGTATCAAAGATATGTCCAAACTAAAAAAAATCTTTTTAATCAGATACATGTATCATACATGCATCCTTATATGTCAAACATGAACACATATTTAACTTGTAAATACATTTTAAAAATAATGTATTCATGTTTCATAATATACAGCACAAATTTTTAAGGTGCATGTTAGAGAATGTCCTCTGAAGTAATGTGGTTTTCTTTTTTGGTAAACAAGTAATGAAGGTTTTCTTTCACATTTTTCTTCGGAAAACAGATATAGATATTAAAAAAAATGGAGTCGACAATTAATATATATAAAACAAAGGAAAAAGTAAAGTAATCAATTTCCCACCTCTTTCCATAGTTTATTCAGAAATTTCTAAGAAAAGAAAATACTCCTCTTTTTTTCTCTCAACTTTCTACCTTCTTGATGGATAAGATTTGGAACTTGATTAAATTGTGTCCTAACTCGGATTGGCTTAGCGTTATTATTTTTTTTTTCAGATAATTCTTCACCTAATTTGAGACTATAGATAATGGTTAGGTAAAAAGTCTTTTCAAAATGGTAGGTAAAATGTCTTTTCAAAATGGTGATTTTAAATTTGACTTAGTAGTATTAGCTTTTTGAGACTTGAGAGTCATATCATGTTAATTTGTCTAAGGTATTATTTTATTGACTCAATATCTATAAAATTTATGTTCACTAAGTGTATAAAAGATTTTTAATATATAAATAAAATAAGTTATCATATATCACTTCACGAAAGATTTACATCATAGGTCATATTACCATTTATTTTATATGCTTCATTAATAATAATTAAAAAGAAAATAGTGTTACAATTAAATTTAGAGAGAATAAATTGAAATTTCTACAAAATTAAAAGCACTATAAATGGAGGCTGGACCATTAAAATAATACTAATAATAAATATATAATTTAATCTCTAAAAAAATACGTTATGTCTTTAGTCTTTAAAAATATGTGTGTGTACAATTTAATCTTAAAGTTATGAAATGATCAATAAATTTATTTTACACTATATTTGGATGATAGGTAATGAAAAAAATGAAAAAAAATGAGGAAAATAAAAATAACTTTTTTTATTTGAGAATTTTAAAATACATGATAACAAAATAAAATGTATAGAGAATTATTTCTTTTTTTTTTTAAATACTTAACTTTTGTTCATCTCAAAATTAAGATAAAATGAAAGAAACACATAGTTAATAAAGTTTCATTCTGTTTCAGTAATAAAATTTCTAAATAAATAGAATAGTAATTATGTTTCATTTCTTCTTTTTCTTTTTTCTATTTTTCATTTATTTTATTTTTATTTTTTAATAAAAAAATATACAAACATAAGATTATTATTGGCCTTTTGACTAAAAGGCGGGAAGAAATTGTTGACGTAGTCATTGTTCTCTGCAAAAATTTAATTTAGCGGCACTGATTATATAGTATACGAGAGAATTGAAATTTTTAATATTCAAAACAATAATAGAAAGAGTGTAAAATAATATATTTTTGTGAATGTGAAGTATTACCAACCCAAATGCATGCATGGCTTCATTGCGCAGCCACCTCACCTATTTTTGCCGTGATTGCTTCTTTGTTTTTGTTTTTTTTGAAATTGTTTATTTGATCATCAAAAGATAATCTCTGAATCTAAAAGATTCCAAGATATAGTAAAAGTAAGAATAGAGGCCACTAAGTTCTAACTTGTAAATAAAAATCCTGAGGGTTCCAAGAGATATTCTGCTATAGTCCTGCATCATTTGAGAAAACCTGCCCCACCAGATGCGTAGTTGGCAGATAGATAAGCTGGTGGTGATGGGATTCCAAGCTTTGAAAGTTGCAACTGCAAAATGCCATAAAATTAAACCTTCAAAACATGGCTTGCTAATAGTTTCTTCAATTAAAGAAAGAAAAAGCCAGAGAGTTTTATAGCAGTACCACATTCAAGTTCTGCAGTATTGTCCCAGTTCTCCAAGTATGCATATTAAGTGGTTATTTTCCAATTAAACCACATATATACTTGAGGAGTGAACCTAAATGGGCTCTCTCATCTTGCTGAAGTGGTAAAATCATAAAATTTGGTGGTTGAAGTCTCTCATCAGGAGTTAGCCAACTCAGATCATTGAGTCAGCAATGTTAGCTCTTGCTAGTTCCTTCACTGCAATGGCGCACGTGCTCATATTTCTGTTGCATTTGCTGTGATTTGCCTCACTCAATTCCTTTACTTGCTTTGTCTCAAGTTAATTGAAGGACAAGCAAACCGACTTGGTCAAAGAAACTTAGCGAGTTGGGGACATGGGAAGTTGTTAACTTTATCTGTAACAGAAATAGGTTTAACAGAAGTAGCTGATGTTCAAAGCACATATTCAGAAACTAATATCACTTCCATTTGCCATAGTAAGATCATGGGTAATGCTAAAGATTTTTACTACATTGGATTTCATTTTTTAATTGTTGTACAACTTCAGACTGTAATATAGTTTCAGAATACGGATTTAAAGGCCAAGTGAAGTTTGTAGCCACTTGTAGCAGCCGCCAGTACTGAAGTTTCTTGCACACCAAAAGTCAACATACCTAATATATTGCAAGAAGCACTCAGGCAACAATCGATTAAGGTTGAAATATACAGTGGCAAAACTCAGATTCTTAGTGGAGACTAGAGATCACTCCCCCCCCCCCCCCCCCCCCCCACACAAAAAGAATAAATAAAAAACCAGATAAGATTATTTAAGAAAATTATACATGATTCCTGCATATTATCAAAATGTTATATTAACCCCCTAAAGCTTCAATCCAAGATCCCCTTAACATATGCGTTGGATTTGTCGAAAGTGCTTTTGGGCTGCAACATTAGCAGCAATTGATACATCATCTTTCTTCCTGGTCAACATGTTTTCCTCGGACGCTGTGGTGAGGTGTGATTGAGAAGCAGCGGCAGCAGCAAAAAGTTGAGCTATGAAGTCCTTAAGGCAGCTCAACAGAGGCAAGCTTGAGCACATAAGCACTCCCACTCTGATGATATTCATGGCTAATTGCTCCTCAAAGTTCACTTATCAAAGTTTAGTTCAAGATTTTTGGTGATCTAACCATGGCAGAGTGCTAAATTTATAGAGGGGTGGAATGGAGGACTTGTAAAGTTGTATCCATGAAAAGTCTAACGTGCTAAACAAGCTAGGAGAGAAAGGAAGAATCCTTGTGCTTGTGTCTTGTCAAACCATTGACCATTAGAGGGTGATGTCAGTAAGAGAAAATAATTGAAGCTAGAATAAATCCCAAGCAGCAAGAAATTTCTTCCCGCATGGCTTGGGAAGTAAGAAATTTCGTAACTTTGATGGAAAACACACATCATATGTATATGGAAGTGTTATTCATCCAATTAAAATATTTTAATTTTTATTTAATTTATTTATAAATTTATTCTGTATTTTATGAAAAAATTACAATAATATATTATCTAATTTGACATCTCTCTCACATAAATTTATAATATAAATAAAGTGTACATATTTTAATTATACGAGAAATATTATCTTATTTATATATAGAAAATTCTATGTAACATTGACTGTTGAGGTATCAGATCTTCTTGAATATCTCTTGATAAGCATGTTTGAAAACCAAAAAGATATTTGCCCAAATTTTTACACATCAATTTTATTGTACTAATTAATGTATAAATAATTGATAAATAACATGTATTATGTAATAATTAGATATGTTAATCGATTATAATATTAGTAATTGATTAACATCTCCAATCATCACATATTATACGTTGTTAACCAATTATTTATGTAGTTATCTTAGGTGAAAAAGTGATGTACAAAAATTGGTATATGAATAGCAAAACTGGTCAGAAAACATGTAAGGCCAATGATGCAACAGAAATTTCGGTTGGGTATTATAGTCCTCCATTCCGCTCGTCAGAGCATTGCTCTGTATATAATCATATGTTAAATTTATAATCACGTAAAAATTATAAATGTCCCAAAACTACTTAAATTATAGAAGGTTGAAGATAATAGTGGCCAGAAGGCAGCTACCAAAACAGCAATCTTGTGAACGAAAGAAAGAAGGGTCACAGACTCTCAGTCTTGCAAGAGGGGATGATGAAACAGCCATGGTGGGCAGAGAAAGCATGTCCAAAGAGCAGCTACTAAGGGACTAGTTCAGGCATGGTGTTAACGATGGTGAGTGTTCTTTAGTGTATAGAGTATGGTGTTTAGTGCACTCTACACCACGTTACACAGACTGTACATCGTTGCATTTATCATGGCTCCTAGAAATTGATTCAAATTTCTCAATACTAGTGTATTGACTGGCTCTTCGTGTCTATTAATTTAAATGTTTTAAGAGAAAAAATAAATAATTATGAAAAGTGTTTGAAGTAAATTATAATTGTATAATGAAAAATTACTAAGTGTTTAAAGAAAATTATAATGAGAGAGAATGATTTTTATAATTTTTTTTACATTTATCTTATATCTTTAAATAAGTTTCCATACATTTTTTTGGATTGGTCTCCTCATGACTGGGGCATTATTGATTTGGCTGGAGTTTTAATGTTTAGTGGTGTTTTTAAGATAAATACTTGAGTAAGTGGTTAAAGATGACTTTTGTAGCATAGCGATAATTACGCTGGTATGAGTACTTGTAAAAGGTACTTTAATATTTAAGTTAAATCGTGCACAATGTTAGTGTAATAATTAGTGGACATAAGGGCCACTAAGCACTCATCATTATGCCACACTAATAATGGAGAAAGCTTAATAAATGGCCATTATGAAGCCACTAATTGTGGTTGAAATTTTAGAAGATTTTAGACCACATCTTGGTCATGGAATTTAGCTATAAATAGCCATGCTTAAGGCCTTACCAAGACACACCAAAAACTCCAAGCTCTAGGAGTTCTCTCTTCTTAATATTTCTTTTCATTCTCTTGTTCTAAAGAGAGAGAAAGTTCTAATAGTTAGAGAAAGATTTGTGGGTTTAAGAGAGGCTTGAGTTAGAGTGATTTTGGGTGTAATTGGATGCTGGGAACTGAGTGAAACACTGAGTGAGCTTGTAATAATCCTCTTTTGTCATAGTGGAATTTTTCTCGTTGCTCTTCGACTGTGGACGTAGGCAAATTGCTGAATCACGTTAATTCTCGGTGTCATTTTCTTTATTATTTTTTCTCTAAATGGGTCTTTCGCTGCAACAAACTGGTATTAGAGCTCTCAAAGCTCTCGGATAAGGTGCCGGATTTATAAGAAAATTCTTAGTATGCTCTGTGGTTGCAGTATTGTCTGATCTTTATATCAGAAAAGAATTATTCTTATTCCTGAAAAAGTGTGGTAGTGTGAAAGTGCATGTCTAGGAAAGTTCTGGCTAAGGAAAGACTTGGTATTTAAGTGTGTTACAGACACTACCTCTCTTTCCTGGGAACTTACCTGGTGTACCGTTCACGGACTACGGCATTGTTCCAGTATACAGTACTGTTCATCTGTACGTCACTATACGATCATCATGGCGAGTGCTAAATTTGATTTGGAGAAATTCAATGGAGAAAATGATTTCAGTCTCTGGCGGCTGAAGATGAAAGCGCTACTGGTTCATCAAGGCTTGGGCAAAGCCTTGGAAGGTAGAGACAAGCTGCCACAAAGTCTAACCGACATCGAGAAAAGTGAGATCTTGGAAAAAGCACACAGTGCAATTTTGTTGTGCTTAGGAGATGAAGTTCTACGAGAAGTGTCAGAAGAAAATACAGCTGCTTCATTATGGCTGAAGCTGGAAAGCCTGTACATGACGAAGTCGCTCACCAATAGACTGTATTTGAAGAAAAGAATATATACTCTTCAAATGCAGGAAGGAAAGCCTATAAAAGAGCACCTGGACGAATTTAACAGAATTATTCTTGATCTAAAGAATATTGATGTTAAAATCGATGACGAAGATCAAGCAATTCTTCTACTATGTTCCCTTCCAAGTTCTTACGAGCACTTTATCGACACCATGATGTATGGTCGAGAAGATCTTACCTTGGAGGAAGTCAAGGCTGCGTTGCACTCGAAAGAACTGAAGAAAAGAGTATCAGATTCAAAATCTGAAGGCTCGGGTGAAGGTCTCTTTGTTAGAGGAAGAACAGAGAAACGAGATCAAAATAGTGGCAGAGGCAAATCTAGGTCAAAATCCAAAGCGAAACCTAGAAAATTTAAATGTTTCCACTGTCACAAAGAAGGGCACATAAGAAAAATTTGTCCAGAGTGCAAAGGAAAGGAGAAGATCTCTGAATCTAGAAGTGTGGCTGTAGCAGATGGCTACGACAGTGCAGATGCTCTCATAGTCTCATATCATGACTCAAAAGATGAGTGGATTCTTGATTTTGGATGCTCATATCACATGTGTCCCAATAAGGATTGGTTTACCACTTACCAACCCTTAGATGGGGGCAAGGTCCTTCTAGGAAATAATGCTCCCTGTAAGGTCATCGGCATTGGCACAGTTAGAATCAAGATGTTCGACGGAATCGTGAGGACATTGACAGATGTAAGGCATGTTCCAGAATTGAAGAAAAATTTGATTTCCTTGGGAACGCTAGATTCAAAAGGTTATAGCTACAAAGGTGAAGGTGGAGCTATAAGAATCTCTAAAGGCGCTCTGATTGTGATGAAGGGAAAGAAAGAGAATAGTCTCTATGTACTACAAGGAAGCACAATTACAGGTACTGCCGCTGTCTCCTCAACAGCTGATTCTGATGTCACCAAGTTATGGCATTTGCGAATAGGGCATGTCAGTGAGAGAGGTCTAGCAGAGTTGAGCAAGCAAGGATTACTCTGTGGTCAACAAGTTGGGAAGTTAGATTTCTGTGAACACTGTGTATTCGGAAAACAGTGTCGGATAAAATTCAACACTGCAGTTCATCGAACAAAAGGCACGTTGGATTATATACATTCTGACTTGTGGGGTCCTTCTCAAGTACCTTCTCACGGTGGTGGCAGATATATGTTAACCTTCATTGATGATTATTCAAGGAAGGTTTGGATCTTCATTTTGAAACATAAAAATGAAGTATTTATCAAGTTCAAACAGTGAAAAATCTTGATTGAAAAGCAGGCGGGAAGGCATATCAAGCGACTGAGAACTGACAACGGTTTAGAGTTCTGTAGCAGTGAATTTGAAAAGTTTTGCAAGGATCATAGTATTACCAAACACCATACAGTGAGGCACACTCCACAACAGAATGGACTTGCAGAGCGAATGAACAGAACTTTACTTGAAAGAACCAGATGTATGCTGTCAAATGTTGGATTACCAAAAGCATTTTGGGCTGAAGCTGTCAATACAGCCTGTTACTTGATCAACAGATGTCCATCAACGGCCATTGGTTTCAAAACTCCAGAAGAGATGTGATCAGGTACTCCTGCCAATTATGAAAATTTAAGGATATTTGGTTATCTTGCATATGCTCATATCAAAGAAGGAAAACTTGATGCAAGAGCATTGAAATGCATTTTTCTTGGATATCCTGACGGTGTGAAAGGATATAAGTTATGGTTGCCAGAGAAAAGAAAATGCATTATTAGCAGGGATGTTACCTTTAATGAAGCTGAAATGCTAAAGCCTCATAAAGAGTCATCAAATGAAAACAAAGATCCTAATATCTCGAAGAAGGTGGAGCTTGAGGTGGAGTCTTCCAAAGAAACCTCGTTGGATCAAGTTCAAGAAGAAGAAGAACAAACCCCACTTGAGGATTCAGACACACAACAATTGCAGCACTATCAGTTAGCTAGAGATAGGCAAACAAGAGAGATAAGACCTCATTCGAGGTATGGCTATGCTGACTTCATAGCATATGCTCTAAATGTTGCTGATAATATCAACAATTGTGAGCCTCAGTCATATCAAGAAGCTATCAGTAGCAAAGAAGCTTCTCAGTGGACTGTTGCAATGACAGAAGAAATTGAATCTCTTCATAAGAATCATACTTGGGTTCTTGTTGAAAGCCGAAGACTCAAAAGATTGTTGGATGCAAATGGGTCTTCAAGAAGAAGGAAGGAATCCCTGGAATTGAAGATGCAAGATTCAAAGCGCGATTAGTGGCTAAAGGTTTTACACAAAGAGAAGGTATTGATTTCAATGAAGTCTTTTCTCCTGTGGTAAAACATAGCTCTATTCGCATCCTACTTGCCATCGTAGCTCAATTTGATCTAGAACTTGAGCAGTTAGATGTCAAGACAGCATTCTTGCATGGCGAGCTGGAGGAACAAATCTATATGAAGCAGCCTGAGGGATTTGAAGTCCAAGGGAAGGAAGACCATGTTTGCTTATTAAAGAAATCTTTATATGACCTAAAACAGTCTCCCAGACAGTGGTACAAGCGGTTTGACACCTTCATGCTTAGAAATGACTACTGCAGAAGTGAGCATGATAGTTGTGTCTACTACAAGAAGCTTACAGATGAGTCATTTATCTATTTGCTCCTGTACGTTGATGACATGTTAATCGCCTGTAAGAACATGTCTGAAATAAAGAACTTGAAAGCTCAATTGAGCTCAGAGTTTGAAATGAATGATTTAGGAGCTGCAAAGAAAATTCTGGGAATGGAGATTCACAGGGATAGAAAAGTAGGGATGCTCTTTCTATCACAAAAGAAGTATTTTGAGAAAGTGTTGGAACGTTTTGGCATGCAAAATGCTAAACCTGTCACTACTCCATTGGCGGCCCATTTCAAACTTTCAGCAGCCTTTTCACCACAAACTGAGGGTGAAAAGAAGGAGATGTTAGATGTACCTTATGCTAGTGCAGTTGGCAGTCTCATGTATGTCATGGTATGTACTAGACCAGATATTGCACAAGCAGTAAGCGTGGTAAGTAGGTATATGGCAAGTCCTGGTAAAGTTCACTAGAAAGCTGTAAAGTGGATTTTGCGCTATCTGAAAGGTACCACGAATATAGGCCTAGTGTATAAAAAAATCAAAGATGTCAGGAGCAAGATCATCGGATACGTTGACTCAGACTATGCTGGAGATCTAGATAAGCGAAGATCACTCACTGGGTATGTCTTTACACTGTGCGGTTGTACTATTAGTTGGAAAACAACACTACAATCAATTGTTGCTTTGTCTACAACTGAAGCAGAGTACATCGCAACAACAGAAGCTGTAAAGGAAGCTATTTGGGTGAGAGGACTGATTGAAGAGTTGGGTATACAACTAGAAGAAACAATCATCTACTGTGATAGTCAAAGTGCTATACATCTGACAAAGAATCCTATGTATCACGAAAGAACTAAGCATATCGACGTCAGAATGTACTTTATCAGAGATATCGTGGAAAGAGGAATTGTTAGAGTTGAGAAGATACCCACGGCAGATAATCCGACAGACATGATGACGAAGCCAGTTCCGACAACCAAGTTCAGACATTGTCTGGACTTGATTAGAGTTCAGAGACTCTAATGGACATGAAAGGAGAGCAGCAGAAGAAAAGCTATGGAGTCTTTCAGCCAAGGTGGAGATTTGTAATAATTAGTGGACATAAGGGCCACCAAGCACTCATCATTATGCCACACTAATAATGGAGAAAGCTTAATGAATGGCCATTATGAAGCCACTAATTGTGGCTGAAATTTTAGAAGATTTTAGACCACATCTTGGTCATAGAATTTAGCTATAAATAGCCATGCTTAAGGCCTTACCAAGACATACCAAAAATTCCAAGTTCTAGGAGTTCTCTCTTCTTAATATTTCTCTTCATTCTCTTGTTCTAAAGTGAGAGAAAGTTCTAATAGTTAGAGAAAGATTTGTGGGTTTAAGAGAGGCTTGAGTTAGAGTGATTTTGGGTGTAATTGGGTGCTGGGAACTGAGTGAAACACTGAGTGAGCTTGTAATAATCCTCTTTTGTCATAGTAGAATTTTTCTCGTTGCTCTTCGACCATGGACGTAGGCAAATTGCCGAACCACGTTAATTCTCGGTGTCATTTTCTCTATTATTTTTTCTCTAAATGGGCCTTTCGCTGCAACAGTTAGTAGTATTTAAAATTAGATGCATACTTTTAGGATCTTGTAAGATATTTATAGGAGCTTCTTGATAAGAATTATAGTTTAATATGAATTGAATGTTATTATTTATGATTAGAATTCATGAGATTATTATCTCTTATAACTAATTTTCTTATTTATATGAGATGTAATTAGTATCTAAATTTATGAAAAATTTTGTAAGAGATTTATTTATCATAAATAGTTAGATATACTTATCTAATAACGTATATAAATATCTAGAATCCTATTATGATAAAACGACTCCTGAACCACTAACTCGCTACTCAGTCTAGAACAAGTGGTTTAGTTTCTTTATAGGAGCTTTACCCTTTGTTAGAAGAATAAAAAATTAAATGAATATAAGATGTATACATAATTTTATTCTTTTTTATTTTAAAATTTAAAATGAATCCATTTATATCTATTTTATATATAAAGGAAATTTCTCACTTTAATATTCAATTTTTAAAAAAACTATTATTATTAGTTATTCATTAAAAAATTTAAGATAAATAAAAAAAGATAAAATTATAATTACATTTTATTACTCATTTAAAGATTTAAAGATAAATATAAAAATAATAAGATTATAAATACATTTTATTATCTATTTAAATATTGAAAGATAAATAAAAAATAGAATTCAAATAATTCTTATCATTATTTATTTTTTTCATAACAAAATAAAAAATACAAACTGATAAGATGAGAGAAGGGAAAATTTATGATAGGATTAAAAATTACCAACCAATAAAAAATTTCAAAATTCAAACCTAAATCAGATTATTATTATGAACCAAAAATGGATCACGTAGTCACCCATTAACTCACTTGCCTGTGATCGAAAATAAGAATTCGACCCATTGACTTTTTTTTATCTCTAGCCAGTCACTGGTCCCACTTAAGCTGAACCCTGTTTCTGACCGTCCATCATTCCTTGATGGATATCATCAACGCCTCATATAGACCCTTTCCACCATTACATTACAAGGGTCTTCCCCACTGTAAAATAAATCACTTTTCCACTCTGGAATGACAACTATGCCCTCAACAGCAATTCAACTTTTAGAGCGCGCTAAACACTAGTAACAGAATCAGTTAAACCCTCTCTCTCTATGTAATCTATCTCTGCATTGAAGCTCTGTTCAGTTCAGTTCAGTTCAGTGCATGAGAGTGAGACAAGACCAGAGAGAGAGAGAGAGAGAAGATCGAAGCTGTGATCTTTCTTTCTCAACCAACCACCACCATGTCTTCCTCTCTCATAGAAGCCTGTAAGAAGCGAAAACGCTGGCCCAAGATCTTCAGGTTCCACTCTTTCGGCGACCCTGGTTGCCCCATCGCACCCTCGGGTCCCTTCCGCGACAACGTTCGACTCTTCCTTCAAGAATGTGGAGAGCTCGAAGACTACAACGTCCTCGGCAACCCTCTCTGGTGCACCCTTCTCGTCCACGACAACACCAACCTTATGGCTCCTCTCTACACCCTCGAAGAGGACGTCGACCAGTCTTCCAACCCCTTCTGCGACCATTGCCGCTGTGCAGGTTCCTTTCCAATTTTGAAATTTTTTTTTTGTTTTTCTACCACCTCGGGTTTGTTTTGATTTGTGATTCTTGAACTGGGTCGGTTTGATTTTCCAAGAATTTTGATTTTGATTCTTTATTTCGTTTAATTATGAACTGGGTATGATTGAATTCTGCGTGTTTGTTCGTGTCCTGAAAAGGGTTCTTTGCAAGTCTCGTGCTTTCTTTGACGTTTGTTGTATTTTTTGTTCTTGTGATCAAAGTCTCTGTTTCAGTTACGGTTATCGATAAGGGTTATTTTGGCAATTTTGAATCTTTGCGTCATGCATGGCATAGATTTAACAAGTGATTTGTGAATAGGGTCTGTTTAGTTTTCCAAGAATCTTGATTTATTCTTTCCTTTTCTTCAAAGAATTGAAAAGGGTTCGTTGAAAATTTGATCTTTGATGATTTCTTTCACTTCTGAGTAGGTTTCTGTTCTTTTGATTTAGGTCTCTGTTTTTAGAAACTGAAATGGGTCGTTGTTGGTATTTGATACTGATTCTGACGTGGTTCTTTGTTGAGTTTATGATGCATAGGTTGGAGTGGCCATTTTGTAACAAAGAGAAGATACCATTTCATAATCCCGATGGTGAGTGGGTGGCACAAACCCTTAGGTGACGGTGCTCTTGATAATCAGAGTCATCTCTTGCATGGGGTGATTCACTGCAATGGGTGTGGCCATTTGCTATGCATAAATGGCATTGAAGGGGGTTCCAGATTTCTGAGTGGTAGAGAGATCATGGATCTCTGGGACAGGATCTGCACAAACCTAAAGGCAAGGTATTGAAAAGGATAACTCATCTTGGTTCTAGTTAGATTTCTTAAACGTTCACGAGTCAAAGTTTATTAGGGTACTATTTTCTTTGTTTATATGCAGGAGAATTGCAGTGGAAGATGTTTCAAGGAAGAGGTCTATGGATCTTCGCCTACTTCATGGGGTTGCTTATGGCCACTCCTGGTTTGGTAGATGGGGTTATAGATTTTGTCGTGGAAGCTTTGGGGTGACAGAGAAAAACTACTATGAAGCAATCGAAGCTCTTGGTTCATTGGAGCTTGATGAGATTGTAAAAGATTTAAGACAGACAAAGTGCCACAAAGAAATCAAACAAATGATTCGGTGCTATAGAGATATGAGTGAAACTCAGATTACCACAATCAGAGATCTTCTCAGGTTTATGCTTACTGTTAAGTCTCGTGCTCCTGTGTCTAAGATAACAGCCACTTGTGCTGCTCCTTCCTCAGCCTTCATCTCAAGAAGTTCAACCAAACATGCACACTCAAACAGATCAAATCCAATGAAGGAGAAATCTGTGAGGTACAAGAAGTTCAGCAATGCAGTGGCTAACATGGATAGCAGGTGGCCTACAAGGAGACTAGAATTTGCAGCTCAAGTGATTGTAGATGCACTGAAAGAGAACAAGGGTGTGAAATCAGGTTCTGGTGGAATGACAAGGCAAGATGTGAGAGATGCAGCTAGGCTCCACATAGGTGACACAGGGTTACTTGATTATGTGCTGAAATCACTGAACAATGTGATTATTGGAAATTATGTTGTTCGCCGCATGGTGAACCCTTCAACTAGGATCCTTGAATATACCATTCATGAGCTTGGCAACGGGTTTAATAAAGCCCCTGAAGTGGTGCAGCCTGAGGTAATGGCTCTTGTAGATTCCCAAGTTGAGTCATCTAGGGTGCCTGGTAATGATGTTTATAGTGATGTACTTTATGTGTACAAGAATGTGCTATTGGATTACCCAGATTCAGAACCAGTGGACTTGGCAGTTCAGACAATTCTTGACAGCAGGCACTTTGTGAAGGAGTGGGCACTAATGGATGAAATGGAGCAGGTATTGACATTCATTTGCAGGCTGAAACCAAATTTTGTTGACATTAAATCTGAGTTGAGAGAGGCAGCTTGTGGTGAGATTGTCATGGTTCCACTGCATGCAACTGTTGGAGACTTGAAGCAAGCTGCTGAGGCTGCACTGAGGGACACTTACTGCATTGCAGAGAGGCTTATAGTGACAGACATTGCAGAATTGATGGGTGTGAGTGATGAGGAAGTGCTTTTTGGGTTAATCCAGTCAGGTGAGGAACTTTGTGTGAGGGGAATTGCTGTAGATTTGTGCACTCCATTGAAGTATCAGGGTGGGGCTGACAACTGGAAGGTGAGATGTGAATGTGGAGCTCAAGATGATGATGGGGAGAGAATGGTGGCTTGTGACATTTGTGAGGTGTGGCAGCATACACGATGTTGTGGCATAGATGATTCTGAGACAGTGCCACCACTGTTTGTGTGCACTGGGTGCTGTGATTCACTTGTACCCCCAAGGATTGAATCTGCCTTTGTTATGGATTGTGCTGATGCTTTTCTGATTTCTCCAGAGCCTACCCACTTACTGGAGTATGGATATGGGTACTGACTACTGAATGCTTGATTACTATTGCAACACTTCTTTTGGGTGAGGATTACCATAGCAATTGCAACACTATTTGTTGCTTAAAACACTTGTTTCTGTTTTCATATCATTTGCTGGTTTCATTTATCTTGTGAGCGTACTTTTTGAAACGTTCATTTTTTTTCTTTTTTCTTTTTTGGTGATTTGAAACGTTCAATTCTGTGAACGAAATAGAATAAGAAAACGGAAGGAGTAGTATTTCAATCGAGTTGGTAGTTGGCACCCCCTCTCTTCCTCCCTCTCTCTCTTTCTATATAATTCTTGAGAATTGAGATTAATTAGTCATTTGGCTAAGGTATTGTTTTAGACTTATCAATGTTTCCTTCCCTAATCCCTCCCTCACCTCTATTCACTGTTTTTATTGATTATTAGTTCGTAAATTAAACTATACAGTCCAAACATAATTAAAGTAAAATTTATAAAAATATATAAAATTATTATTAAGAGATTTATATAAGAATCTCTCATTAAACTATACACATTAATAATAAAAAATTGTACATTATTATTAAGAAATATTCTTGTGTGCATACAGATGTAATATATTATTTTTATACACAAGAGACAAAAAGTTAAAGAGAAAAAAAAATCTCACTAAATCCACTCATCATAAAAAAATATTTTTTTCCTATTTTTTTGTGTGTATTAAAATGACATGTTACATTTGTATGTAACTAAGAATTTTTCCATTATTAATCGATATAAAATTTATGCAACCAGAATAATGTGCAAAATAACATTTATGTCTCGTAACTAACCCCTCATATAAATTACGTAATTTGGCAAAGGTATTCTTTAAGAACTAATGTTTTCACTTGTTAAAATTGATACCACTTTCACAATAAAAGTTTTTGAAATCTTATTTTTTATAAAAGTTATGTATGGGTAGAGATCCACTTCCACCAAGTAAGTCTTAGGCACTAACACCATTTAATAATTTTTGTAAAATGCAAATTTAACTAATTCTGCTATTCAATCATGTGATATTATCTTGATGATTATATACATATCAAATTTCAGATAACTTGAACATTATTAAATTAACATTTGTTTATATTTTAACAAACATATTATACGTTAAAACAAAATGTTGCAACGAAGTATCAATTAATTTTTAAATGATATAAAGTTCATCCATTTAATGAGAACTTTCAGTCCAACGGTTTTAAGAATTAACATTCAACGTCCACAAAAAATTATGAAACAATATAAATATGTTAAGACTTACCGCTAATGTAGTGGGTCTCCTCCCAATATACATGCATAGAGAGAGAGATTGATATTAAGATGCAATATACACTCATCATCAATCACTCAATTACACTAAACAAGGTTAATTAAGATTCAGCTAACATAATTCAAAATCAAACCAGCATGGTGCAACTCCTCCTAAGGAACCCGAGACAATCCTCCTCACAAACCTCGTCATGTATTCAAAATTCACCACTTAATTCATTATTTCTCAACACAATTAAACATGAATTCATCATATTACACCATCAAAACTTCAATTTGAAACAAATTCCACCCTTGGACCCGAGGCATACATTCAGCCAAGGTGAGAAAAATTCAATCAACCCACCGCATGCAACCTCACAATCAAGATCACCATCATGTATATCAAATCCAAGCTCAACAAGCAATCAAACCAAATTTCACCCATGCACCCCATAGAACCTGAGACAACCCCATCCAAATCAACCTCAAAATTTCATCTCAAAGCAATATACAGGAGCTTCTTTCAACCAAGAATAAATAGAAAAGAGGCAAGGTAAACAAAAAACCCCTACTTAGATGCCTAGCCTGCGACTTGAAGGTGAAGCAGAAGAGTTGAAGGTGCTCTAATCCACAATCCATTTAGTGCACTTGCTAGAGGAAGCAACAAGGAACGTTTTTATCTTATGACTTGAGTTAGGATATGAGGTCACTAAAGTGCTCATGCAAAGCTTGGAAGGAAGGAGGCCATGGTTGCCTTTGAGAGTGTTGGTGCGTGGAGAGGAGAGGAAATGAAGATAGAAAGAAGAATGGAGGGGGATGGGGCGCCGGTTGTGTAGAAGGAGAGAAAAGGGAACTTAGTTATTAAGTTTTTAAGTCACCGTTAGTTGGTTAAGTTCCCAATACTCTTACAAAAATTTCGACCCTCAATCTTTATAGTTTTAACTCCTTATCAAGTTTTAGAACTCCTTATCAAGTTTTAGAACTCCTTAAGGTTCATTTAGAATCTTAACTTAAATCACTTAGTGTCAATTATGTCCTAATTATTTGTAATAGATAGTTAACTTGAGATTCAAGTAACTTATATATATGCAATCCTATTAGTTTAGGTTTAATCAAACCTAAACCCACTCATATCATTCCTTATGATCTTCCAATAAGATTCAAACTTAGCTAAGAAGTCTCCTTTGCATGAATTTTAATTGGTTAATGAGTAATCATTACTTTGCTTTTAATTTAATTTAAGTAGGATTTTAACCCTCTAAATTTATTCTAATTTATTTACAAGCACTTATTAAGTCTTGATTTAATTATAAGATCACTATCATCATCTAAATTTATTCCTTAATTTATAAAATTATTTTTATAATTTAATCATATTTATTTTAATTTGTACGCTACTTTCAACTAGAAAAATTACTATAATTTGCTATAAATACTAATTTAATTTATTTAAGTCCCAAAAGTTTATCATAATTATTTTTATTTATTTGAAACTCAATTATAAATTTTCATAATTTTTTTCTCACTCATTTATATTTTTTATGAATATTTCAATTATTATTTTAAATTTAGCTTACACACTATATTATTCCAACACGTAAATTACAAAAATACACAAGGATATACAAATAAATCAAAAAAATAATTTTCTATTTTTTAATTAATTATTTAAGCAAATTAAGAGTGAGATGTTACATATTGCTATAATACTAATTCCTTAATATTATCACGACTGGTTACTTAGTTCAAATTGCCTTTATCTTGGTTCAAATTTATCACTTGTTATGAAATTATAAAAAATATTTAAAATACATATAATAATTTATTATAATTGAAAAATATATTTCATTATTTTAAATAAATTATTATATTTTATTATAATAAATCATCAAAATGATGAAATTCATTTTTCATCTATAATTAACCAAGTTCGTATAAAGAATAATAGATATTAAGAGAAAAACATAATTTAAATTAAAAAATATACCTCTTTTTTTTTGCATGGTGATATAGCCTATTATTTTTGCTTTTAACTCTATTAAATTGCCTCTATTTAATACATAAAATTTAAATTTAAATGTAAATTATCATATAAATAAATCTTAATATATAAATTTAAGTTATTCCATAATTAAATATTGGAAAAATCTGTATAGCCCGCCTGCCCGGATAAGTTCTACCGAAAATAGCCAATATAGTAATAAACTATGAAACACAAACACGTCGTTATTGAGGCGTGTCCACGTGTCGAATACGTGTCTGTATCAGACACATGAGGACACCCGTACGATATACGTGTCCTACGTGTCGGAATGTGTCCGATTAAAAAGATTATTTTTTAAATTTGGACACATCTCAAACATGCTTAGATATGTCTCGAACACGTTTAGATACGTTTCAGACACGTTTAGACACGTCTATGATAAAACTTGGACACGACCCATTAATATTTAAAAAAAAATTAGTTTCCACGATTAACGTTCAATTAGTAAGATCGTAACCTAACTAAGCCCAATCACATAACTAACGTCCCAATTCACTATTTTCACATATCAATATTTTAAGTTTTATCTTTTCACACATCGCTATTATACTTTTAAGTTTTATCTTTTCACACACTACTATTTTCATCTGCTCCTTCTATCTTTGCTTGTACCAAATCATCCATTTTATCGTCACCGAAGCTTGTTTCACACCAATATTCCTTCTAATTAATTTTTTTTATGCACATGTACTCATACATGGTTAGTTCTATTAGGAAAAATTGGTTTAGGAGATTTTTTAAAATATATCAATAGAAATTATGCTTCATATTTTTTAGAAAGAGCTTATTAGATAGCAAATATTAATACATATGACATATTAAGATATTATAAATCTTCAAGCTTATAGAAATGATATTAATGAATTATAAATCTTTTTACTTAAATTTTGTAATTTTATATATATTATGTCCATGTCCTACAATTTTTGAATTTGGTGTGTTTCTGTGTCCATGTCCGTATCGTGTCCCTTATCCGCGTCCATATCTGTGCTTCATAGGTAATAAAAGGTTGATGATCAATGTTAGAGGACCCTATTGTACATTGTGCTTCCTTTTCTACATTTACACCATTCGAGCTACATCCAGTTTTGTGTCCCCCGGATATGTGGGAGAGAGCTCTTAAATATATATCAATCAAGAAGTTACAAATCCAAATTCTAAATGATAGGCTTTGTCTAGTATAATGGAAGAAAAGGGAAAAGAAGGGAATGCGATAGAAGAGAAAAGAAAAGGAAGGAAGGAAGAAGTAAAAAAGTTATCTTTTCACTTTGTTTGATATCATCAATGAAAAAGAAAGGAAATGTATATAAATAAATATTAAATTACATTTTTATCTTTAATTTAATAAAATTGATAAAGTGAGTAAAATAGAAAAAAAATTCCTTTCCCTCCCAATCCTTCAAAAAGGGAAGAAAGGAATAATGTGGACCCTATGAAAAGTAAAGAAAAATAATCACTTCTTTTTCATCATTAAGTTGATACCAAACAAGGGAAGAGATATCTCTTCTTTTCCTTTTTACCTTAAAAGACTATACCGAACAAAACATAAATTGTACACATATCAATCACTTTTTTTACTACAAATGCATACAAAGGCGGAGGGAGGGGGGACGTGTATGAGTCGTGGTCCCCCCCAACTAACAGGATTCATTGAAAAAAAGTCATGGTCATAACAATTAGCAATTATCCAAAAACATAAAAACAAGTCCTCAAGTGAAATTAAGTGTGTGTGTGTGTGTGTTGGAAGAGTACTCACAATACTGACGAAAGTCATCTATTGGACACTAGTAAAAAGCTCAGAGAGCCCAAAGCCGTGTTCCCCACATGGTATTTTTTTTTGGTCCCTCTAGTAAAAAAATAAATATTGTATCTCACTTTACAATCTTTGTGATTCCAAATTTTATCAATTAGGTGAACAAAATGTAAGATGATTTTCTCATAGATTACATGATTATTTATATTAAAAAAGAAATTGTTAAAAAATTTATCATAAATGTGATAATAGATGATTTTTATATGAATGAATCAACATTCAATCATGACTTAAAAATTAAATATATATATTTAAAATTATCTTATATTTAATTGTATTTATTATAAATATTTTTAATTTAAAACATATTAATTATAAATTAAAATAAATTTATTTTTATATTTATATTAATTTTTTTAACTTAAATATTTAGAATGTGTGGGGTCCAACTCAAAGAAAATAAGCACCAAAGGTGCAAGTTTTTCAACTAGAAAATCATTTTTGGAGCACATGGTTTTGCACAAACCACTTTTGGAGCACATGATTTTGCACTCATTTTACTTCTATAAATAGAAGCAATTGAGAGGAAGGAAGTGCATCAGATCCTCACAATCAAGAGAGTGAGAGAAAAATAGAAAGATAGCCTCTTAGAGAGTTTCTTGAGAGAGAAAAATAGAGAGCCAAATTGTGAGAGTTATATCCACAAATTGAAGATCAAATATCATTGTATTTTGTATTCCCATTATTTTATAATGGAGATTTAATAATGCTACGGGTCCCGTGGTTTTTCCCTTTACTCACATTGAGAAGGTTTTCCACGCTAAAAATTTTTTGGTGTTATTATTACACTTATTTTACGCTTCCGCATAGTGCCTATTTTTGAGTTCACAGAGGAGGGAAATTATGCAGGCATTTCCCAACAGTGGTATCAGAGCTCTCAGAGCTCTGGGATACTAGGTGCCGGATTCATAAGAAAATTCTTAGTATGCTCTGTGGTTGCAGCATTGTCTGATCTTCTACATCAGAAAAGAATTATTTTCGTTGTTGGAAATAACGTGTGGTGGTGTGAAAGTGTTGTCTAGGAAAAGTTCTGACTAGGAAAGATTTGGTATTTAAGTGTGTCCATTAGTGACCCACCTCTCTTTCCTGGGAACTTACCTGGTGCACTATTTGCATACTACAGTTATTGTATACGGTACTATTTACCTATATGGCACTATTCACGTATATTGTATTGGCCTGTGTAACTCAAGATGGAGGGAGCTGTCACTCATAATGGAGATATGTTCAAGTTAGTGATAATTACTCCTTGAAGCCGATGATGGAAGACCACTTATGAAGTGAGAAAGATTTGCATGAGCCAACTTAAAAAGATAAATCGGAGGGAAGAGACAAAGAATGGGAGCTCCAGAATCGGAAAAAGTAGCTATGATCCGAAAAAATATATTTGTAAGTTTGTTCGAACATGTATCAACTTATACCAATGCGTATGATTTGTGGACGAAACTTGAATCCTTGATTCAAAAGAAGACGCCCAGAATAAAGCCCCCTTGTTAGACGACTGGTGAAGTTGGAGTACTCGGACGGTCAGAACATGATCGAACATTTGAATACCTTCAAAGGTATTGTAAATCAACTGACGAAGACAGAAATGAAGATAGATGATGAGTTGCAAACTCTTCTACTCCCCGATTCTACGCACGAGAGTTGGGACACTCTAGTTGTCACTCACAATTCCGCTCTCCGAAGGAAAGCTTAGCATGGATTCATTCAGAGCATGCATTGTGAATGAAGAGTCAAGACGGAGAGAAAGGGGCGTGAACAACCAGTAAAAAAATTTGAAGCCAACGTTGTTGACAACAGAGGAAGGAGCAAGAATCGTGAAAAGGAGGTCGTGGAAAATCACAAGGTAGATCCAAATCTCGCACTAGACTAAGTTGTTATATGTGGTAAACCAGGCCACGTAAAGTCCGAGTGCGAGATTCTTGAAGAGAGACCAACAAGTGGACGCAGTCCACCACGACCGCATTAACCCAAACAAGAAGAAGGAAGATGGAACAACTATTTATATTAAAGGCAAGTAGCCTTGATGATGAGAATATATTTCTTATCGGAGAAGAAAATTATCTGAACGTTGCATCTGATGACTGCATTTGGATAATTGACTCAAGAGCATCCTTCCACGTCACACCTCATGAAGAATTTTTCTCATCATACCAAAAAGGAGACTTTGGTACGGTGAAGATGGGAAATCATGTCACAAGCAAGATTGTTGGCATTGGTGAAGTAACGATGATTACTGAGAATGGCAACAAACTTATGCTGAAGGAGGTAAGACATGTTCCAGACATGCGACTGAACCTCATCTCAGTAGGAAAGTTAGATGAAGCCGGAATGATAAACCGCTTTGTTTGGTTCATAAGATGGAAACTCAAACCGAGGAAGCATGATTATTGCTCGCGGCAGAAAGGAAGGCTCTCTGTACATTATGCAGGGAAAGATATGCAAAGAGGAGATGAATGTTGCTCAAGACGCAAGCAAGGAATTGTGGCATAAACGATTGGGTCACATGAGCGAGAAAGGTTTGGAGATTCTAGCAAAAGATCATCTTCCAAACATAAAAGGGCAACCACTTGAATCCTGTGAAGACTGTCTAGCAGGCAAACAACACAGAGTATCTTTCCAAAGATCAGATGATGCAAGAAGAAGAAAGCAGATTCTGGATCTTGTTCACTCAGATGTTTGCTCAACATCTGAAAGGTCCCTTGGCGGTGCCCAATACTTTGTTACCTTCATTGATGATCACTCTAGGAAGGTGTGGGTGTATCCATTGAAGACGAAAGATCAAGTTCTTCAAGCTTTCAAGGAATTCCATGCTTCTGTAGAACGAGCATCTGGAAGAAAGTTAAAATGCTTGAGAACTGATAATGACGGAGAGTATAGAGGTCCATTTGAAGCATACTGTAAAGCTCATGGGATAAGACATGAGAAGGTACCTCCCAAGACACCTCAGATGAATGGACTAGCTGAAAGGATGAATAGAACGATTACAGAGAAAGTCAGAAGCATGCTTTCTCAAGCAAAACTTCCCAAGGCATTCTGGGGTGAAGCAGTAAAAACTGCAGTTGATTTGATCAATTTGTCTCCTTCAAGACCTTTAAATGGAGAGATTCCAGAAGAAGTATGGTCTGGAAAGAAAGCCTCTTATGGTCACTTGAGAGTCTTTGGGTGCAGGACATTTGTCCACATTCCTAAAGATGAAAGAGCAAAGCTTGATGCAAAGACAAAGGAGTGCATATACTTTGGTTCACCAAGTGATGAACTTGGCTTCAGATTATGGGATCCTGTAAACAAGAAGATTGTTCGAAGCAGAGACGTAGTATTCTATGAAGATCAGACAATCCAAGATATTCAGCAATCTAAGAAGCCAAAGACCATTGTGGTACACAATTTAGGGGGAGAGATTCCTCAAAGGAATGAGCAACCTGATCAGACAATACAACCTCATCAGATGGAGCAACCTGTTCAGACGGAACAACCTGACCAGACAGAACAAAGTCAGGCAATGCATGAAGAACAGATGGAGACTGATCAAGTAGAACAAGAACCTCAAGTGAGAAGATCAACGAGAGTCAGACAACCATCAAGAAGGTATTTCTCAGATGATTATGTCACTCTCACTGATGAAGGGGAACCTCAAAGTTTCATAGAAGCCATTGAGACGAATGATAAAGAGAAATGGATGCAAGCCATGCAAGAAGAAATACAGTCCCTGAAAGAGAATCAGACGTATGACTTGGTGAGATTACCAAATGGAAGAAAGACATTGAAAAACAAATGGGTATTCAAACTCAAGACTGAAGAGAACAACCCAAACCCCATGTACAAAGCAAGGATTGTTGTGAAGGGGTGCAACCAGAAGAAAGGCATAGATTTTGAAGAAATCTTCTCACCAGTGGTGAAGATGACATCCATTAGAGCGATCCTTGGTCTAGTCGCAAAACTAGACTTGGAAATAGAATGACTTGATGTTAAAAAAAGGCATTCTTACATGGAGACTTAGAGGAAGAAATTTATATGGAGCAACAGAAGGTTTCGAAGAACTGGGCAAAGAACATCTAGTGTGTCGCCGAAGAAAAGCCTCTATGGTCGAAGCAAGCTCCAAGGCAATGGTATAAGAAGTTTGATCTCTTCTCTTCATGACCCAACACAATTTTAAGAAGACCTCATGAACATTGTGTGTTTGTGAAGAACTATGAGAATGGTGAATCCATCATACTACTGTTGTATGTTGATGATATGCTGATTGTTGGGAAAGATAAGACAAAGATAGTTGCTCTCAAGAAGGCATTGAGCAAATCATTTGCCATGAAAGATCTGGGTGCTGTAAAGAAAATTCTTGGAATGAAGATCATCAGAGATCGATCTAGAAGGATGTTGTGGATGTCACAAGAAGACTATATCAAGAAAGTTCTTGAAAGGTTCAACATGCATAATGCCAAACCTGTGCATGTTCCATTACCTGGTCATCTCAAACTAAGTAAGACGCAATGTCCAGGGAATGAAGAAGAAAAGGAAGAAATGAGCAAGGTGCCCTATTCTTTTGCTGTTGGTAGTCTTATGTATGCAATGGTCTGTACAAGACCAGACATTGCTTATGCTGTAGAAGTTGTGAGTAGATTCCTATCGATCCAGAAAAGAGGGAAAGAGCATACTAAGGTATTCGAAAGGAACCGCCAAAAGGTGCTTGTGTTTTGGCAATGGAAATCTAATGCTTTTGGGTATTGGATGCGAGATATGGCGGGAGATGTGGATTCAAGAAAGTCTACATCGGGATATCCGATTACTTTTGCGGGGGAGCTATCTCTGGCAGTCACGACTACAAAAGTGTATTGCTTTAAGCAACTGAAAGTTGAATTTATCGCAATCACCGAAGGTTGCAAGGAGATCCTGTGGATGAAGAAATTTCTACAAGAGTTAGGTCGACTCAAGAAATTATTTCTCATTGAAATCGGATGAATTCATCTCAAAGAAGAACTCGACATTTCATTCAAGGTCGAAATACATCGACGTAAGGTATTTTGGATCCGTGATGTGTTGGAAAGTCAAGCTGCTGCAGATTGAGAAAATACATACCAAAGAAAATTAGATATGATGACAAAAGCTTTACCTAAAGAGAAGTTAGAAATCTCAGAAAGAAGTTGCGAGGCTTAGCATCAATTCCAAATTGATCCAAGGATATTTTCCCTTTGGCTGGAGGGGAGAATTTGGGGTCCAGCTCAAAGAAAATAAGCACCAAAGGTGCAAGTTTTTCAACTCAACAGAAAACCATTTTTGGAGCACATGGTTTTGCACAAACCACTTTTGGAGCACATGATTTTGCACTCATTTTGCTTCTATAAATAGAAGCAATTGAGAGGAAGGAAGTGCATCAGATCCTCACAATCAAGAGAGTGAGAGAAAAATAGAGAGAGAGCCTCTTAGAGAGTTTCTTGAGAGAGAAAAATAGAGAGCCAAATTGTGAGAGTTATATCCACAAATTGAAGATCAAATATCATTGTATTTTGTATTCCCATTATTTTATAGTGGAGATTTAAGTGGCTTACGGGTCCCGTGGTTTTTCCCTTACTCACATTGAGAAAGTTTTCCACGCTAAAAATTTTCTGGTGTTGTTATTACAATTATTTTACGCTTCCGTATAGTGCCTATTTTTGAGTTCACAGAGGAGGAAAATTATGCAGGCATTTCCCAACAGAAACATATATCTAATTTTAAATTTCTGTCCCCATGAATGAAAATCCTAGCTCCGCCCGTGAATGCATAGGCTTGATTCTGGTGTGTACGATTTTTCTTTAAACCAGGGTCAAGGGACCTAACAGTAGGAAGGGTTCATGCATAAAGACTAACATGCGTTGCCGATGATAGCCTCCTTATATGTGATGGCATGGATCCTAGAGTTTTAAACAATCTTGCCAAATCAGTACCAAATGGGTATCCATGGACCACCCGTACCAAATGGCTATCCATGAACAATGATTTGGACATAATGGGCAGACAGAATGATAAAAAAGGATGCTTTGTTCTAGGATCACCCTCGGGCTTTAGAAAAGAAACCACTAAACTCGCTTTGATTCCACCAAACAGGAAGCAAAGCTTGTTCCAATATTTCCCATTACCACTACAAAACTACATCTAAGAAGTATCTTAGATTACCATGACCACCACCAACAGTTTATTATCTTCTTACTCTAACTTTTTTTTTTTTAAATTGTGAAAATTTAAGACCAAGTCCACTCAGTCACTTGGCCAATTCACATTATGTTTCTTTAAAATGCTGTAGCAGTCTAACCATCATTGGTAAACAGAGCTAGTGATGCTATTATCCGGAGTGTCAAGAGTGCACAGCATCTTAAGTGCGAGAAATATATTTAGTATCTATGGTTTCAACCATCAAATACTCCCCCACCCCCTCCCCCCAATCGGGGAAAAAAAAACTACCAATGACAACAACAACAAAGCTGAATGTCATATAAAACATCATAATGTAGTGCCACATGATAATCAAGAAGTATACGCCACAAAAGACCAGAATTCAGAACTTCATTACAACATGACTAATAGATTCACTCTCTGGATTACATAAACTGGATCAAGTAATTTCTTCTAATTCTGCAGATTCAAACTATATAAGGATATGTGACCCATTTCATACTCTTAGAAGAAGGGAGCTCTGCGGGGTATTCCCTTTCTTCTTCTCTTTGGCAGCTTTTGGAGTTCAGAAGTTTCCTCCTGTCTTTCCTCCTCCTGTTTTTCCTGAGGAGGACTTTGGATGGAAATGAAGGGAGGAACTGAATCATCAGGCTTTCTTAAAACAGCTTTGACCTGAAAGTTCAGATTAAAAAAGTCAGAAAATACAAACTATAAAAGTTCATCTTTTTTTTGGTTTCCCAAAGTATCCTCCGACCCGATAGGTGAGAGATTAATCTCCTGTGGTACGGTCAAGCGCTTAAGCGGAGATCCCTCCTAACAGTATTATTTCTATACACATGAATCCCGAGATCAAACTCAAGACCATATACTTAAGGGACTCGAGTCCCTTCCACTCGGACCAACACACGTTGGTACTATAAAAGTTCATCTTAATGGCAGAGGGTGTGTGCAGTGGGGGGGAAACATGTGGTTGTGATTGTCAAATTAGTGTCATCACCTTACAAGATATTGAGCAGTAGCGATATAAATTGGGTTCAGTCAACTTTCTAAAGCAGATGTTGCATGATGCCTCATTATTTAATGCTGAACCACAGTGTGGCAGAGGATTCAGAGAAATAACCAAGCGCTTGTTGCATTTGTAGGGCTGCAACCAAACAGCAATCAAACTCAGAACCATAATAAAAAATTTGGTTGAGAAGATTCAATTATCTAAACCCACTATTTAAATTTAGGCATATAAAACTGCAGTAAGGATTGTTGAGGTGTATTGGAGACAACATGCCACTTAGAGTTAATACCACATTGTCTAATCAACAGCAAAGAAAGCAAAATGGTGTAATAGTTATTCCATCAGAATATTTATATATGTGATTTGAACACTTATATTGTGATTGTCACCAACTGATCTGGTTTTCTTTTGGCTAATATGCCATGGGAGAAAACAGGACAATGACAAATAATGAGGTTGGGAATGATCACCATAAGAGAAATTAGCTAGAAGTTCTAGCATATAATTAGCAAAACATTTAGTGACTATCCAGTGTTGTATTATATCTAAGTTACAATTTTTCATGCCACCATATATTGATAAAAATTGTTTACAATCATTGATCCCACAGTTATTTCCAAGGTCAAATGACATAACAGAATGAAATCTGTTATTAAGCACTAACAATAGTCACTTGAGCTAAAGCTAGTCGAGTTATGCTATCAAAGAGTATCATCCAACAACACAACTAAAAGGAAAATGAATAATGCATTTAAATCAATTGCATTTCACAAGATAGACAATCAAGACTTACTGAAGAGATAATGATCTCCACGTGCATTTAAGCAACTAATATTAGATTAGCGAACAAATTCACAAAAACACAAACGTGCACTGAATCACATAAGTTTTGGATGTTAAACCTAAAATATTAGTCAGAACTTTTAAGTCAAGGAAAGATATCATATCATACCTGAATTTCTGCGCAGTCAATATACTTTTCCATAGCACTAAGGGAGACAACATCTTTGTAAACATGTCTATAGATTTTAAGTATTTTGTGATGGCGATGAGAACCTGACAAAACACAATATTCGCAAGATGGCAGATTGCAGTTTATACAGTATTTATTTAACTCATTCCTACGAAATGGATGAGCTGCACAGGAGTCAAAGAAAGTTTTTCCCAGAAAAGACTCAAGCCACCTTGGCTTGTGGACTTTACATTGTGCCACCTGCTCATCCTACAAAGTAAACCATGTCAGTTAAGTTTATACTGAAAGTTACATAAAGAAACCAATGTTCATCTCACCATTGTTTTTCCAACTCTTACAGTTTTGTTATCTCTAACATCCATTTTGAAGTTTCCTTTCATTTTTCTAATTTTAATCTTGATTTTGAAGCATATAAAAACTAAGAAGCAAATCTTCAGTATTTTGGTCATTCTAAGCTGCTTCTTTGACTAATAATTAATTTAATTGCCTTTAAAAAAATACTAAAACAGGATTGATATTGTTCTCCTCTTTTTATGGTTTACCAGGCACCAGAAACAGTATGTGCTTTATAAATTCTTAATAAGAATAACTAACCACAAACAATGAATTTACCTAGAGGGTGAAAGAGCCTATCCTTCTCAATAAAACAAATCGTCTTATCGCAAGACTCCATTTACATAATTTTTTTGTCAAAAAGGGAAATGTATAAAGAATGACTCAGATACCTAAGAGAAAGAAGTATTTGCTAAATATTGCTCAAATTCACATATCGGAAATATACAGGAAAAAATTTTCTGGACTTATACCTTGTTCGCTTTTCTGGTGGAAGAAGCACTCATCATTTCCTTCTTGCAGATTGAAATGGAAAATTAGGTTAATATTTCAGAATGAAAAGATGTTTAAGGAGGAATTCCAGATTCAATTGGATGAATCTGACTAATGGACAAGAAGCAAAGGAAAAGGGGAGAAAGGGTTACCCTAGAAAGCTGGCATTCCGATATGTTGCTTGCTTTCTGATCTAGAGTGTGTTCATTACTCAGTGAAGACAAATAAATTCAACGAACACTACTCGGACGAAATCAAGGTGAGGCGTTTCTGCTAAACTATTATTTTTCCTTATTTGCTAATTGCATGACAGGTGTTTATTCGGCAATGGCATTAGTCTGTCCCATGACTCAACGAAAATTGTCATTAGCAGAATTCCATTTCATTTTTATGACCACAATTACTATCCTTCCTTAGAAAGATAGTATAAAATTTGGAAGGTGCCGTTTCACTGATGTAAATATTTAATAAGATAGAGAGCATAAGGGTAAAAGGTGACACAGATCTTGATTAACCAAATCTGACATTTGGCAAAAACACCTTGGGATTTATGTTTTCTCAGCAAATTTCAACCTTATCAGAGGAGGCCAACGGAAACACTACATTCTTTATTCAAAAGAAGAAAAAGGATACCCTGAATTTCAGTAATTATCAGTTGAGAATCAAGTGAAATAGGTTTCTAAGTCTCTGACCAATGACCATCATGAACCATTACAGACAAATTTTCCAAATTTCCCATTTCAGAAGACCCTGAATTTCCAATAAAATATTAACCATTTAATCAGCAACTGCAACACTAAACTCTTGCGTATACCTAACATCCATGGAAGTCTGCACTGAATATTAGTTCATACAGCAATACTGCTCATGTTTTAGCTGTTGTTCTCAGTCTTTTTTTTTTTTATAAAAGAAGAAATGTATAGATAGAAAAAGAGAGAATTACAAACAAAAAGGAGGATAAGGGATCCTCCTATAACAAAAGTAACAGATAGAAAAACAAAAAGAGAGAATCAATGTAACATAGCGTCCCAATCCCTCATCATATCTATTAGGGATACCCCATTAAAAAGACCATGAGCTTTACACCAAGTAGACGCCAGCCGCCTAGTCTTATCCCTAATTAAGTTGAGAACAGAAGAAACACCCTTGAAAATTCGAGAATTTCGCTCAAGCCAGATGCACCAAATTGTAGCATAAATAGCACATTGCCACAAAAACTTAGCCTCTTTCCTTCTACCAAAACCATAGAAGTTAACCATCAAAAAAAGATCTAAAGATCAAGGACAGACCCAATATTCGCCATAAATGCCAAACAAGGACTGCCACAAAGAGTTGGCAGCAGAGCAATGTAAGAATAGGTGAGAAGCTGATTCTGAACATGTACCACACATAACACACATATCAGGGGAAAGGGCCTTATGAGGCCTACGAACCTGCAACATATCATTAGTATTTATTCTATTAAGTACCGCAGTCCAAATAAAAGCCTTGACCTTAGAGGGAGCTTTGGATTTCCACAAAGGTTTATCGAGAAGAAACCTAACCCTATTCGAAGAATAAGTTAGGTACTGAAAATAAGATTTGCAAGAAAAAACCCCAGAAGAGTCAAGAGACCAAATCCTTTTATCCGGGTAGGAGGAAAGAAGAACAGAATCCAGTAAACCCAAAAGGACCTCCAATTCAGAGAACTCTCTATCATTTAAGTTTCGAAAAAAGTGAAAATTCCAAGAGGATACTGAATTTTGGACATTACAAAAAATGTTGATAGGAGAATTATGTAGAGTAGAAAGACGATACAGGCGGGGGAAAGCACAAAAGAAGGGAACATCTCCTACCCATAGGTCCTCCCAAAATCTAATGTGAGAGCCATTACCTACTTTTAAGGAAAGCAAAGTCTTAAAAGTAGAATAGCCTTGAGAAATAAATTCTCAGTCTTGTTCTTACAATTGAACATTAACATGCTAATCTATCACTATTATCCATGGCCATGGCATGCATTGTGCACACACAATTGAAACAAAGATATAAACTTTATGAAGCAATTTACCTTGCAAACAATTACCCGAGAGAAAAAAGAGTGCATTTTGATGACAAACATTTGCCTAGGCAAAATATAAAGTGGCCTCCATTGTTGTATGCAAAAGGGTATATAGGGAACAAAATTATTAATTGATGCATAAACAAGCTGAGAGATATACGCACTGTTACAGGTAAAATGGATTAAGATGATGAACCAATAATGCAGCTATCTCATGCACAGAAGATGCAGCGTACCTGCTCTCACTAAGAGACGTTGAACAGAGAAATTCTAGCACAAACTTGAAACACTCAAATTAGGTACACTAAGCCCATCACAGCCTTAAATGATAGAGTTAATTAGGATTATCTATCAATTAATGCTGTGATTGGTCCTGTGCATCCAACTGGATGCACCAAATTTATGCAAGAATTTCTTTATCTCCATTGAAGAATACAGTAAGGGAGCGAAAAAAAGAAAAGTTTAAAGGAGGAGGAAGAAGAAGAAGAAGAGACAAAGGGACAAGGGTTTTGTGCGGATGAGTCCAAAGTTGATGTTTTCAGCAAAGAAAGGAAAGACCAAAATGTAGTTAAGAAAGTTGTCTTTTTTGTGGGCTAAGAGTGCACAAGACAGAGGAGAAGAAATTTCTACTGTTTATGTCGTGATGGGCTAGTCTACCATAAAGAAATGGAAAAACAAAAGAAAAACAAAAAAAGAAAAACAAAAACCAACCCCTTATGAAAAAGTTACAAAGAAAATAACCCACAGCTACAACAACAAAAGCTACCAACACTTCACGGTGGTCATTTTTACATCAATATAGCAACTTTTCATTTTATCTATCAAACAACGCACTTCAAATTATTTAGGAATTAAAATTCCGAAATAATTGTGTTATTTTTAAAAAATAAAAAAGTCGTTTGTAAGTTGTAACCAACCTACTTTCTAAGAAATCAACATTTTAACTATTCTTTTACTTTTCTGTTTGTTTGTTGTACTATGTTTATTATATTTTAATATTTTAATATATTTAAGTATATCGTTAAATTTTAATTATGCTATTATAAAATTACATTGTCATTATATTTAATAGCAAAGTATTTATACAAAAAAAATAAGTTTAATAAAAATGTAAGATTAACTAAAATGAAAATTAGTGGTATTTATATGATGGATTGCATGTGGGACTGAGAAACATGTTATTTGTTTAATATAAAAAATAATTTATTAAACAAGTTAATTTATAATGAAAAAATGTACAACACATTTATTTGCTTAGATGATTATGAGTCCCACACAGTAGAGGTTGTCGTGTAGTTGGACACATTCAATTGCAACAACATGACGACGTCATTTTCCTTGTTTCTACCGTTCACCGACATTTGAAATCGCCTCATCTTGTTCAATAGCTACCTCGAGATTAAGCTTGGTTGTACGATATGGCTCACACTATTGGAAAGGGCCACATTTTGGTGTCACACAGCTAAAAAGAACCTACACCAAATGCCTCAAACATTGAGGGAGTGCCAAGTGAGAAATGATTAGGATTTAGACATTAGAAAACTCTAGGATCCTTAAGTTACAAATAGGTTACTAACAAATTCATCCCTAGCGGCAGCAGATGAATGGCGACCATTTACATATTGCAGATGATCACCTCCTTGTTATAGTGGAAGATGACCAAACATTCAAGGTGATTCAGTCAATTCCTGCTGCATGCTGTTTTCTTCAATTAATGGTGTTGATTGGGCCTTCATTTGATATTGAGATGTAGTGTAATTGTGACAAATTTCAAGCACAAATATTCCTTTGTTCATATGTTGTGTCATGTGTGCATCAATTCATTTAGATTGCATATAATTTGGGGACCAAGTCTACAAGCTAGAAAACATTATTTGGTGTTTACTGGCAAGAGTTTCAAATAGTGAGAAATGAAGTATAATGGCACTAGAAGAAATCATCACGGTCATCCATAATCAAGTAGCATTCATAATGAATATACCTTAAGGAAAAAAGGTCAATTAAAGCACCCTTATTGTGTTAGTACCTCTTGCGAAAATCTGCCCGTTATTGTGTTAGCACTTCTTGAGAAAGTTCACACCAAAAGTAGTGTCTATTACTCTACTTTCATAGTACTTTCGTAATTTTTCGTAGTGTTCTATTCTAATTCAAAATCATATATCTTATTTTAAGTAATAAATTTTTCAATTATGATTCTCTTCAAATTAACTTGTTTATAAATTATTAAAGTGTTAAACGGTTAGTATTAATGTGATGCTTTGTACCTTAAAAAAATAATTAATTTGATGCTTTTTAGTTATGCATGTAAATCATCATATAAATATTATTAATTTTTATTTTATTTAATCTTACATATTTTATTTTATTTTATTGACTAAAAAAGATATTCATTCATTCATATTGGTAAAATACAATCAAAATAATACAAATCCGACATCGCTAAAAACTCGAAAAGAATGAATTAAACAAACTCACAAAGATTGTTAATAGCATAACTCTTGCGAAAATCTGCCTACAAATGTGACAAAATCAAAGTGGCTGACCTGAATACCCATGCTCCGAACCAAACGTTGACGCCCAAGTCTTGATTGAATCTGTACTTTGGATAGTCGATCTACCAATCGTAACCAAACGAACACCGCAACAAGACGGAAACCAAAATCATGCCGCATCAAGACGACGAACAATAAAACACGGCAACGAAAACACTGAAAAGCACAAAAGAAAAACAGATCTATGTAAAAAATCACTTATTTAGATAAAAGGAGAGAACAAAATGATGTAGAGGGGTGATTCTAAACCAAAAAAAGGGCCCAAACCACCCCCCTCCGGTGAATGAGAAAAAAGGAAAAGAGGAGTAAATAGAAGAAAATTTCTAGGGCCGGCCTAACCGGCAGTCCAAGGAAGATATCATATGAATCTTACATATTTTATTAAACCTAGTTATTTTTTTTGTATAAATCATTAATTTATAAAATAAGCCCTTATTTTTTATACCAAAAACGTATATATAAGCTAAAAAGTACTATTAGGAAGTCGATTTGTTAACAATTAAAACAAAAAAAATATTGAAAAGTCAATGTCTTAAAAATCAATTTCTCAACGTTTATAATAATAAATATTTTGAGAATTAAAGTTCCATATGTTGTATTATGAGAATTTTTTAGGCAATGTTTGGAAGGAAGACATACAGAGAATAGTAAGAAGTGAAATGAGTAAAGGATTGTATAGTGATTAAAACACGCAGTAAAATAATGTAATAAC
This sequence comes from Ormosia semicastrata, assembly GCA_029884595.1. Lineage (NCBI taxonomy): Eukaryota > Viridiplantae > Streptophyta > Magnoliopsida > Fabales > Fabaceae > Ormosia > Ormosia semicastrata. The sequence goes on from JAQQTO010000041.1 coordinate 6,066,416, forward strand.
AATTCAAAAATAATTATTTTTGTGTTTAAATTTATTCTAACATTATGAAGATAAATTCAAAATATCTAATAAAAATTACTTGATACTTTAAAAAAAATTCGATTTTACGAAAACTTTATATGCAGTACAAAAAAAATGGACATTATCCACGGTTATTTAGCTACCATTAAGTGATTGTAGCTAATAATACTAAAGCACCAAGTCTTTGTTTCATAACCTTTCCTTCTATTTTCTCACTCACCAAAACAGACCCTTTTTCCCCTTTTCCCCTTTTCCCCTTTTCTTCTTTTCGACCACACCGTCGAACTCACCTGAGAAGCCTCTTTGATTTCTGTGGCAAAGCATGAGCCTCACAGCAGTTTGAATCTCCCTTGAAGTAATTGTTGGCTTCTTGTTGTTGATGAAACTATTCATGATCCCCATGGCCTTGCTAGAGATCCCGATGTCAGGGTGCACCTACTTCAGAACCTTGAAGATGTAGATCTTATAAGTTTCCACGCTTTTCTTGTTCCTCTTCTTCTTCTTGTCGCTGGCGGCAGCGCCACCCTCATTCGGCAGCTTTTTCCTAGTCTTCTATTTCAACTTCAGAATAATTTTTTTTGTTTTTATTTTATTTCATATGTTGTATTGAGAATCTTAAACATGTACATTGTTTTTAGTTGTCTTGTTACTGAATGTTTAGAAGTTTAATTTGGAAGAAGGTTGAGGTCGATTACTGATGTACAAATATGTGTTTCAGCTTAGTTTTTATTTTGGCTGCATGCAAGCTATATGTCAAAATGCCTGAACCATTTACTCTTATTGCTGATTATCTAGTGAGTCCTTGAATCCTTGTATGCTGTCTTCGGTGCTTAAGTGTAAATACCAAAAATTACTATTTCATTCTTTAAAAATTTACTTAAGAACTATGGATAAATTGGGTGTTGCTATGCTCTCCTTTGAGTGCTCAAAAGTTGCTATGCTCTCCGTACAGTGGTTTGCACAATCTACCAGTCAAGTATTGATATATCTGATGCATTTGATGAGGTATGAAGTCTTACCAGTTACCATAGAGGTACAATTCTGTTATAGGTAATGCTCTATAAATGTTTTTTTTTTTTTTCTTTTTATAGAAATCTGCAATGTGTTACTAATTTGGTTCACATAAAGCTGTATTTACTGTAACTGTATTCTTTTATTAGTGTTGTTTCAGCTGCTGAACACAAGTTCTTAAAGAGAGGAGTAAAGGAGGTGGTTAAAAGTATAAGGCATGGTCATAAAGGGTTAGTATTCTCTGAAAATTCTCTTTTTCAGAAAGAGCATTAGATAAAATGTCTACAAAAGCCTTGTTCTTATTGATCCCCCTTGAGGGGAATAAAAAAGGCACACACACAGTAGGATTCTATGAATTCCCTTGTGTTATTTATGTATTTCACTATGCAAAAGAAATGTGTAGCCTAATTTTCTGCTTTTGTGAGTGCAAATTATGTGTTATAGCTAGGAACATATCACCCATTGATGTCATCACTCGTGTTCCTATCTTGTGTGAAGAATCTGACATTCTATATGTATATGTCCCTTCTAAAGAAGTATATAACCCATTTTACCTTGTATCTTGATGTTTATGAATTTGGAATGTATGAACAGAGATGATGGATTTTTATAGATAAATTCACCCTTTGTGGTTATGAAGTTATAAGTAGTTAGTGTATTATTAATGCAGAATATATAGCAAGCCTTCCTTTGTACATTTGATTTAATGTGTTACTGGTTTAAATTATTCACCTTATTCTAAGTCATTATAAATTTCCTTGGTTGTTGGGGTAGATGTCATATATCACGTGACATGCTGACTTTGTTCTCATATTTGTAAAAAAATATTATGTTCGACTAAACTGGTACATGGCATAGGTGGATATTGAAAGCAACTAGTATTTTTTTTTAAAAGAAATAGTTAGCCACGGTTTAACCGTAGCTAAACATTGATTTAGCCACGGTTTAAGCGTAGCAAAACATTTTATGAAATGTATTCTAGCCAAGATGAGCCACGGTTATAACCGTAGGTAACATAATGTTGCTACGGTTACTAAAATCGTGGCTAATAAATTAGCCACGCCTTATTTAGCCATGGTTGTTATAACTGTGCCTAACTTTGTTTAGCTACAATTTTAAAGGAATTTGCCACGGTTAAAATTGTGGCTAAACATTGATTTTTTTGTAGTGACGTATCCATACCGAAACCAAACCTTGTTATCAACACACTTGAAACATGAAATTTATACAAAAATATGAGAATAAAAAAATAAAGCAGAAAAACATATGTTTTTTGTTTTTGATATATAAGTATATCTTGTAGTTTCCTTATTGCATACCTTAAATAATCATATAAGCTATTTTATTTATTTATTCCAAAAATAAATAACGTGCAGTATTACCAAATTTAATCTAATAGATAACTTGTCAAATCTTATATAATGTGCAACACATCCTTTCTAACGTGCAATGTATCAAATCCAATATGCAGCATATCAAATTCATATATAATAGGATTTAACTAACCATTGGTTGCTGCTTGTACCACATTCTTGACTTTTGATGCATATCTAATAGGATTTCGCAATAACGTGTAGCAATAAATCCTATATATCAAGATAACATGTAGTAATAAATCTCATCTATCAAGATAACGTGCGACAATAAATCTTATCTATCAAGATAACGTGCAGCAATAAATCTTATCTAATAGGATTTAAAATATTAGTGGCTATAACGTTTGAAAACTTTTGATTTTTCTATTCCAAATAAAATTTCTTCAGATAATTATATCATATCTTAATTGTATTCTAAGTGCAAGTAAAGAATATAATAATATTCCATTTGAATCAAAATTTTATTTATTTGATTAAATTAAATTCTCTAATTTAATTATCAAATAATAAATTAAATAATCTTTTAGCAAAGATTGGAACACTCGTTAGTATGTGACCTCATAGGTTCAATACTAAGCTGGTAGTAAATTAGTCGAACTAAATTACTAATCAAGGTTGATGTCTAGCAACATTCCTTAAAGACCGGATAGCACGAAGTAACATCTTTTTCTCTTCAAGAACCTTTAGAAGAATAATGTAATATTTTCTTTAATCGTTCCAGCTCTGAGTTAACCTTAGAGTATGGTATAACTATCAAACTCTAATAGGTAAAGCTTTATGTTTTATAACCAATTAGTGAATGACTTAAGAAACTCATTTCTTCATTCATTCAATTGCCCTGGCCAATGTCTTAATTTTATAGTTATAATCATAGAGCTCAAATTCATTACCAAGAGTTGATGGATTCTTTCTTAATATATCATTAACTCTACAAGTATTTAGTCATACCCAATATTCACTCAACTAGCGTCCTAGGGCATTAGGTGTTCAGAATCAAAGTATAACAAATAACATGTTAATTACTATGATAATCTCATGTCAAATGAAAAGTTTACACTATATCTTTTTATTAGAATATCTTATTGGCAGTTTAACAGTAATATAAATCATTAGTAATTCTCAGTTGAGTCAATTCAATGATTATATCTTCATATGCATCATTTATATATGTGAATTAATAAATAAGATTTATCAATTTCTATCAAATAGAGACAATCACACATATATTGATCTATTCAGATTACTAATGTCTTATTCTCAATAATCTTATTATCAAAAACACTTTAGATTAAATTATAAATAAAAGCTCGTCTCTCATTATCATGATGACAAAGTGTCTAAATTTAATCAATGACCTTGTCATATTAATTAAACAACTAAATAATAAATATGATAAAATAAATCGAATGTCATGTTATTTATCAAAAAATAAAATGATTACAATGTGTTCCAAAAAATTATACAATAGATTGGATTTAGGGCATATCAATATTTCCTAACAATCTCTCACTTGCACTAGAGTCAATCTCTCATGTATTTCATTCCCAATTTTCACTTGTGCTTGTCAAACTCCTTTACACTAAGTGCTTTGGTGAATGGATTTGCTGCATTTTCTTTTCTATCAACCTTTTGAATCTTAACGTCTCTACGTTCAATGATTTCTCTAATTAAGTGATACTTCTACAAAATATGTTTAGATTTTTTATGCAATATTGGTTCTTTTACTTAAGCAATGGCTCCATTATTGTCACACAACAATAGAACTGGTTCTTCTATTGAAGGAACCACACCAAGTTCATATATGAACTTCTTCATCCAAACCACTTCTTTAGCAGCCTCATTTGCTACTATATATTATGCTTCAGTTGTTGAGTCAACTATTGTAGCTTGTTTGAAACTTTTCCAACTCACTACACCACCATTTAAAGTGGAAACATAACTAGAAACAGATTTGCTATCATCCTTATCTTATGCAAAACTTGCATCTGCATAACCTTTTAGTTTTAGTTATGAATCTCCATAAATGAGGAATTGGTCTTTAGTTCTTCTCAAGTACTTCAGAATGTTTTTAACCAGTTTCCAATGTTCTTCACCAGTGTCTTCCTGATATCGGCTTGTTACACCCAGTGCATAAGCAATATCAGGACGTGTACAAGTTGTGGTATACATGATAGCTCCCACTGCACTTGCATATGATATTCTATTCAAGCGTTCTTTCTCTTCAAGGGTTTTAGAACTATCCTCCCTAGTGAGAGAAATTTCAATGCCTATTAGCAAATAGTCTCTTTTGGAATTTTCCATGTTATACCTCTTTAAGATGGTATCAATGTACATAGACTGTGAAAGTCAAAGCAACATTTTAGATCTATCCCTATAAATCTTTATTCCCAAAATATAGGTTGCTTCTCCCAAATCTTTCATGGAGAACTGTTCAGAAAGCCAAATTTTTGTACTTTGCAATGCTGATACATCATTTCCTATGAGTAATATGTCATCAACATATAACACCAAGAAAATAATTATGCTCCCACTAATTTTTTATAGACACAAGGCTCCTCTTCACATCTAATAAAATCAATCTTCTCGATTGTCTTGTTGAAGCAGATATTCCAATTTGTAGTAGCTTGCTTTAATCTATAAATGGATCGTTGTAGCTTGTAAACTTTATTATGATCAGACAAGGACATGAAACCATCAGGTTGTGTCATATACACTTCTTCTTGAAGCTCACCATTTAGGAAAATAGTTTTCACATCCATTTGTCATATTTCATAATCATACTATGTTGTTATAGTAAGTAGAATCCGAATTGATTTGAGCATTACCACGGAAGAAAATGTTTCATCATAATCTATTCATTTTTTTGACAATATCCCTTAGCAACAAGACGTGCTTTATAGGTCTCCACCTTTCCGTCCACTCCAATCTTTTTCTTGAAAACCCATTTACAACCAATAGGCTTTATATCCTTTGAAATTTCAACTAAAGTCCATACTTTGTTGATCTTCATGGATTCCATTTCAGATTTCATGGCTTCTTGTCACTTCTTGTAGTCAGAACTTTGAATGGCCTCTTTATAGGTTCTAGGGTCATCATCATTATGATCAACCTCATTTGACACATTATCTTGCACCAATAAGTTTAATCTACTCAGTGCACGATGTGCGCGACTATACTTTCTAAGATGTTCATTTGCAACTGATTCACTTTGTACTGGATTTGGTGGTTGTTACATTGGTTCTAAAATTGGTTCATTAACCTGTTCTTGAACCTCAACCATCGAAGGTGGTGATCTTCGTGTTAACTTCAGAACATCCAGCAAAGGTTTCTCAACTTGCATTTCAAGCTCTTGAACTTGCGTTATTTCATTGGTTTCTTGAATTTCATCTAGTTCTATTTCTTCACCATGACTTCTCTCTGAAAGAAAATCCCTTTCTAAAAAGGTTGCTCCTTTTGCCACAAACACGTTGTGGTCAGAAGGGTGATAGAAATAATATCTCATTGTTTCTTTGGAATACCCAATGAACCTACATTTATCAGACCTTGCATCAATTTTATCTGTTTGTAATCTCTTAACATAGGCCGGACATCCCTAAACTCCAATGTGCTTGAGACTTAGCTTACGACCTTTTCATATCTCATATGGTGTTGTAGAGACTGACTTTATGGGAACTTTATTTAATAAATATGCTGGTGTTTCTAAAGCATATCCCCATAAATTCATTGGAAGATCAGTGAACCACATCATGGATTTTACCATATCTAATAATGTTTGATTCCTTCTTTCGAATATACCATTGTGTTGTGATGTTCCTGGAGGTGTCCATTGGGATTGAATTCTATTTTCATTTAGATAATCAAAAAAATTGTCACTAAAATATTCTCCTCCTTTATCGGATCTGAGTATCTTGATACTCTTACCAAGTTATTTCTCAACTTCACTACAGAAACTTTTGAACCTTTCAAATGAATCGGATTATATTTCATAAGATACACAAAATCATATCTAGACATATCATCAGTGAAGGTGATAAAATAAGAATATCCTCCTTTGGCTTGAATTTTCATGGGCCCACAAACATTTGTATGAATTAGACCCAATAATTCAGAAGCTCGCTCTTCATTTCCAATAAATGGAGATTTGGTCATTTTTCCTTTAAGACAAGATTCACAAGTTGTATATGATTCATAATCATAATAGTTAAGGTAACCTTTCTTGTGTAATTTGTTAATTATTTTCTCTCCTATATGACCAAGTCTACAATGCCAAAGGTATGTACGATTTACTTGATTGTCTCTTTCTTTTTTAAGACCAGAAACATGTATAGTCGATTTTACATTCATAACAGGTAAGACATAAATACCATGTTGGAGATAGTCATTCACATATAAATCATCATTATGATAAATTGAGCAAATGCTATTATTGAAAACAATATGAAAATCACTCTTGTCCAACATAGAAATTGAAATAACATTCGAAACAAATTTTGGAACATAATAACAATTCTCCAACACCAATGTTTTGCTAGTAGGCATTATTAAAGAAATTGATCCTACAGCTAGGGCCGCAACATTTGCATCATTCCCAACCTAAAGACTAATTTTTCCTTTCTTTAACCTTTTACTTATTTGTAGCCCCTGCAACATATTGTAGATATTAAAACTACTTCCAGTATCTAATACCCACATTGAAGAATCAGTAATAGTTAAAGAAATCATGAAAAAAAAAATCATTAAAGTCTCACATTGTTTCTTTTCTTTTAGAGAAGTAAGATACTTCTTGCAATTTATCTTCCAATGACCTTTCTCCTTACAGAAGAAACATTCAGCATCAAACTTGTCTGGCTTATCCTCTTTAACCTTGGGTTTGGTCACACCACCTTTAGGTGCAAGGGGTTTCCTTTTCAGCTTATACTTACATTTACCTTTCTTTTTATAGGATTTACTAACCATCATGGTAGTTCCTTTCTTCTTCTCAGATGCTACTTGATTCTAATAATCAGTCAATAAATTGAACATCTCATGAAGTTCACAACTCATTTTATTCATGTTGAAGTTAATAATGAATTGTGAAAATGATTCAGGAAGTGATTGCAATACCAAATCTTGAGAAAACTCTTTTCTAAGTTTGCACCCTAACTTCTCAAGTTGTTCAATAAGATTAATCATCTTTAGAACATGAGGCCCAACTGGAGAGCCTGCAATCAATGCGGACCTAAACAAATTTTTGAACAACTGATACCTAGTTGTTCTGCTTTGTCCACCATACATCTTCTTAAGATGTTCAATGATCGCAGGTGGGTCCATATCCATATGTTGCCTTTGAAGCTCGGAACTTATTGATGTTAGAATGATGCATTTGGCATTAAGACATTCTTCCAAGTACTTTTGATAAGCCTTGGTTGCTTCAGCATCTTCTTTGTCAGAAGAGGCAGTTTTGGCAAGGTTATCAATCACATCGATAAATTTTTCATGCATAAGAACAATTCTTAAATTATGGTACCAATCATCATAATTGGCTCCAACCAATTTGCTGGTATCAAGAATGCAGCGCAGTGATAAGAAATATATGTTGAGAAATCTAAAACAAGAAAAGAAAATATAAGAACACATTTTCATTTATCATAAAGATATGGGCTTTTATCTAGATAATATTTCCACTAACTACATTACTATTAAGGTTGTTTCAGACATCTCTATTTTCTTAGTGGAGTTAAGAATTATATATATATATATATATATGAATTTTGTATCAAGTCTTTTCTCATGCATGTATATTTTAAAGTAGATAATTTTGTATCATATACAACTTTTAAAACAATTCCACATCATACAGTTCCCTGGTAGTCAGGTCATTCCTATTGGTATTAATGAATTAAAACTTTATACAATTTTGTATCACATACAAAACTAATTTCATACTATATAGTTCCCTGGTTGTCAGGACATTCCTATTGGTATTAATGAATTAAACTTTATACTCCTAGAGTAGTCTAGACGTTTTGTATAAATTAATTTTTTCTATGTATATGCATCACATGCAATAACTAAAATTTTCTATTTTATTTTATTTGTTAAACCACAAGTCTCCTGATTGTACGGCCACTTCTTATGAACAAGGAATATATATATATATATCATATAAAATTTCCAAAAGTTGTCGAAAAGCATATTACAAGTATACTAACTCACAATTAGAATTAACAAACCAATGTCACGCACAAAGTATGCTTCAAATATACTAATGCACAAACTCATAAATATAATTTGTTACTTTATGTAAAACTAGCCATGAATAAATCATTATATCACTTGTAAATTAAATTCATGAAAGCAATGTATAATTTCAAATTATACTTAAGCACACGAGTGAGCAGTGCACATAATAATTATGCACAAATTACATCACAGGAAAAATAATTCATTATTTAAATCATGCATCTACTTCACAAATTCATGAATTATAATTTTATTAATACAATTTAAACACAAAATAACTCAGGCTCTGATATCACTGAAGGATTGCATAGTGATCAAAACACGCAGCAGAACAACGTAATGACAATCCAAAAATAATTATTTTTGTGTTTAAATTTATTTTAATATTATGAAGATGAATTCGAAATACCTGGTAGAATGTACTTAATACTTTAAAAAAATTCTTTGATTGTACGAAAATTCTATGCGTATCCATACCAATACCAAACATTGCTATCAACACATTTGAAATATGAAATTTATACAAAAACCTAAGAATAAAAAAAACATAGAAAAACATATGTTTTTTGTTTTTGATATATCAGTATATCTTGAAGTTTTCTTACTGCACACTTTAAATAGCCATATAAGATATTTTATTTATTTATTCCAAACATAAATAACGTGCAGTATTACCAAATCCTATCTAATAAGCAACTTGTCAAATCTTACATAATGTGCAACATATCCTTTCTAACGTGAAGCATATCAAGTCCAACGTGCAGCATATCAGATTCGTATCTAATAGGATTTAACCAACCATTGGTTGCTGCTTGTACCACATTCTTGACTTTTGATGCATATTTAATAGGATTTCACAATAACATGCAGCAATAAATCTTATCTATCAAAATAACGAGCAACAATAAATCTTATCTATTAAGATAATGTACAACAATAAATCTTATCTATCAAGATAATGTGCAGTAATAAATCCTATCCAATAGGATTTAAAACATTAGTGGCTACAACGTTTGAAAACTTTTGATTTTTCTATTCTAAATAAAATTTCTTCAAGTAATTGTATCATATATTAATTGTATTCTAAGTGCTAGTAAAGAATATAATAATATTTCATTTGGATCAAAAATTTATCTATTTGATTAAATTAAATTCTTTAATTTAATTATTAAATAATCATTTAGCAAAGATTGGAACACTCGTTAGTGCGTGACCCCATAGGTTCAATATTAAGTCAGTAATAAATTAGTCGAACCAAATTACTAATTAAAGTTGGTGTTTAGCAACACTTTTTAACGACCGGATAGCATGAAATGACATCTTTTTCTCTCCAAGAACTTTTAGAAGAATAATATAATATTTCCTTTCATTGTTCCAACTTTGAGTTAACTTTAAAGTATGGTATAATTGTCAAACTCTAATAGGTAAACCTTTATGTTTTATAATTATCTAGTGAATGACTTAAGAAACTCATTTCTTCATTTATTCAATTGTCTTGTCCAATGTCTTAATTTTATTGTTATAATCATAGAGCTTAAACTCATTACCAAGAGTTAAACTCATTACCAAGAGTTGATGGATTCTTTCTTGATATCATTAATTCTACAAGTATTTAATCATACCAAATATCCATTCAACTAGCGCTCTAGGACATTAGGTGTTCAGAATCAAAGTATAACAAATAACTTGTTAATTAATATAATAATTTCAGGTCAAAGAAAAAGTTTACACCATGTTCTTCATGAGAATGTCCTATTGACAGTTTAACAGTAATATAAACCATCAGGAATTATTAGTTGAGTCAGTTCAATGATCGTATTTCCATATACATCATCTATATATGTGAATTAATAAATGAGATATATCAATTTCTATCCAATAGAGACAATTACACATATATTGATCCATCCAGATTACTAATGTCATATTCTCAATAATCTTATGATTAAGGGCTTGTTTGGAAAATTGAAAATATAGATTATGCTGATAATCGATTATTGTTATAATCAATTATAATCGATTATTGTTATAATTGATTATAATCGATTCATTTTTATGTTTGAATGCATTAGCTGTAAAGTGATTTTAAGTTAATATGATTCGTTTGGATATATAAAAAGAATCACTTTCATGCATTAAATTACTAAAATAGGTATAGAATGATTAAAAAAATAATTTGATTGAGGACAAAATAGTATTTACATATCAAAGTGTAAGAAATAATCTATAAGCTAAAATCATAAGCTTCAATCTTTAGCTTATGATTATTAGCTGAAAAAAGCTTTTATTTTGGATTGAATTTCGTGTAAAAGCTTTTTTAGAAAATAATCTTTTTACCCAAACATAATAATTATTTCACAAAATAGTTTAATCCTCCAAAAACAGCTGAATGAGAAAGATTTAATCTTTCTCAAACATACTCTAAGAATACTTTAGATTAAATTATAAATAAAAACTCACCTCTTATTATCATAATCTCTATCATGATGATAAGTATCTAAATTTAATCAAGGAACTTGTCATATTAATTAAATAATTAAATAATAAATATGACAAAATAAATTGAGTGTCATATTATTTATCAAAAAATAAAATAATTATAATATATTTTAAAAAATTATACAATAGATTGAATTTAAGACATGTCAATTTTTCCTAACAATGACAAAGCTCACTAAAAATATATTTATGAGTTATTTATAAAAAAAAAAAATCCATCCCTTACCACTTAGTCTCAAATTTTTTATCTACAAAATTAGAGAATCAATGAGAAAATGGCAAAAACTCTACTTTCCTCTCTTATTAAATAACTAAATAATAGAGTTGTATGTTATATTATATTCCTTTCTTTTTATTTTCATTACATCTATATATTATTTATTATTTATTATCTATTATCTATCTATCATCTCTATATAATTGGATTACCTCTATGCCATGTGGCATTCTCTCATTTTAATTCACTCCATATTATTCTTGCCATTTTTTCTTGCGCGCCTTTAATTCATTATTTTTTTTAATTTTTATTTTGCTTTTGTGTCTTCATCTATTTTCTGACCGCTTGCTTATCTTTCTCTCTAAATAGGCCCTCTCCCTCTTTGCTTTCTTCAATTCACATGTGTGTATTAATTATCTATCATTTAATGCAAAATTAATTAATTCTCCTACACAAGTGCACATAGTTGTTACTTTCACGAATTATTTGCTGATTTCTTCATTGCTCAAGATGGCTAACTCCATGACTATCACGGCCAGGGTTCTAAATTGCAGTCCGCATCACCTGATGCGGCCGCAATATTGCCGTTGCGGCCTACGCAGCAACGGCATCAGACCACAATTGCGGTGTGAACAGAAATCACATAAAACGGTCACAACGGAACGGTGTTGCGGCCACAACGGAACAACATTATGGCCGCAACGGGCCACAATAGTGCTCAGTTCCATTTTTTCTTTCAAATCGACATTGTCAGAGCACGGGAAAGATAAAGAAGAAGATTCTGCATCAACCCAATAATTTCATCAACAGGGAAAAGGAGAAAACAGACAAAATCATCAGATATCAATGTCATTCACGGACTCACCTTGTAGTTGAAAACCATCTTGCAGTCTATATCTCTGTCTCTATCTCCCATTTTCTCTGAAAACCATCTCCTTCTCCGCTCCAGTCTCCATCTTGCAGATCCTAGATCACGGACTCACCATCTTGCTCCGCCAGTCCAACGCTTCACAGGTAAGCTCATCTCTCCTAGACCCAGTCTCTCTTATGCTTACTTTCTCTGTATGCATGCATCTTAGGGTTGAGGTTGGGGTTAGATTTGTGTGAGATTTGGGAGGCTGATAGGGGGTGGTGGGTGAGACCATGAGAGTGAGATCGTGAGAGGCTGAGAGGGATTAACGAAGAGGGAGGCAAAGAGGGAGCCGTGGAGGTGGATCGCGGATGACATGGGTGATTGGGCTGAGAGGGGGAGGTGCCCGTGAAGGTGGGCGGCGTGGGTGGTGGTCGCGAATCAAGAGAAGGAAGGGAAGGCGGAGACCAGGAGAGGAAGAGGGGAGAGGAAAGGAAGAAGGGGGTCGGGGTGGGCCGTGAAATGAAGAGAAAGATGGAGACGGAGAGAGAAGAGAGAGTTGCGAAACCGAGAGAGAAGGGATGGGGTGGATTTGGGAAAATGAAGTGAGAAGGGAAATTTGGGGGTGGTAGGCCGTAGGTAATGGGTGGGCGGGGAAATTGGACTGGGTTTGGGAGGGATTTGGGCGCAGGAATGGGGAAAATTGGGGAAAATTTGGGGATTTTTTTTTTTAAAAAAGAGTAGGAAAATTTGAGGAAGAGGGAAATTGAAAAAAATTATAAGACTTGAGAAAATTGAAAAATTTGATAATAGTGTCGAAAATTAAGTTAAGAATATTTATAATTAATTAGCAACTTATATTAAGGGTTTAAAATTAAAGTTAATTATTGATGAAGTATTAGGAATAGTGATAATTAATTTAATTACTTAATTGTTTGTTTAAAAGAAAATAATTAGTAGTCTATATTAAGAGTTTTAACTTTGAAGTTAAAGTTAATTATTGATTGTTAATTGGGGTGTTAATAATAGTGATAATTAAGTTAATTATTGATAATTGTTATAATTTATTTTTGTAAATAGGTATTATAAATTTTAAATAATGCCGCCAAGAGAAGAATTTCCTATAGGAAGATTGGAGGGTGCTCCAAGTGATGATATTGGATGGCATTTCAGAACAGTTGTACCTGAAAATCGAAACAACATCACATGCAAACTTTGTGTAAAAGTGATAAAGGGTGGCATTACAAGATTGAAGTAACATATAGCAAATTTAAAAGGGCAAGTAGCAGGTTGTCCTAGAGTCAATACATTAGTCAGGGAGAATATGATGAAACTCCTCATGGATGGGAAAGCAAAAAAAATTGACTCTAAATAAAGAAAAGAAGAATTCGAAGAAGGCTTAAGGGGAAATGTTGAATAGGAAGACGTGGAATACCATATTGATGAACAAATCAGGCTAGCTACACAGGAGAGCCTTATATCACAACATGAATGGGAAGACAGACAACGATTCAGACAACAAATAGGGGGATCTGAAAATATATATGAAGAGGGTGGAAGCTCTCGTGCAAGTGTTAGTGAAGTCAGAAGGCCACAAGATATTTCTGCTACTTTGAGGTCTACAGATGTTAACCTTGTGAGAAGTAAAAGCGTGAAGCAACCAAAAGTTGCTGGTGGTTGGATGAAAACACTAAGAAAAACACTTGGAGCAGCAGTAAGTAGGTTTCTAATTTATGAGCGTTTGCCTATGAATTTAGCTGATTCTCCTTGGTTGCATGCTTTGATTGTTGAAGCAGCTGAGGTAGGAAAAGGAGTTAAGTGCCCAACTCCTTATGAAGTTTCAGATGTGTATTTGGAAGTTGAATATAAAAAAATGCAAGAATGGATAAATACACTAAAGGGTACTTGGAAAGAAAGAGGAGTCACAATAATGTGTGATGGTTGGACTGATAGTATAAACCATACACATATTATGAATTTTCTTGTTTACTGCAGCAATGGGACAATTTTCTTAAAATATGTTGATGCTTCTGGTGTTGATACTAGAAATACAGATTATTACTTCCAGTTGCTTGACAAAGTTATAGATGAAGTTGGAGAAGAATATGTAATCCAAGTAGTTATAGACAATGAAAAAACACTAAAAGTAGCTGGGGAAAAATTGATGGAAAAAAGGCCACATTTGTATTGGTCTGCATGCGCAGCTCATTGTTTAGATTTTTGCTTGGTAGATATAGGGAAAAAGCAAAATGTGAAGAAATTATTGAATGATGCAAAGATAGTGACAACTTTCATCTATAACCACATATGGACAGTAAATTTGATGAAGAAATATACTGGAGGTAGAGAAATTGTCCGTCCTGGCATAACTCGATTTGCAACACAGTTCTTGCAGCTTCAAGCTATTATGAAGCAAAAGCAAGGTTTAAGAAACATGTTTAACTCAGAAGAATTTAGAATATCTAAGTTTGGGAAAGAGAAAAAGGACCAGCATTTGAAGCAAGAAAAATTGTTTTGAGTAGTGAATTTTGGAGTAAGGTTATTGATCTACTGAAAGTATTTGAACCTATTGTAAAAGTCTTGAGGCTGGTCGATGGTGACGTGAAGCCAACAATGGATTTTCTTTATGAAGCCATAGATCGAGCCAAACAATCTATCCAACAAAATTCTCGATATCATACAAGATATAATGAAATAATAGACCAGCACTGGAGATTCATGCATTCTGATCTTCATTTTGCAGGTACGTCAATAATCGATATAATTTATAATTTTTTGTTTTGTTATAAAATTTTACATTCATGCCTCTATGCATAATAATTGATTAACTTTTTTTAGGTTATTTTCTTAACCCACAATTTCAATATGGAGTTGAACATGGATCGATGTTTATAAAGAAACTTTTGATGGAACCGAGAACGCGTCATCATCAAATTAGAAAGAAACATGGATGATCAAATTAAAGCTTTGAATCAGTTAGTAAATAATGTTTATACTTAAATCTTATAAATTTATAATTAAATATTATATATTTACTTATTGACATATTATATTGTGTTATACAGTTGATGATTTTTAGGGAAAAACGTGAATCATTTGGCACACCACAAGCTCAAAGAGCTTGGGCTAGAATGAATCCAAGTAAAATATATTTTTCTCTTTTTTGTACAAGTAAATCTATTTAAAATTTATTTATACTTTATATGACAAATAATTATTCATTATGCTTGGTCATTTAAATAGCTGAATGGTGGTTGATATTTGGATCGTGTGCTCCGAACTTCAACGTGTGGCAATAAAAGTTCTCAGTCAAACAACTTCGGCTACAAATTGTGAAAGAAATTGGAGCACATTCAGCTACATTCATACAAAGACAAGGAATAGACTCAAGTACAAAAAGCTACAAAAACTTGTCTTCACATATTACAATATGAAGTTGAAAATGAGACATGAAGAAAGAAGAAGTCAAGATGAAATTGAAGCTAATTTTAATCCAATTAATCTTGAGTACATATTTCAAGAAGAAGATCCATTATCTCCTTGGATTGAAGAAAGAGAAGGCCCTGTAGTAGATGGAGTACAAAATTCAGAGTGGTTGCCTAGAATTGATACTAATGATGAAGATATGGAAGCTGGTGATGATGATGATGATGCAGGTTCTGATGAAAATAGTGGTGGTTTAAGCCCTCCTAGTAATAACAGTAGTAATGGTGGTGCTGATGTAGAAGCTGAAAAAAAAATGATGATAATGATGAAGAGGATGATGAATATAGGCAAAATGATCCATATCAGGAGATTCCATACAATCGCCGTGACAAGAGCCTAATGATTAATATGACTACATCTAGGCCAAATATGGTTCCTTCTGATCATTCATTTAGTGATAGGAGAAGAGGTGGATCACAGTCTAGTAGAGGAAGAAGGCAACAAAATGTTACACTAAAAGATTCTTCCTTTTCGAGCATTGCACAAAGTTTTGGTGACTTTGGTCTTGGTGAATCATCTCAGAGTAGTCAGGGGTATTATCCACCATCTTATCAGTATCCTTATTTCAGTGCATATGATCAATATACTAGAAGTAATCAACTTCTACCATATCATCAATCTTCAACGAACTATCAAGATTCTGATCATCAACAATCAAGTAGTTGATTTTTTTATTATGTCTTTGGACAAGGAGGCATGCAAGGTAATAGCCAAAATGAAAGTGGAGGTTATGATCTTCCACGCTATTCTATCATGTGGTAATAATTATCATGTAAGTTCTATTTATATTGTCTTTAAGTTTTTAATTTATTTATTTATTTACTTATTTATTTACTATTTTAAATTTAATAATTTACTTTATTATTTAAAAAAATTTAAGTGAGATTTAGTTTATTATTTGTGAATTGTAAATAAAAAGAATTCTTATAATACTTATAAATATTTAAGATATTAATTATGAGTTTATATCATGCTTTCTTTTGCAGTGAAGTCATACATCTTAATAGTGACATTATTCCTTACATAATTGGTGATGTGATTAAAGTTGCAGGTAATTGTATTATTCTTACTGAATTAGATTTTTTTATCAATGACTCAGTGTAAAAAATATGACATATTTTTGTGAAATTTATTTACAACTTATTTAAGTTTATATATTATTCATTTCTTATTCTCTTATACTTATATATGCCCAAATAAAACTTTAAAATGCCTATTAATAATTATTATAACAATAATTATGTTATGTTGATTATAAATTCAATTTAAATTATTCTTTAAGATGGTACAAAATCTTATGAAATGAGTAAAAGCCTATAAAACATTATAAATAATGATAAATGAAGAGTTATAATAATTATAGAATTTTTTTTTTTACATTTTGTGCAAATTTAAAAAAATTCAAGCCGCAATGACCGCAATTCGCATCGCAGTAGCCGCAATGCCCGCAATCACAGTGACCACAACCGCAATTTAAAACCATGATCACAGCCTTCTTCTCGAACAAGCACCATCTTCATCTTCTTTGAGTTTCAAGGCAGGTGAAGTGGTAAAGGGCAACTATTTCTTCCCATGAACGAAGATGAACAGAGAAGGGACGTGGTGCCAGAGTCCAGAGATCTAGTGGGACGAGACCACCATCACCGCTAGTACTTCGATAACTCTATGGACGATTAGCCATGGTTGATTTCTTGGATTTTTGCTTAGCCATGAGAGAGGAGAGAGGAGAGAGGAGAGAGGAGATAGGGGGGCCGTGGTTAGAGTGTGAACGCGAGATAAACTTCTCATATTTCATAGGAGAAGAATATGCTATTCAATCGTCTTATTAATTCTCTTAATTATTAAATAAAAAAATATTAAATATTTTTTATATTTTTAAAATATTATATATATTTATTTTTTAATATTTTTATTTAATATTAAAAAAATTATTTAAAAATATAAATTGCTCAAAAAGAAAAATAATAGTCATATATTATTTTAATATTTATATTCTTTTTCATACTTATTTGTACTTTTTTACACTTATTTTAAATAAATATAATTAAATAAAAAATAATAAAAATAAATATAATAAATAATATTAAAAAAATATATATATATATATATTTATAACAAAAATATTATAATTATTTAAAATCAACATTTTTAACTCATTAAATAATTTAAAAATAAATATATTTTTATTAAATTATTTTAAAAATAAATTCACTTTGAAAATGTGTTTTACTTTTAAAACTGCCAGCAACTAGGCTCCCTCCACCCCACGTCAAATGGAAATACTATTTTAAAATGTTTTTTATTTGAAAAAAAAAAGCTTTCTGGAATGTTCAACTGGACTTACATTAGATTGTTTCAAGGTCGGGAAAGAAACCACTTCTTATTTAAACTTCCAAGGTAAAAATGTATGTTTTATTTAAATTTAATAGTGAATAAATTATTTATTTCTCTTTTTAATTATGTTTATTTTTCTGTCAAGTTTTTTTTTAAAATATAATCATACGAATTACTTGAGGTAATTCAAAAAGTGTAAGTACACCTCTATAAAAAAATTTTAAAAAATTAATATAGTAGCTAATCTTATAGCTTAATATTAATTGTTTTTCTTTTTGGTACAAAAATTGATAGTAAGTAGAGGTATTCCAAATATTTTCGGCACAAAATGCCATTAACATGCAGAGGATCTCAAAGGATAGGTAAAGGTCCAATTAGGGGTGTCCTTGGGTTGGGTTAAGTAAGTTTAGCGTCATTTTTGAACTCAACCTGCGTAAGAGATTTTTTCTCTCGACTTAACCCAACCTGATTCGATCATGAGATTTTCTTCACTTGACCCGACCCGACCCGCTCAATAGTGGTTTAGGTTGGGTCCAACTCCTGGGTCCGATATTTAAAAAAAATATCTTCTTGAAAAAAATTTAAAATACAAAAATTTAACAAATTAACATAATAAGTCTCAATATCAAATAAACTAAACACCATAAATCAATAAGTGCATAACAAATTAACAACTAACAAGTCTTACTAAGTCTTGAATAAATTAAACAAAACTAGTCATAACTTAAACAACAAATTAGTCTAACCAATCAAAATCAGTGTCATCACGCATGTTATATGAATTATGGATAATATAATCATTGACTGCACTCTCTATTTTATCCATATACTCTTTATCATCTAAACGATCCATTGATTTTTTAACACAACGGTCACTTAGATGCATCGAGAGTCTTATGAACTTATTTCTTTGTTCACTTTGAGAGTAACATCACAATGCCTACATTTAAACTTGATTGGAACAACACAAAAATGAGGAGAAAGCATCCTAAAATGCCACCATGGGTATTTAGAATCCATGGACATCTCATAGAACTCTGCACGATGGCGTGCCCTCATTTCCTCCTTGGTATGCACAATCAACAAGACAATTGTCAAATCACATATAAATTTAAACTTAACAATGAAATAATAAGTTCATAAGAATTAGAAAGCCAACCATTAAACCGCAAACAACTAAAAGAATTAATGTTTAAGACCCACAATTTCTTCTCTAACAGCTGACATATCTAACATACCAAAAAAGTATTAACAATTAGTAATAAACAATTAATAATTCATTAAACAAATTGAATGAGTTTTATATAACACACTACCAACTTCAAACTTATCAATGTCATTCATCTGAACCCGTAAATCTATAGGTTTCCTAGGAGTCCTCAACCAATTTTGAGCACAAATCAATGCATCAACAGTGGTAGGTTGCAAAGAATTACAAAAATGGTCAAGAACTCACCCTCCAGTACTAAATGCTGACTCAAATGAAACTGTAGAAATAGGAATTGCTAAGATATCCTTAACAATGAATGAAAGAACACAATACTTCTTCGTCTTTTCTCTCCACCGTATAAGAATATCAAAGCCATCAACATCATCCTCCACATCATCTTCCTTGTACCCCTCAAGCTCATTCTTTTTTACCGCATGTTATTTTTTCTTCACTTTCAATCTAAACTCGGATTTATAACTATCATTATCATCTTCAATATCATCATCATGTGTAGAGGAAGGAACATCAGATGACATGCAACTAGAATCACTAGCATCAAGAGGAACATGATGCATTTGTTGATAATGTTCAAACAATGTCCTCATAACATCGTCCAACCTCTTCATAATTTTCACACTCAATTCCAAGTCATACATCTTTTCCAAGCAAAACTCAACATAATCCATTTTATACCTTGGATCAAAGACAATAGCCACAAGCAATAAGTAATTTAGAGGACCATCAATGTTATCACAATATTTATCTAACTTCATTTTTGTGGAAATGGTCATCTCCTTCAAAATTGGATCATTTCATCCAATCCACTTCTTTATAAACTTATTGATGTCACACAATTTATGGAAGAAAGTATTTAAAGTAACATGCAATGATCCAGAAAAAGTAAGAGTAGCATCATAAAAAACCTTCAAAAGTTCAATAATGGGAGTGAGTGTTACAAATTGGAGGTAAGTAGAAACTGATTTTACAAAAAGAAAAAGGGTCGTGGGTGGGTTGGGTTGTGCGGGTTAAAAATATTCCAACCCGTCACTCGACCCACACACTGTTGGTTGAATATTTTTCAACCTGACCCAACCCTCAAACCCAATCCAACCCGCATTTTATGGGTTAGATTGAGTCGAAACTCGAGAGTTCGTGGATCAACCCGACCCGCTGGACACCCCTAGGTCTAACTGAAAGGATTACCTCAAGTAGGAAGCTATTTTCTGCCTTTTTGCTATAAGACTACTCTAGTAGCTTAGATGTCCGAGAATCTCCCTACGAAGGGTTGCTCATCAACACGGGATTTAAATGGCGTCAAGGGAATTACTTCAGGATACTTACAGCAAGTTACTTTCTCACAGGATGTTGTTCAACTAGCCTAATATTGATTAATTTTCATGCATAAAATATTAATATAAAATTATTATATTATTGTAAAGAAAAAAATTAAAAATGTCATTAAATACAAAAAGAATAATACAAAAATAAAGATATATGTGAATTTCACTAGAGTATAGATGGTGTTGTTAATGCAAGTTAGTTTAACTTTTTCCTTTTTTTTTAACAGGTATTTTTTAGTTAAGTAGCTAACTTTTGCATGAATTAAGATTTTTATTTTTGGAATAATTTTAAAGGTATATTTTTTAGAATTCGAGAGTTTGAGGTAAAAGAAACTTAGAAGATGATGAATAATAGAAAAACGGTCGGACTGGATAATATACCTATTGAGATATGGAAGTACCTAGGAGAGAAATGTATAAACTAACTCATAAAGTTGTTTAACGAGATAATGAGGTCTAAGAAAATGTCAAATGAATGGAGGAGAAGCATTTTAATCCCTATTTACAAGAACAATGGAGATATACAAAACTGTGCAAATTACATATGGATTAAGCTCATGAGTCATACTATGAAGTTATGAGAAAGAGAAGATTAAGACAAGAGACTCATATATCAGAGAATCAATTTGGTTTTATATTTGGGAGGTCAACCATGGAAGCAATTTATCTTCTATAAAGATTGATTGAGAGGTATCAAGGGAAGCAAAAAGACTTACACATAGTTTTCATTGATCTGAAAAAAGCTTACGATAAGGTACCAAGAGAGGTCTTGTGGAAGGCTCTGGAAAAGAAAGAAATTCATATTGCTTATATTCGAGCAATCCAATATATGTATGATGGGGGTAAAACTAGTGTGAGAATACAGGGTAGGGTCACAGAAGATTTTCCTATAATTATAGGACTGCACCAAGGGTCAACTTTGAGTCCTTATCTTTTTACCTTAGTCTTAAATGTGCTTACTACGCATATCCAAGAGTCAGTGCCACAATGCATTTTTTTTGCAGATGATATAGTCTTAGTTGGAGAGTCAAGAGAGGAAACAAATGGGAAGCTAAAGTTATGAAGACGAGCTTTTGGAAGAACATGACCTCTGTTTAAGTAGGAATAAGATGGAGTATATGAAATGTAAGTTCAGTAAGAAGCGTGCTAATACTAACTTAGCGGTGAAAATTAGAAATCATACCATACTACAAGTCACACAGTTTAAGTATCTTGAATCTATCATACAAAATGATGGAGAGATAAAAGGAGATGAAAACCATAGGATTCAAGCTGGATGGATGAAATGAAGGAGTGTTTCAAGAGTTATCTGTGATAGAAAAGTGCCTCTCAAGCTTAAGGGTAAATTTTTTCGCACAGTTATAAGACCTGCGATGTTGTATGATACTAAATGTTGGGCAGTAAAAAGTCAACAAGTGCATAAGATCAGTGTCGCTGAGATGAGAATGTTGCACTGAATGTGTGGTCATACAAGACAAAATATGATTATGAATGAATACATTAAAGAGAAAGTAGGGGTAACATCTATTGTGGAAAAGATTAGAGAATCTTGCCTTAAGTGATTTTGACATATAAGGAGAAGACCCTTAGAAGTCCCTGTAAGAAGAGTAGATTAGGTAGAGGATAGCCTAATAGTTAGAGGTAGAGAGAGACTAAAAAATATTATAGGTGAAACAATTAAAAAGATTTAGATTTGTATGATATTTCTGAAGACTTAGTTTATGATAAAATATAATAATATCATTTGATTTATGTAACTAACCTCACCTAATAAAAAAAGACTTAGTTATTATTGTAATTAAGGAAAACTAATTCCCCCTAAATGATTGACCCAATATTTGAACTAGAATGAAGATTATTATTATTTCTTTAACAAGAAAGTTTAAATAAGGGAAATTTTGTCTCATTGCATGACACGAGTATCAATAAAAGCTTCTTGTAATAATACTTACAAGCTACAACATGAAGATTAATCTCTCAACATATATAAAAGTAAAATTGACTTGATAAGCATTTATTATTATCATATTTAAATATATAGAGTTAATCATATTATTGTTATTATTAAATATATTAATTGATAATATTATTATGAGAAGTAGAGCTTGTTTGGAAAATTTGAAAAAAAGATTATACTAATAATCTATTTTCAAATAATCGATTATGTAATAATCGATTATAATCAGAATCGCTTTTTGTTTGATATATTTGTTGAAAAGCGATTTTAAGATAATCTATTTCGTTTGGGTGATGCAAAAATAATCACTTTTACATAATAAATTACGAAAAAATGTATGAAGTTATTTGTTTATAATATTTGTTTTTCTTTTAACATTAGATTTTTTTTATATCTTGTCATCAAAATTTTATCTATTTATTAAAAAAGGACAACAACAACTTTGGAAGAGAAGAATTGAAAGTAGGCATCCACGCATGTGCGTGAAGGTTCCACGCATGTGCGTGACAGCCTCTGTGCAAAATAATTGGAACAGGAAGAATCACACATATGTGCGAGGAATTCATGCACATGCGTGACGGTCTCTGTTTTGGATTAGAAAAACTTACGCATATGCGCGAGGAATTCATGCACGTGCGTGATAGTCTCTGTTTTGGGTCAAAAAACTTACGCATGTGCGCGAAGAGTTCACGCACATGCGTGGACAACTGAGGGGGAGTCAGTTTTTGGGGACTTTTTCATCAAGGAGACCGATTCTTCTCTGTTCCTTTCTCTCTTTCCACCATTTTTGCAAGTGAGGGGCGTATAGTTACACCTAAATGGCAGCAACTATCAAAAGATGTTACATCCAAATAAAAAATAAGGAAAAAAAACTAAGGAAAAAAATAGAACAAGGCAAATCACAGATCCAGAAACATGCAGGGGAGAATAAACGAACCATAGATCTAGCATATAGGGGAGAAGAAAAAAAATACAGGAAAAAGAGAAAAACTAAGGAAAGAAAATAGAAGAAGTCAGATCCACCCACCTGGTTGGTAGCGACGACAAGAGCACAATGACCGAACCCCAGACGACGATGGTAGCGACGACGGCAAGCACGACAGACCAGGAGCAGCCAAGTGGCAATCACAGACAAAGGGAAGTAGCAATCATTCCTACGCGTGCCTTCGGTAGTGTTTGGTGGCAGGTATGAAAGATGAAGGAAGATTAAATATTGATGAGCTTTGGTTGAGGAAGGTGAAGGTGTTATTACGGTAGAAAGTGACATTAATGTTTTTAGTGAAGAAGGACCGTTGGGGAGGAGGAGGTTATTAAGGAGAAAGTTGTGAATAATCGTAAAAAATTTAATCAAACCGTTCAGTCTTTAAGCTGGTCACAAAACAGCTGAAATTGATGTAAATTTTTTTTTTTAAGATTTAATCTTTTTACCAAACAGAATAATTATTTTATAAAATAGCTTTTTCATCTAAAAACAGCTAAAACTAAAAAAAAAAATCTTTTCCAAATACACTCGTAATTGATTGAGAAGCATTTATTATTAATATTAAATAAATAGAGTCAATCATAGTATATTATTATTATTATTATGAGGCATGTCAAAAAAAATTATGAGAAGTAATTGAAAATATTTATTAATTCCAGATAAAAAAAATTATTAAACGCATAAGGTGAAAATGTTAATAAGAAAAAGATTTTTAAATAAAAGTGATAACATATAACAAAATTAAAATTCATTTTTAACATTATATTTATCTATATTTGAATATTTTAATTTAAAAATATTTTTTGATAAATTAATTTATTTAAAATAATAATTACAAAAAACAACTTTTTTGAAACAAATTATAAACATAAAATATAAAATAATCCATGTGTAGCATGGGTAAGATAACTAGCATAACTAACAAGCATAAAATAAAGTTTAGGATCAATTTTTGCTCTCAGTTAAATTGGTTTCACCAATGATACTAATGTCATCGATTTATTATTTTTTATATCTTGTTTGAAAAATACAGATAAAATAGTTTTTAAATTATTATTCATTAACGACTGTATACTTTTTAAGTTATTGTCAATTTTGAAGCTCCTTGAAGGAAAGCGGTTTATGTGAGGCCAGTTATATTAGGGGAAAAAAAAAGTCTCCCACCCTTGCCTTCAAAAGAAAAGAATTATCTAAATTGTTTTATACAACTTTCTATATTAAAAAAAAACTAAAAATTCGAGACATAATTTTAGAATAGAGAGAATAATTATGTAATACTTAAATATTTTAAAGGACGTCGATTTATCTATTATATATAATAAAAAATAAAAAAGTATTGGGTAATATTGGTTTTACCTATATTCTAGTAATTAGAAATGAAACTAATGAAAGAATCAAAATTGGAAATGTAGCTAGGTTTTCTCCTTTTCTTTAAAAGAGATTAAAATCAGAAGAAACTATGTTGAACATATATAGAAGAAAAAAGATGAAAACGAAAAGAAAAGAAAACTCAATATATTACATAAACTGTAGGATTTAATTAGAATTCAGAATTCAGAATTTTCAGAACTTAATTGCAATACCACAAATAGATTCACTGTCTTGATTACATAAGCATGGTTTTTCACATTCCCATAAGGATATATGACCCCACTTGAGGCTCTTAGAACAAGGGAGCTCTGTGGGGTGTTCCCTTTCTTCTTCTCTTCCGCAGCTTTTGGGGTTCAGAAGTAGTTTCCTCCTGTGTTTCCTGAGGAGGACCCTGGATGGAAATGAAGGGAGGAACTGAATCATTAGGCTTTCCTGAAACAGCTTTGACCTGAAAGTTCAGATTAAAAAAGTCAGAAAATACTAACTATAAAGTTCATCTTAATGGTAGAGGGAGTGTGAAGAGGGGGGAAAACATATGGCTGTGATTGTCAAATTACAGTCATCATCACCTTGCAAGAAATGGAGCAGTAGCGATATAAATTGGGTTCAGTCAACTTTCGACTGCAGACATTGCATGATGCCTCATTATTTAACGCTGAACCACAGTGTGGCAGAGGATTCAGGGAAATAACCAATCGCTTGTTGCATTTGTAGGGCTGCAACCAAACAGGAATCAAATTCAGAAACATAGTAAAGAATTTGGTTGAGAAGAATTCAATTATCTAAACCCACTATTGAAATTTTTTAGGCATACAAAACTGCAGTTTGATCAAACAGCAAAGAGTGCAAAATGGTGTACTAGTTATTCCATCAGAATATTTATATATGTGATTTGAACACTTATTTTGTGATTGTCACCAACTGATCTGGTGTTCTTTTAGCTGATATGCCATGGGAGAAAACAGGACAATGACAAATAATGAGGTTGGGAATGATCACCACAAGAGAATATTAGCTAGAAGTTCTAGCATACAATTAGTTAAACATTTAGTGATTATCCAGTGTTGTATTATATCTACGTTACAATTTTCATGCCACCACTACATTGATAGAAGATGTTTATAATCATTGATCTCACAGTTATTTCCAAGGTCAAATGGCATAAGAGAATGAAATCTTTTATTAAGCACTAACAATAGTCACTTCAGCTAAAGCTAGTTAAGTTATGCTATGAAAGAGTATCACCCAAAAACACAAAAGTAAAACGAATAATGCATTTAAATCAATTTCCACTATACTTGTAACATGTTTTCTTGTTGCGTTTCACAATATAGACAATCAAGACTTACCGAAGATATATTGATCTCCTACAACTTCTCCATGTGAATTTAAGCAACTAATATTTGATTAACAAACAAATTCACAAAAACACACAAATGGGCACCAAATCGATAAGTTTTGGATGTTACACCAAAAATATTTAGTCAGAACTCTTGAGACAAGGAAAGATATCAAATCATACCTGAATTTCTGAGCAGTCAATATACTTTTCCATAGCACTAAGGGAGACAACATCTTTGTAAACATGCCTAAAGATTTTAAGTATCTTGTGATGGCGATGAGGACCTGACGATGCACAATATTGGCATGCTGACAGATTGCAGTTTATACAGTATTTATTTAACTCATTCCTACGAAATGGATGAGCTGTACAGGAGTCAAAGAAAGTTTTTCTCAGAAAAGCCTCAAGCCACCTTGGCTTGTGGACTTTAGGTTGGTCCACTTGCTCATCCTACAAAGTAAACAATGTTAGTTAAGTTTATACTGAAAGTATTAGAAAGAAACCAATGTTCATCTCATCATTGTTTATCCTACTATCTCTTCATTAATTTTCATTCTTTATTTTGTTTTTATTTTCCTTTTCTCCCAAAAGGCGGTCGTCCTGCATAAATGTTGGCATATTGCGATTGAAAAAGTACTTCATTACATTTTGATGCATCAATGTTTTCAAACCCACTTGGTTGCTTTTCAGTGTTGCCTTTAACCATTGAGGCAGCAATAACAAGTACATATGAACCAAGCACAAATAAAAGTAATCTATTACTTCAAAATTATAGGCCAATCAAAAATGATACTGGCATTTCCTATTGCTACTTGATTCAGTTAATTTATGTCCATATGGTCTTGAATGAGATTAAATGCCAGAGCTCCTAGAGGTTTACTGCAGAACAAGCCAGGGACAATGACCAGAGAATTAAGTATGCTAACCAGGGTGAGCTTGGAAAGAAGTTTCTTTAACCTAGTAGCTTAGCTCTCTGTCTTCAAACAGAATTGACTATTAGAAGATATTATTGCATGCAGAACCAACATGATGAAAAGCTTTAAGACTTTCAAAGATAGAGTAAGATATGATGGAAATAGCAACCTAGAAATGTTCCATGTATAGATGGGTAAAAATATATAAAGATGAGTGTAAAGCAACCTAGAAATTGGAGATCTGGTTCAATGTAATATATATGGCAAAGTAGCATTTGATTAAAAGTGCTTAATTGCAAAAATTCTTTATGTCTATGCCTGAGAGTGTTCCTTATTCAAATGCATCAAAAGATAAATTGTAACCAAAGTTAAATAATTAACTGATATTAAGAAATGTTTGGTATTACATTTCAACCAAATGTATGAAAATTTGTATCTGCTCACTGATTAAGGACTCTTACAGTTTTGTTATCTCTAACATCCATTTCCAAGCTTCCTTTCATTTTTCTAATTCATCTTGATTTTGAAGCCTATAAAACTAAGAAGCTGAATCTTCAGTATTTTGGTCACTCTAAGCTGCTTCTTTGACTACTAATTAATTTAATTGCCCCTTAAAAATACTAAAATAGGATTGATTTTGTTCTTCTCTTTTTGTAGTTTACCAGGCACCAGAAACAGTATGTGCTTGATTAATTCTTAATGAGATGAATTTATTGATAAATCAATAAATTTAATGGATACGAACCTTAGGAGAACCACACCACAAAAGCTCGCCATTGTGGTTGGAGAACCCAATGCCATATAAACCCCACACCGAAATCCCATACTTTCATTGTGGGACTCAAGTCCCATACCTTGCAATTGGATCCTAACATTCCACCATGCTCCACAGCACCGGCGCCCACGCAGGCTGGCTTTGCACTAGCCCTCTAACTAGTCCCGGGTGAACACTGCAATGCCGGCGTCACCACCTGTGCTGCTCGTTTGCAGCTGAGAGGCATGGTGGAAGGCTTTGATACCAACTGATATGAACCTTAGGAGAACCACACCACAAAAGCTAGCCATTGTGGTTGGAGAACCCAAGGCCATATAAACCCCACACCGGAATCCCATACTTTCGATGTTGGACTCAAGTCCCATACCTTGCAATTGGATCCTAACACTAGCCATTGTGGTGTGGTTCTCCTAAGGTTCGTATCAACCTAGAGAGTGAAAGGGCCTATCCTTCTCAAAATAACAAATTGTCCTATTGCAAGACTCCATTTACAGAAATTTTTGTGGAAAGAGAAATGTAAAAAGAATTACTAAGATACCTAAGAGGAAGGAGTATTTGCTAAATACTGCTCAAATTAACATATAGGAAATATACAGGAAAAAATTTTCTGGACCCATACCTTGATCGCTTTGCTGGAGGAAGAAGCACTCGTCATTTCCTTCTTGCAGATTGAAATGGAAAATTAGATTTATATTTCAGAATGGAAAAATGTTTAAGGAGGAACTCCAGATTCTCTGACTAATGGACAAGAAGCAAAGGAAAAGGGGAGAAAGGATTACCCTAGAAAGCGACCATTCCGATATGATGCTTGCTTTCTGATCTAGAATGTGTTCATATACTCAGTGAAGAAAGACAAATAAATTCAGCGAAAACTACTCACATGAAATCGAGGCGAGGCGTTTCTGCTAAACTTTTTTTTTCTTTTTTGCTAATTGCAGGACAGGTGTTTATTCGGCAATGGCATTAGTCTGTCCCATGATTCAACAGAAATTGTCATTAGCAGAATTCCGTTTCATCTTTACGACCACAATTACTATCCTTCCTTAAAAAGATAGTATAGAACCCGGAAGGTGCCGTTTCACTGATGTAAATATTTATTAAGATAGAGAGCACAAGGGTGAAAGGTGACACATCTTCATGTAACCAAATTTGACAATTGGAAAAAGCACCTTGGGATTTATGTTGATTTTCTCAGCAAATTTCAACCTTATCAGAGGAGGCCAACGGAAAGGCTGCATTCTTTATTAAAAAAAAAAAAGGATACCCTGAATTTCAGTATTTATCAGTTGAGCATCAAGTGAAATAGGTTTCTAAGTCTCTGACCAATGACCATCATGAACCGTTACAGACAAATTTTCCAAACACCCACAAACACAAAATTTACATTTCAGAAGACCCTGAATTTCCAATAAAATGCCAACCATTTAATCAGCAATTGCAACACTAAACTCTTGTATATACCTAACATCCATGGAAATTTGCACCGAATATCAGTTCATACAGCAATACTGCTCATGTTTTAGCTATTCTTCTCAGTCTTGTTCTTACAATTGAACATTTATATGCCACTTTATTTTATCCAAAAAAAAAAAAAACCTCAGATGCCAATCTATCACTATTAAGTATTACCCATGGCCATGACATGCATTCGGCTAACAAAATTGAAAAAAAGATATAAACTTTATGAAGCAATTAACCTTGCAAACACTTACCCGTGAGAAAAAGAGAGTGCATTTTGATGAGAAACACCATTATATGTAAGAACCAATAGTGCAACTATCTCATGCACAGCAGGTACAGTGTACCTGCCCTCACAGAGAGACATTGAAGAATATAGGGAGGGAAAAAAATAAAAGTTTAAACGAAGAAGAAGAAGAAGACGATGATGAGACAAAGGGACAAGGGTTTTGTGCGGATGAGTCCAAAGATGATGTTTTCAGCAAAGAAAGGAAAAACAAAAATGTGGTTTTTTTTTTGGTCTACAAAAAAGGTGGTTCAAAGTTGTCTTTTTCTGTTGGGCTAAGAGAGACGAGGAAACTTCTATGGATTATGTCACGATGGGCCAGTCCAATTTAGCCCATATCAACCATCTTGGGTCTGCCATAAAGAGATGAACAAAAAACAAAAAAAGAGCCAACCCCCCCCTCCCTCCTTTTTTTGAGAAAAGGGAAAACCGAAACAGAAAAGATCCACAAAAACAAAAACGTATGTTAATGTTAAAAAATCTAAAGGATGTCGATTGATTTATCTATTATATGTTATTAAAAAACAAAAATTATTGGATAATATTGCTTTTACCTGTACTCTAGCTATTAGAAATGAAACTAATGAAAGAATCTAAATTGGAAATGTAACTAGGTATTCTCCATTTCTTAAAGAGATAAAAATCAGAAGCAAACGTTGAACATATATATATAGAATAAAAATAAATTAAAATTAAATATATTATTAAACTATAGGATATTTATTATTAGTAGTATTTTTTATGAGTAGGATTTAAGTTATTTGATTTGATGGAAACCTGTGTAAACTCAAAGAAACCCCACTCAACAATGTAGTTGAAGAAAGCAGGGAAACTACATCCAATATGATTTTGAAATTCGACATGAGGGTCATGTAACACTGTCGTAGTGTCGTATAATCCTATTTGAAGGTCTCCATCATTTGATGAAAAAAAAATAAGTATGATTTTAATGGAGAGCAATAAAAGTTATTTTAGTGAGTAAAATCTAAAATGGAGGATTTTATAGTAGGATAATGTTTTTCGTACAATCAAAATACACACACCGTACTTACACCGTAGATATATGTGAGAAATGTGTCAAATCAGACTGTATATTACTGTAACTATTCTGTGAGATACAGAATGAATTTGTAAATGAATTAGATGAAAGTTGAAGTATTTTGATCAGACGAATAACGCTGCCGTTTATAGTATACAGAATGGGTATATAAAAATATGGTTAATTTAGTTAGACAATGATACTTAAGTGGTATAAGTGTTATTATTATTTTTTGGTGAGATCACAATATATCTCCACATGTTTAGTTCATTTGAATCGTTTATGAAATTGATTTTCATTCGACTGTAAGAACATAAGAGTTATACGATCTCTCCATAAGAATTGCATTGTATTCCTGTGATTTGAATTTGCCCGTCCTCATCCTATAGTGATGTAACTATTATATAATAGAATTAATTATACTTTTATGTCATACCTGAGACAAAGGTACCACTTAGAAATATTTAGTGTTATTCATCTAAAATTAAAATTATGTTATTTGATCACATAAAATACAATATTCAGATGATATCTCACTTACCTCTCTATGCAATCTTGACATTCGGTGTAAGAGAATAATAAGCTATACTCACAGGCAGCATGCTATCCCAACCCGGTATTGTAATGTTGGTGTTAAAAAAAATTGCTAAAATTATGAGTCAAAATCTAAAAGAACTGATGCAAAAACAGAGAGTAGAAAGAAAACTTGACTGTCTTGGATTGTGCTTCAGAAAGAATACACAACAAAACATGAAAATCACCACCCTCACTTACCCTGAACTAGGCATCAAAAGAAAAACTTCTCTAAAAGCAAATGAAATGAAATTCACTAAGAATTGTTCAAGGGCTTCTCCAACAAAGAAGAGAGGTACATTTCCTTAAGGTCAGGTACCCTATCAAGCTTCCTCCCAGTGACCCACTTCACCTTCCTAAACCCAACACTCTCAATCATGGGCCCATACACCTCTTCCAACTGCTCCCCCACACAGAAAAAATGGTCCAACCAAAACAACCCACCAGGCCTCAACACCCTATACACATCAAACAACAAGAAATGAAGCACCGTCTCAGGAATCCAGTTACTCAAAACATGCATTGAGTGCACAATATCCAACGTGTTATCAAAAAAGGGTAGCCTCTGAGAGATGCTAAGATACAAAGGGACAACCCCTCTTGAAGCTATGAAGCTGTTAAAAGGACCGTTCAAGTTCAACGACGTCGTTACGATAGTGACGTTCCTTTCCATCATTCTTACCGCGAAGGTGGCCACCCCACCGCCGATGTCCAACCCGATCCGAACCGAACCGGGTTCTCGGGTTGCGAGAACATCGTTGATGCTGAAATCGAGTCCTTTGGATTCTTTATGGGTCCAACGGTGGTTCTCGCGGCCGTGGAGGTCGAAGCAATCTTTGCAGTCGTCGAAGTTCGGAGAGCGCGTGCGGTTGATGAGGCACGCGTAGGATTTGCAGGTGTAGGCGGTCCACACTACGGAGGCGTCGGAGGGGGTGGACCAGAGGCTGGAAGGGAGGGGGGGGGGAGGGGGGGAAGTTCGGCTGCGCCGCCGGGCGGCAGCGGCGGCCGGGGAGGGGTTCGCAACCCTTCAGGAGGAGCTTCTGAGAGAGGAGATCGTCGTCCGGGCAGGAGCCATTGACGGAGTAGGTCATGAAGCGGCGGAGCTCGGCGGGGAAGAGGGTGCACGCGCTGCCGGCGGGAGGGTGGATGGTGTCGGAGTCGAAATTGCGGTTGAAGCCGAGGAGGAGCCGCTGGGGTGACGTGGCGGCTAGGTATTCCGGTGGTAGGTTGTGTAGCGGCGGTGGCGGTGGTGGTGAGGGAGAAAGTGGAAGTGCAATTGGAGGAATAGAAAGTGGAGGAAAGGAACAATGTGAGGAGGTTTGTGAATAGGAGGAGGGAAATGAAGAGGAGATTGTTGGTGAGGGTATTTGGGTTGGGGTTAGTAGAGGAATCCATTGAGAAATGAGAATGTTTATTGGCTTATTCTTCTTTGTTTTGCGTCTCATTGTGGTCACTTAGCTATGTATTAGCTATGTATTAAGCCATCCATTTTTATGCGATATCAATGATTCCTTGCAGAGGCAGATCACGGGGAGTTTTGACTTGGAAGATCATGTGATAGTTTAATGATGTGAGTTTTTGAGCGGTGGTGGTTGGTCGACACTGGGAAAGTTTATGGCTTTTTCTATCAAGTAGCAAGAAGGAATCCGGCTTCTCTCCATCATCAGCACCCTACCCTCTAGTAGCAATTTGAACTTTTTATTTTTTATTCAATCGCCAGTATTTTTTTTAATATTAAAAATATTTTTTAATATTAAATTAATACTTTTTAATACTAATTATTGGATGAAAAATAAAGAGTTTAGATAACTGCTGGAAGTGCTGTTGCTTGAGAGAAGTCGGATCCAGCAAGAAGTGGCTTTGTGAATGATTGGTGATCAAAACATGTAATAATTTTAAAATAATCATTTTTGTATTTAAATTTATTCTAACATTATAAAAAAAAATTGAAATATCTAATAGAAGGTACTTGATATTTTAAAAAAATTTCTTCAACTGTATAAAGATTCTATACGTATTCACACCGAAATCAAGTTTTGCTATCAACTTATTTGAAACATGAAACTTATACAAAATTCTTAGAATAACAAACTAGAGTAGAAAAACATACATTTTTTGTTTATGATATATTAGTATATATTGAAGTTTTATTGTTGCACACCTTAAAGAGGTATTCTTACATATACATAAATGCACCATACACACACTCACATAAAGTGCGTCCCATTAGAGAGTGGGACCTATTACATGTTGTGTGTCGTAATTGCACGATTATTGCCCAGAGCATATAAAATTTTCTCACCTTAAATAGTCATATCAAGTCCAACGTGCAGCATATTAGATTCGTATCAAATAGGATTTAACTAATCATTGGTGACTATAATAAATTTTATCTATCAAGATAACACGCAATAATAAATTTTATCTATCAAGATAATGTATAACAATAAATCTTATCTACTAAGATAATGTCCAACAATAATTCATATCCAATAGGATTTAAAACATTAGTGACTACAACGTTTGGAAACTTTTGATTTTTCTATTCCAAATATAATTTCTTCAAATGATTGTATCATATATTAATTGTATTTTAAGTGCTAGAAAATAATATAATAATATTTCATTTGGATCAAAAATTTATTTATTTGATTAAATTAACTTCTCTAATTTAATTATCAAATAATAAATTAAATAATTCTTTAGCAAAGATTGAAACATTTGTTAGTGTGTGACCCCATAGGTTCAATACTAAGCCGATAGTAAATTAGTCGAACCAAATTACTAATCAATGTTAGTGTCTAGCAACACTCCTTAATGACCGGATAGCATGAAGTAAAATTTTTTTCTCTTCAAGAACCTTTACAAGAATAATGCAATATTTCATTCCATCGTTTTAGCTCTGAGTTAACCTTAGAGTATGATATAATTGTCAAACTCTAATAAATAAACATTTATATTTTATAACCAAATAGTGAATGCCTTAAGAAACTCATTTTTTTATTCATTCAATTGCTTTGACCAATATCTTAATTTTATTATTATAATCATAGAATTCAAACTCATTACCGAGAGTTGATGGATTCCTTCTTGATATATCATTAATTCTACTACTAAAATTTAGGATATGATTTAGTCAATATTTGATGATACTAAAATTAAAGATATGATTTGGTCAATATCCTTAACACTAGGAATTAAAGTAGGTCCTGTATTCATAATTGTTGTTTCTGTTCATATCATTCTGCTGCAAAAAAAATTTTTAATGCCACTATGACTGAAGTAAGTGGTGTCAAATCACCAAAGAAGCACGAATTTTTTATTATTGTATTTGGCCTCTGATGTGGATATCGGCAAGTGCACCGAATCGGCAAAAGTAATAAAGAGTGAGTAGAGTATCGTTTCAAGAGTATTAAGTTATTAATTATTAAATTCGTTAAATCAACATTATTCAAGCTATTGAAAAGAGGATTATAGCAAATTCAATTAAAAAGAAATATAAAATTAGCAAACAATAAATCAAATGGATGAAAAATAATGATGTTGAAGAGTTAGGATTCAGATTTCACTTGAACTCTTTAGATGCACATTCAAAAATTGGTTTAACTATGTTCTATTTCAATTATTTATGATCAATTCCCCAAAATTAATTAATATTCAATCCATTGGTATATTAATCTTCTTAAGCTATTTGGAATTAACTAATCTCTTAGTTTAACTCCAAATAGAAAGACATTATCAAGAACGAGAGAATTAAAAGAAAGATCATATAACCCACAATGTGTATTCCTAGCGATTGCAGAAATTATGGTGTTTATCACTAGTTCTAGGTTCATGCAAATTTTTTCAAATCATACATAAACCCAAAAATCATTCTCAAATTGGGCAGATTTAGAAAAATATTAAGAAAAGAGATAAACACATAAATCATGAAATAGAAACATTGATTAAACCCATAAAAGAATTTACATAATCCAAGAACAAGATCCATTATCACCCTAACGAAAAAAGGTTTAGTTACACATGAAAAAAGAAGAGCACAAAGGGAAGATTATAACAAACTTCATTGTAGAAATGTGAAAAAGTTGAAGAAAATCCATAATCTTCAAGCCTAATTGCTCCCGCACTACATTAGAGTTTGTGCCTCTTGACGACTATTGCCTTATGTCCAAGTGTATAAGAGTGTGTAAAAAGTGTGTTGTATTTGACAAAACTTTCTTATTTAAAAGAAATTCACGCTGCACTTTACGCGTTCAGCGCTCAAGCACTAAGCTTCCAGCGCTCAAGCACTAAGCTTCCAGCGCTTAGGCGCTGGCCCACTAATCAGGAAACCTATCTGCACGCGTTGCACTTTCAAGTGGTGATGGCCTAGCGCTCAAGCGCTAGGCTTCTGAATTAATTTTCTTTTTTTTTTCTGCTCCTCAAATGCCTAATCTTTTTCATATGCAATTACCTACAAAAAAATACATAAAAATACGTAATAAGAACAAAATTAAAATAATAAAAACATAATAAGACTTGAGAACAAAACTAAATCAAAAAGATTAAAAGAGAATGAAAACCCAAGATTTTTAACCTTAAAAATATGAATTTTTAAAGGTTTATCACTCCTCCAAACTTAAGCTTTTGCTTGTCCTCAAGTAAAAGAAAATCAAAATAAAATAAAACAAACTAAAACTCAAAATAGACTCAAATATGGTAATATCAGGTATAAAAAATCATTCATATCTTCAGAAATTGCTTCACAATCTAACTTCAAAGTGTTACACATGAATAACTCAATTATCACATCGTTTCTCACATGCAACTCTTATGCAAAAATGACTTCCCAAAAACATGAATGAAAGACACAATCTCTTTATAAAATACAAACCCAGATAGGTTCATAAAACTGCAAGTGCACATCAAACCCACATCCGTGGGGTTGTTCTTCATCTCTCTCTCCACTAATGTAAACAATACATAACCAAAGATCAAAAGAGACTTTATAAGCTTGTAATGTAAGGTCAAGGATATGAGTTAAGAAAGAAGTGGTAGGAAAAAAAATAAAAATTGAGATACAAAATCATGTAAATTTTAAAATTCAAGTCTCAAAATATAAGACAAGTGCAAAACGGAACAAAAAAATCAACACAAAATTCACTTTTTTTCTTTTCTTCTTTTCTTTTTCTTTTTTTTCTTTTCAACAATCTTCACCCCCAAACTTGTTTTTTTACAATAGTTTAGGTGGACTTTTTTTTTTTGAATTTTTCAGCTCCACTAAACTTTATACACAAAAATAACAAAGACTTAAATAATAAAATAATATAAGATATGCACTCAACAAAAGTTATGTAAGAGAGGGAAAAAAATTTATGGGTATAGGAAAGGAAAATGTGGGTAAAGAAAAGAAATAGAGGCCTAATAATAAGAAGGCAGCAAAAGAGACCTAAGGATAAATTGTGTCGCAGGTTGGCTTGAAAGGCTCAAACGGTCTAAAGAAAGCCCTTATCATTTTCTTAATCATGCATTGCCTAGGATTTCGCCTCAAGAAATAATCAAACAACTTCTAGATGCAAATCATCCACACACATGCAATCCCATAAACTTTCTCTAAGCCTGACATGCAATTAAATTCAAAGGTCTATCAATCATAAAGATGAGAAATACATCCATATACAATTGAAACAACAGAGATAAATGTAACTCATGGACTCTCATGTGCTATCCTAAGAAATTAGATCAATCCACAATTTAAGCAATCATTGGTTATTCAATTCAATACACCGGTATGCAGAAAATGACTCAAAACACAATAGGGTGATGGAAACAAAATAAAATAAAAAAGAACAAATAAATAAATGTGGAATTAAAAGCTAAAGGAAAGAAGAAAAATCATTTTGATGGCCAACAACTATATATATCTCCCTACAAAAGGCTCCGAACTCAGGGAGGCACTTTAGCCAACTCAACACTACCTTCAAAACAAAAACAAAAAAATAAGAAATAACAAAATAAAAACAACAATAAAATTAAAAGAGAAAAAGAGAGAAAATTTGGGTTGCCTCCCAAAAAGCGTTTGTTTAACGTCATTAGTTCGACGTTGCCTTTTTAACTCATCAAGGTGGCTTGAAGCAAGAGAAGTAAGATGCCATTTTTCTCTTATCAGTTCTTTGTCTCCAGATTCTGTCACTGCTCTTGTAATTCTCACAGGCATTTGGAACTTGACTTAAACCTGATTGTTCTAAACACACCTTAACATGCGAAATCTCATTAAGTCATGGAGGTCTCAATTTTTTAACAGGTAAGGGATTAACTTGCAATGAACCATGGATAAGGGGAGGACCCTTCTCTGTCTGAGCAATCTCAAAGATAGGAGGACCTTTCTCCTTTTCATCAACAATCTTGGAACGGGGAGAGTCAACAATAATGGACGAAGAAGAGTTCTTACCATCTAACCCCTTTTGAATTTTACTTTGAATGCAATTAACAGGGGCATAAAGATCTGATAT
The DNA here is from genome assembly GCA_029884595.1 of Ormosia semicastrata. Classification (NCBI taxonomy): domain Eukaryota; kingdom Viridiplantae; phylum Streptophyta; class Magnoliopsida; order Fabales; family Fabaceae; genus Ormosia; species Ormosia semicastrata. The sequence continues at coordinate 6,104,170 of JAQQTO010000041.1, forward strand.
TGGGGCAGACTTATTAAAAACATTGATAGTCACTTGATCTCCATCTACCCTCAAAATAAGCTCCCCTCTAGGGACATCAATCAACGCTCCTGATGTTGCTAGGAATAGTCTCCCCAGAATTAATGGGATATCAGCATCCTCATCTATATCCAAGACTACAATGTCAATTGGGAAAATAAATTTATCAACTTTCATTAGCAAATCTTCCACAATACCGTATTGATATCTGACTGATCGATCTACTAATTGAAGAGAAACCATTGTAGGCTTAACTTTATCAATTCCCAGCTTGTGCAAGATAGACAAATGCATCAAATTAATGCTAGTCCCCAGATCACATAAGGCCTTATCAATGCTCAACTTCCCAATTATATTAAAATTTCCTGGATCCCTTAACTTTGGTGAAAGATTCCTTTGGATAATGGCACTGCACTCCTCAGTAAGTGCTATAGTCTCATTTTATTCCAACTTCCTCTTCTTTGATAGCAAGTCCTTCATGAATTTTGCATAGAAAGGCATATGCTCAAGTGCTTCAGTAAAAAGGATGTTTATCTGCAGCTTTTTGAAAACATCTAAGAACTTAAAAAATTATTTTTCTTGAATCTCCTTCCTAAATCTTTGAGGGTATGGAAGTTTAACATAAAATGAAATATCAACTATTTTCTTCAGTACCAAGTCTTTCTTTTTTCTCTACACTCTCGATTGTTCCTTTTTAGCTTCTTCAATACAGCACTCTTGAGTTGAGACATCCACAACAGGAACATCAATTTTTTCACTTCCTAGTGAATCAGGTGCTTCTTTTATTTGTCTTTCCAAAGTCTTATCACTTCTCAGTGTAATTGCATGACATTGCTCCTTTGGATTAACCACAGTATCACTCGGTAAGGTACCTGGAGGTCTTTCTTAAAGCTATTTCGCTACCTACCCCATTTGATTCTCAATACTTCTAATAGCGGCCTCATGATTCTTGAAATTAGTTCTTGATTCCTCTATAAAAGCTGAAATCTGTTGCACAAAAATAGAGATCTGCAAAGAAAGTTTCTCCATTGCAATCTCAAGAGGAGACTTCTGTTCGGGCTGAGCATTCAATGGTATAACTTGATTCTTCCAAGAGAAATTGGGATGATTCCTCCAGCCTGGATTGTAAGTACTAGAATAAGGATTACCTTGTGGCCTTAAAGGGTTTCCCATATAGTTCACCTGCTCTAGAATGTTGACACTTGAATTCCCTGTCTCACATTGACCATTGACATGGTTGCCTCCACAAAAATCGCAAGTCAGACCTTGATGATTAACTGCATTTACCTGTAAATTTCCAACTTGCTTAGTAAGTTTGACAATATGTTGCATCATAAACGATTTTGCAAGTATCAAGTATCCTTGCACCAAGCTCCAACATTCCCTGTTTGACTGTAGCTCTTCCACTAGGAACCTGATACTCATTAGTGGCCATTATCTCAAATAATTATTGAGCCTTTTCAGGAGCTTTTATGTTTAAAGATCCACCTACAGATGCATCAACCATGAGTCCTGTGGAATAATTCAAACCATTATAAAAATTTTGCACCTGCTGCCAAACCTCAAATGCATGGTGAGAACATCTCCTTAATAGCTCCTTAAATCTCTCCCAAGATTCATATAATGACTCCCCTTGATTTTGAGTGAAACAAGCAATTTTACCTCTCATCTTCACAAACATTGATGGAGAAAAATATTGAGTTAAAAATTTGCTACCAGGTCCTCCCAAGTATAAATGCTCCCTTGTGACTGGGCTTGTAGCCAGCTCTTTGCTTTGTCTTTGAGAGAAAATGAAAAAAGTCATAATCTAATTGCATCATCAATAACGCCATTATACTTAATAGTATTACAGAGCTGCAAAAAATTGGCAATGTGTAAGTTTGGATCTTAGCATGGCCTAAATTTTTTATTTATGATATGTAGAAGTCTTTGGTTTAATCTCAAAGTTATTGGCCGAATACGGGCGCACAAGATGGTAGAAATATTTTTGAGATGGAGTAGCATAGTCAGCCAACGTGCGTCTTCGCTCTATAGTTACAACTATTTCTGCCATATTTTCTTCTACTTCTTCAAGTTTCTTCATTTCCCTAACTACTTTTCTGTTTGCTCTAATTGTTCTCTCTATCTCTAGATCAAAAAGTAATTCTTCTGACTATAGAGAACTTTGCATAAACAAACAAACAAACAAACAAACCAGAGTGAAGTAAAGAAGGAAATTAAAAATAAAAATAAAAATAAATGACTAATAAAAATAAACCAAGAAAACATAGAAACAAATTAAAAAAATTAAACAAAGAAAAAAATGCTTAAATTAGTTTTTTTTCAACTATTATTTGATATTAATAACAGTAATTCCTGACAACGGTGCCAAAAACTTGATGTGAATATCGACAAGTGCACCGAATTGACAAAAGTAATAAAGAGTGAGTAAAGTATCGTCCCACGAGGATTAAGTTATTAATTACTAAATTCGTTAAATCAACACTATTCAAGCTATCGAAAAGAGGATTGTTGCAAATTCAATTAAAAAGAAATATAAAATTAGTAAACAATAAATCAAAAGGATGAAAAATAATGATGTTGAAGAGTTAGAGTTCAGATTTCACTTGAACTCTTTAGATACACATTCAAAAATTAGTTTAACTATGTTCTATTTCAATGATTTATGATCAATTCTCTAAAATTAATTAATACTCAATTCCTTGGTATATTAATCCTCTTAAGCTGTTTGAAGTTAACTAATTCCTTAGTCTAACCTCAAATAGAAAGGCATTATCAAGAACGAGTGAATTAAAAGAAAGACCACATAACACACAACGTCTATTCCTAGCGATTGCAAAAATTATGGTATTTATCACAAGTCCTAGGTTCATGCAAAATTTTTCAAATCATACATAAACCCAAAAATCATTCCCAAATTGGCTAAATTTAGAAAAGCATTAGAAAATAGATAAACACATGAATCATAAAATAGAAACATTGATTAAACCCATAAAAGAATTTATATCATCCAAGAACAAGATTCATCATCACCCTAACGAAAAAGGGTTTAGTTACACATGGAAAAAGAAGAATACAAAGGGAAGAATATGACAAACTCCATTGTAGAAAGGTGGAAAGGTTTAAGAAAATCTCTAATCTTCAAGCCTAATTGCGCTCACACCACATTAGGATTTGTGCTTGATATATCGATTAATTCGTCCAAGTGTATAAAGTGTGTAAAAAATGTGTTGTATTTGGTAAAAGTTTCTTATTTAAAAGAAATTAAGGATATGAATTGGTTTCGCGTTTTGAGCGCTAAGCTAAAATTAAGGATATGCTCACTAATTGGGGAAACCCATCTACGCACATTGGCGCTGAAGTAGTGATGGCCCCTGTCAATTCTTTGGGCTTTTGAATTAATTTTTTTATTTTTTTCTGCTCCTCAAATGCTCAATCTTTTTTATATGCAATTACCTATAAAAAAAATACATAAAAGCACGTAATACGAACAAAATTAAAATAATAAAAACATAACAAGACTTGAGAACAAAACTAAATCAAAAAGATTAAAAGAGAATGAAAACTCAAGATTTTTAACTGTAAAAATATGAATTTTTAAAAGTTCATCAGCCTCCATTTGCAGGAAACTTCATCTCTCATCACAACCCTTGCATTCACTGCTAAGTCAGATATGTCTTTTACTAGAAATAGTGATTGAATAATTGACTCTGGCGCAACAAACCATATGACTTGTGATCATTATAAATTTAGCCATTTATCTCCGAAATGTTCCAAAGCCACTATTACCACTGCTAATGGTGTATCATCTTTGGTTATTGAAGTTGGTGTAGTTCCATTATTTTTCACGTTAGAAATCGAGAATGTCTTATTTGTGCCATCGTTAAATTGTAATATTCTCTCTATGAATCAATTATCCAAATCTCATAATTGTGTTGCTCTATTTTTTTTACTCACTGTGTCTTTTAGAACATCTATACTCGGGAGAAGATTGACAGTGGTAGACAAATGGGAAGGTTGTACTATCTTGAAGATGAATTCCAAAATTTCAATAAAAAAGGGCAAGCTCTTGTGGTAAATGAAAATTCAGTGAATAAGAAAAAAGAGGAAATTTGGCTATGACATAAGAGATTGGGACATTCTTCCTTTGGCTATCTTAGGAGATTATTTCCATCTTTGTTTCATGGATATAATCTTTCAAACTTTGTTTGTGAAACTTGTGTAAAGGCAAAAAGTCATCGTACTACTTTTCATTTGAGTGATCATAAATTTTTTTTACTTTTTTAATTAGTTCATTCAGATGTTTGGGGACCGGCCCCAATTTCTACTCTTAATGGAATGAAGTGGTTTATAACTTTTGTTAATGATTGCACTCGTATGACTTGAGTTTATCAAATGAAACACAAGAGTGATGTTTGTTCAATTTTTCGCATATTCTATCAAATGACAACTACTCAGTTTGGTGTTCCAATAAAAGTCTTTCGTTCTGATAATGGTGGTGAGTACGAAAAGAAAGAATTGATGAAATTTATGTACTCTAAAGGAATTATTCACCAAACATCTTGCACAGATTTTCCTTAACAAAATAGTGTCGTAGAGCGAAAAAATAGACATTTATTGGAAGTTACTCGGTCTCTTTTAATTGGGGGTTACGCTCCCATTTACTTGTGGGGTGAAACTTTGAATTTGGTGGTCTACTTAATAAAACGTACGTCATCCAGTGCTTTTAATTTTCGAAGACCATTGGATGCCCTTTTTGATCATTGCACTCTTCCACTGGCAGTACTTTTGGCCCCATGAATTTTTAGGTGTATAGTTTTTGTTCATTTGTATCAGCGCCAACGAACTAAGCTTGAGTCTCGTGCTTTGAAGTGTGTTTTAGTGGGATATGGGAAGAATAAAAAAGGTTATAAGTGTTATGATCCAAAAACTTGGAGGCTTTATGTTTCCATGGATATTACCTTCCACGAGACCGAATCTTTTTACAGGGCGCCGACTCCTAATTTACCATTTCAGGGGCAAAATTCAGATGAAGTGATAAATTATGAAGAACTGGAAGCATTTTTTACCAAAAATTCAGAAAATATTTATTCATCCGGAGATTCTTCAGGACAGGGTGGATTTCAGATGAAATGGAAGAGTTATCAATTGTTGAACCAAAGACTTCTCATACTGAAGATAATGCTCTTCATGATAGTACAATGCCATCCAACAATTCAACACAACCACTAAGTTAGTTTTCTTCTGAGATTCCTTCATAGGTATCCACTAATCCTAATTCCACTTGTAGTGGTGATCTTTTCTTGAATCTCAAGTGTCTCAATATTGTCTTCCACCTCGTTCTAATCGTGATGTACCACCAATTAAATATGAGCCTGATTCTAAATCCAAAGTTAGATACCTCATTAGTAATCATGTGTCTTGTCAAAAACTGTCCAAGTCATATGCATCTTATGTGCTACAGTTATTATCTGTTCTTATTCCTAGTAAAATGCAAGAAACTCTAACAGATGATAGATGGACTCAAGCCATGGCAGAATAAATGACAGCGCTTGAAAAAAATGATATTTGGGAGCTTGTGACTCTACTAAAAGGAAAAAAGATCGTGGGATGTAGATGGGTTTTTGTGGTAAGCATAAAGCGAATAGGACAATTGAGAAGTATAAAGCTCGATTGGTTGCGAAAGGATATACGCAATCTTATGGGGTTGATTACTGGGATACTTTTACACCTGTTGCCAAACTTAATACAGTTAGAGTGCTCTTGTCTTTGATGGTGAACCGAGATTGATCACTCATTCATCTTGATATAAAAAAAAAAATACTTTTTTACATGAAGATCTTACAGAGGAAGTGTATATGGATCCCCTTCTAGGTGTTGAAAAATACTCAGATGTTACAATGGTGAGCAAATTCAAAAAAGTGTTGTATGAGTTAAAACAATCTCTAAGAGCTTGGTTCGGTATATTTACCAAGTCTATGAAGAGCTTCAGATATAAATAAAGCAACTCAGACCATACTTTATTTTTAAAGCATCGAATGGGTAAGGTTACTGCTTTGATTATATACGTTGATGACATGGTGGTGATAAGAGATGATCAAGAAGAAATTGAGAGCTTACAAAGACATTTGGCCTTAGAGTTTGAAATGAAACAACATGGAGATTTAAAATACTTTATTGGAATCGAGGTAACCCACTCAAACAATGGTATTTTCTTATCTCAACAAAAATCATTCTTGATTTGTTAACCAAAACATGTATGCTTAGATTTAAGCCTGCGAATACTCCTATTGAACAAAGTCACAAGTTTTTTGAGTGTTTGCATGCAACTTCTACCGATAAAAGTAAGGTACTAGGGACTTGTGGAAAAATTAATTTATTTGTCCCATACTAGGCCAGATATTGCTTATTCAGTATGCGTAGTGAGCCAGTTTATGCATGATCCTCGTAAACCTCACGTGGATGCTGTGAAATGCATATTGCGATATTTAAAGTCTGCTCCGGGTAAAAGGTTGTTGTTCAACAAGAATAATCACTTGAAGGTAAAAGGTTACACTGATGTAGATTAGGCTGGTTCATCTGACGACAGAAAATCTATATCATGATACTTTACTTTTGTAGGGGGCAATCTTGTGACTTGGAGGAGTAAACACAACTGATAGTAGCAAGGTCAAGTGTAGAAGCTGAATATAGAGGCATGACTTTTGGAGTATGTGAGTTACTTTGGTTGAGGAACTTGCTTAAGGATTTGGGTGTTCATTCTCAAGAGGCAATATAAAGATGTATTGTGATAACACTTTTGCTATAAAGATTGCTCATAATCCAGTCCAACACGATCGGACGAAGCATGTGGAAATTGATAGACACTTCATTAAGGAAAAACTTGAAGTCGGAATCATTGTTTTTCCGTTTGTGAAGTCTAAAGACCAACTTGCCGATGTCCTTACCAAAGCTGTTGCTAGCAATGTTTTCGGTCACTCTTTAGACAAGTTAGGCATGTGCGATATACATGCTCCAACTTGAGGGGGAGTGTTAAAATTAATGATATGATTTAGTCAATATTTGATGATACTAAAATTAAGGATATGATTTGATCAATATTTGATACTAAAATTAAGGATACGATCTGATCAATATTTGATTTGGTCAATATCCTTAATTGTGTAATCTATTTTTATTCCATAATTGTAGGATATTTCTCTGTAATCTTTTATTTGTTCCTTGTTAATGTTTGTACTATATATATTGTACAACTACGATGAATAAAATTATTAGAAAATTATTCTACAATTGTGTTTATTTGATATTTACAAATATTTAGTCATACCTAATATTCATTCAACTAGCACCCTAAGGCATTAGATATTCGGAATCAAAGTATAACAAATAACTTGTTAATTACTATGATAATCTCAGGTCAAAGGAAAAGTTTACATAATGTTTTTCATGAGAATATCTTATTGACAATTTAACAGTAATATAAATCCTTAGGGATTTTCAGTCAAGTCAATTCACTGATCATATCTCCATATGCATCACCTATATATGTGAATTAATAAATGAGATTTATCAATCTCTATATAATAGAGACAATCACACACATATATTGATCTATCCAAATTATTAATATTTTATTCTCAATAATCGTACAATCAAGAACATTTTAATTAAATTATAAATAAAAATTTGCCCATCATTATCATGATTTTTATCATGATGACAAATATTTAAATTTAATCAAAAATATTGTCATATTAATTAAATAATTAAATAATAAATATGACAAAATAAACTGAATATCATGTTATTTATCAAAAAATAAAATGATTAATGTTCCAAAAATTATACAATAGACTAAATCTAGGACATCTTAATTTTTGCTAACACTTTGATTCACATCTCCTCACATCCTCTATACAGGTGACAGAACAATTATAGGTATGTAAAAGTTTAAATAATACTTACTGCAACCCGTTAATACAAATTATATAGAAATAAAATAATATTTATATAAATGTGTAAATAATTTTACTCAGTTTATATTAGTGGCGGTTTTTTAAGCTTCCGAAGAATGTTGGGAAGTGTTCTTTTTGCACTATGAATCTCTACGAAATGAATTTTGATAGCATTTTATATGGTAGGATTGCAAATTGCATACTGGACATGCACTCCAGATCCCTATGGCCAAACGAAGGAAAAACTCCCCCTTAAGACCCGGCAACCCACATGTATGATGCATATCATTGACTTAAATAAGCAAGTTGCGATAATCTATCTCTTCATTCAACAGTATAATGTTTTACATTCTTCTACTTCTTCTTTTTTCATGTTTAGAATCGCTCATCATTGACTCCTTTCCCTCTTCATTTCATTTTGTGGAATCATAAAGGGAGCATTTTTTATGTCTTTCATACATGACAACTGAAAGAGTAATTGAAATTGTGGATCTAACAAATTAAGGCATAAAAGCGGACAAGTAACCAAGGTAACGCCTCAACTTAGCCTCTTTAATTGGTTTGGCATATTTAACTTATGCTATCAATTTGAAGCAAACTTGAAATAGTAAGATTTTTAGGTGACACTTTTGCTACATGCAAATTGCAACTAATTCTATTATATTTACAATTTTTTTTGGTGAATTATATATATAAAAATGTTGGTTATTGACTTTTTGCTATCAAGTAGCAATTAGATGTTTAAAGCTAAAATAAGTTTTAGTGGCCATATTTTAGATATCATTGACCGATAAAAAGGTCTCTTTAAGTTTGTAAGAAGATATCTGGATGACTACCTTATTTTATTAAATTTATAATTTTCGTGCTTTTTTATCACAAATTCACAATATGATTAGTTGTGGTTCTTTCTAAGCAAAATGTCTTTTCACATAATTAATAATATATGATTTGAGTGAGTGGGAGGGGGGTGAGGTTAATGTTCATCGTGGGAAGCACTAAAAGGGGGCAATTTTATAAAGTCAACAAAATTTTATGCACAGTTCTTAGATTGGATTTTTGCCTTGATTGTGTAAACTTCCCCTCCCTTTAACTTTATTAACAAAAAAAAATCACCAACAGAAAATTGTATACGCTATTAATTTTATCATATGTACTCAGCATAAATGTAAAGAAATTGTCATATTCTCACGTATTGTGTATTAATACTTTTCGTTCATACCTAATAAATTGTAGGGCAAATTACATGTTAGTCCGTTGAAGTTTTGTCTATTTACTTTTTATACATAAAATTTATTTTGTAACACAATCCTCATAAACTATGATAAAAGATACAAATATGTATTTTTTTTTTTAATTTTAACGGTAGGAGTCTGTACTTGAAAAGCATGTGATTTCTTTTAATGTAATTTTCAAATACTTAATTATCAATATGTGTAGATTGACATTGTTAATTTTAATAAAAAAATATAAACTTATACTTTTTTATCATAATTTAATAGAAAATATATGTTTATAAAATAAAGTTCATGTATAAAAAATAAAAATAAATTAAAACTTAGGGGATAATAAGATTTTAAAAAATTTACCCAATTTTATTTAAATTAAAAAAATTATCTTTTTAGAAAAACGGTCAAATTAGCATTGACACGTTAATAAAATGACTAATTGAATTTGGAACCTTCACATCATAGTGTTTTTGTTTTTTTTTTAATTCATAAGACCCATGAGGTCTCTCCACATTCAGTGAGTCTCAAATCCATATAATGCAAGTGAAGGTCACCAAATTTAGTTTGCCAACTAAATCATATATCATAATTAGGAGAAGTAGATAAACATGCTAACTCGATCTGTGAGATAGCGCACAAAAGGTTAATTATAAATGGGTTACTAAAATGTTAACATGGGCTCAAACTACGTTAGCATGTTGATCTTTTTTTAAAAATTTTGTTTTTTCTTAGGAATTTTTTTATTATTGAGTTTTATACCTTAATTGGATATTTGGGTTATTAGAGTCATTTGAATATGAAAAGGGTTTTATTTTATTTTATTATTGAGTAAGACAACTAATTAAAAAAAAGAGAGGTTAAAATAATTATTATTTTTAAATGCTTAATGGGTTGACGAGTTGGCTAGAAGTTAACGCACCATAACCCAATTTACCAACAAGTTAAATGTATCGGACTCATAGACCTTACGTTTAGATAAGAATTGAAAATATTTAAATATCTAATCCTAACCCATGCTAATTGCGGGTTAATAAAACCGACCGTGGGCCACAATTCGTTTACCTAACTCTAATGAAGTAGTATATATCCATCGGTATTGTGTAAGCCTGTAAGGAAGTTATTGGATAACTTTGATCCCACTGTAACTCTTTCTCTTTCTGAAAATTCAGATTAGGGATGGCAATGAACTTAGATACCTTACTTTTTTCTATTTTTTTATTTTTTTAGATTTTTATTTTTTAAATTCTAGAATTTCCCCTTTTTTTATTTTTATTATTATTATTTTTCTTTTTAACACAATGCTCCGATCAAAATTAGGTGTTCATAGGGTTAATAGGTAATTTATCCTAAATTATCATTTAGAACAATTAAAATCATTGAAACGTTATAAAAAACTAATGAAAGAAAATAAGTGTTTTTGTTTTTTTTTTAATTCATAAGACCATATCTCTCCACTTTGAGTCTCAATCCATATAATGCAAGATTTTTACAAAAATTGCCAAAAAATATTACATAATAGGAGAAGTAGATAAACATTATATTTTGTAATAATCAATTTATATAAATAACTAAAATGTTAACATAAATAGTTAGCATATATTTTTTAAAAATTTTGTTTTTTCATTTTAGATTATTGAGTTTTATAAAAAATGGGTTTTAAGTCAATGAATAAAAAATATGTATTTTTTATTCATCTCTAATTAAAAAAAAGAGAGGTTAAAATAATTATTTTTTTTAAACGCTTAGCAGGTTGACGAGTTGGCTACAACCAACAAGTTAAATGTATCGGACTCATAGACCTTACGTTGAGATAAGAATTTCAAATATTTAAATATCTAATCCTAACCCATGCTAATTGCAGGTTAATAAAACCGACCCGTGGGCCACAATTCGTTTACCTAGCTCTGATGAAGTAGTAAATATTTATCGGCATTGTGTAAGCCTGTCAGGAAGTTATTGGATAACTTTGATCCCACTGTGACTCTTTCTCTTTCTGAAAATTTCAGATTGTGCACATATCTAACTTAATTTGGGCAAGTATATTTCTTTCTTTTTTTAATCTTTTTGCTAAACTTGGGCTGTTACAGTGTTATTTAGTTATAAATAAAATATTAGGCCACAAACTTCTCTCGTTACATTCGCTTACGCTCAGGCCTATAAACCAGGTCAAGCCCTGATTTAGGCATATACTTCAGGTCAGCCGTAAGCCAATTCCATGATCCTATTTTGACCGTAGCCCGTGCCTTCTACATTAGACTTTAATATCCATTCTGGCATTTTGCAACCAAGTTGGACTACAATCCTCCCCCCAACACTTTTTGACTTAGTCATGATTGGTTGCCTTTTTCCCAATTGTGCCAGTTTGTTCAGTCTGAACTGAACTCTGAATATTCTTAGTGCTCTGGTGATGGAACTGATCTCTTGGCTCTTGCATGACGGTTTGTAGTTTTTATACAATTATTATTATTAAATAATATTATAATATTTATATTCATATGTAATATTAATATTAATTTAAAATTAATAAATATTTTAAATATTTTTTTATAAAATAAAAATATTCTTTAAATAAAAAATGAATATTGAGACTTATTTTCCAGCACCTCCAGCGGCTATAACAATAATCCCTCTTGCATTGACTTGTGTTTTTTCATACCAAAACAAAATAACTCTACATCATGTGCTCCTTAAAAACTTTGTATTTATCTCTTAATAGTATATTTGTTAGGCTGCTTTCAATTCCTGTTTTGAGAAAGTTTTAGTTATATGCACAAATGTAATATATTATTTTTATATATATTTATAAAAAGTTTTAAAAAAATAATTTTTATAATAAATAAATTTAATAAGATTTATTTTTTTCTTTTTAATTTTTTGTGTTTATATGTACAAGAATAATATTATATTTTGTATATATAAGAATATCTTTTCTTTTTTATTTTAATCGATAATTAGTTTATGTCTTTGTCTTAAATTGGTTTAGAAATTAAATTTGAAATTATTTAAAGAAATTAAAATTAAATTTTTAAGTTTAAAATATTATTTAATGGAATTCTAAATTCAAAATAATTTTATAAAATTAAAAAAATGTATGATCTAAAATATTAAAAAATATATTTACAAAACTTAAAAAATTAAAATCTCACTCTCTACATTTATAACAATTATATTTATTAAGATTCATATTTATATAAAAAAATTATTTTTATATTTATATAAAATTATTATAATAACTATTTTTTTTTTATAAAAAAATTTTAAAAAAATATAAAATTATGAAAAAAATGATTATTATATTATAAAATATTATTGTATGAATATTTTATTAATTTTAATTTTTTTATAAATAATTTTTTATATTTTAGATCATATATTTAAATAATAAAATTATAATTGAATTTAAAATTATAATTTTTTATTCTTAATTTTTTGACAATTTTAAAGATAAATTTAAATTTTAAAATTAATCATTAGAAATTTTAAAAATTAAAATTAAAATTAAAATTTTATGTTTTAATTTCAATTTTTCCTGTCTAAACGGACGTAAGGTATTTTAAGAATTCCTTAATCAATTGATTCATCGCAAAATCCACCACAACATTTTTCACTATAGTTTAATCTGAATCTGTGAATTATATAAAGCGTCAAAAAAGGGAAGACAGACTTTTATCATCTCCGTTATACCTCAAATGTCAAACTTCCAAAAATGAATTTCTAAACTTCAATTGAATGTTAGAGATACAAGTTGTATCTATTTGTGTAAGACTGTGTATCTTTGTACAAGAGTGTATTCTGCTCCTATGATATGACCTATACAAAAAAAGGAAATCAAATTCAAATCTCATCCTCATGGATCAATCAGATTATTAGAAGGGTTTCTTAAGGTGCTGGAAATCCAATGATGAATCAACACACTCCGCTCTGCTCTTGTAACCATTCAACAATCTCAACAACTCGGTAGCCTTCTCCTTTGTGCTGTCACCACAACCCACCTGCAACAAAACCAGTAGTTTCTGAAACACCCCAACTTGAATTGCCTCAATCAACACCCCTTCCTCCGTCTTGTCACAAAGTTTCCAAAGAATAGAAACTGCAAAACTAGAACTCAACTCGGATACCCTCAAAAGCTTCTTAATCACAAGAGGCAAGGTCAAAGCATTTGACTTGGCTATTTCCTTCCCTTGTTTGCATTCACATATGCAATCCAACACCCCCAAAGCTTTCTCACATACCCCTCTTTCAGCATCAATAAGGGCCTCCAACAAAACTGAAACCAAACCCAATTCCACAAATCTTTGTGTGATTAACTCTCTATTCTCAGACAAAGAAACCAAGTTGAAAATTATTGACAAGCATGCCTTGGTAGCAGAAGACCCAATAGGCTCCCTAATCATCTTAACCAAACCTTCAACAACTCCTCCAGTTTTTTCCAATGCCAAAATGGGCATCTCCTTTAACAACAAAGCAGCACTTTGCCTTGCTGAGAGGTCTTTACCATTTAGGAACCAAACCATGCAACTCATAGATATCGCTGATGACCCCAACTTGGATCTACCCTCTTCTGCAAGGGGGCGCATCCATGTCAACACACCCAAGATCTCTTCCAAAACACCAACGTTGTTCTCAACTGAGCCACGTGATGAGAAAGAGTCAAAGGCATTAGTCAGCACAACAGCAGCACCATTGGCCACTATGCACCTCTTGTTCCTCTCACTCTCTTTCCCCCAAGCCTTGATCTTCCGCACCAATTCTAAACACTTGTTTTCATCACCATGTTGAGCAGCAGACACGATCCTCGAACATGTGTCTGAAACCTCGTACGGTGTGACAGGTATCCTAGGAGTTGGGATCCTCTCGATCCCATAAGAACGGTGTTCTACACACCAATCCTGAATCATCTTCCTTATGGCGTGGTTTGGGATCAGGTCATAGCTGGTGAGGACTCTTTTGGTAACCGGGCACGTGTTGTTCCCTGCTTCCAACCACTTCTCGATGCTGTCTCTGTCGTAGGTGATCCCCGTGGACAGTGTCACTGGGTCCTTCATCATGTCCAGAGTGACCGGGCACCGGAAGTGGGTGGGGATAGCAATCTCCACCTCCAAGTCACCAGCGGAATTCAGCTCTTTCCCTTTGCGAGCACGGCGGAAAACTCTCCCTCTTGTCCAAGACAAAACCATTTTTGCTTTTGCTATAAGGTCAACAACAAAACAATTCTAATGTTTTTGATTGTTTCTATTCTATGTATTATGTTGTGAAGGATATGTGATGAGGGAAACTAGGGAGTGTGGCTTGTTTATATATGCATGTTTATGATGAGGATTGGGGAATATAAGGATAGAGGGTACTTGTGTGGTACGCTGGTCAAAGCTAGGTAAGATGAATAGTTTCAAAGGAATCAAATTTTAGATTTGTTTTTTGTGTGTGTGCTAGGGGCTAGGTTATTGTTTGAACGTTGAACGTTGAAACTTTGAAAGAGTTGAAAAGACAAAAAAACTCACTCAGGTCAGGGCTAGAGGTTTATGAAGGATTATAGTATATGATATGATTGAAGAATAATTAATTTTGGTAAAGTAGTAGTAGTTGTTGTTGTTGTACTAAAAAGACGGTGGAAAGTTTGAACGGCGTGGGTGGGGAGCTGACTGGGACCAAGTCAGCTCAGCTGGTCGGTGTGCTGACTTGCATTGCATGGACTATTTGAGTCTACTACTGCATGCGTGTGCACCAGCGTGTCTGCTCCAGCCGCGCAGGGAACAAGGGTCGGTTTTACTAACTTTAAGATATGTTTGGATGGATGAGAATAGAGATAATCACAGAATGAAATGATAGAATTTAATAAAAGTGTTACTTTAAAAAAGAACTTCAAATGGTAAAAGATGATAAAAAAGTCTTATTCTTATTATTCAAAACTTGAAATTCTTGTTTTCTTAATTTGAAGTGTCAGAAAAAAGAATGAAATGAATATTCTATTTTCCTTTTTTAATAAACTTATTAAATTAATAAACAATAAAATGATATATTCTATTTCATTTCATTATTTATTTTTTCATTCTAATCCATTATAAATAACTCTCTTCCTTCCTCTTAAAAAATCTCAATCATAGACTTAACCCTTTCATTCAACTCAAAAAAATTGTAGCCATGCCAATTTGCCATACACAATTGTAATTTGTAATTATAATATAATAGTTGTGTAAAGTAGCATTATTATTATTATTATTTAAATCTCCGTCATCTATCTTTAGCCTTTTTTAATGATTTAATTTTGATGAACTGTAGTTTTTTTTAACAAAATCATTCAATTATATATTATTTAAATATTAAAAACTTTTTTTAGTTGACAAATATTTAAACTTTTAATTATTACAACTATAATCTAAGAAATCTAACTCTTTTAATAATACGTAAATATGGATTTAATTAATGATAGTGTAATTGATCTAATTAAACTATTTTTCATATGTAATTGACCTGTGTTTTCGTCTCCCAACTTTCCTTAAATAAAAAAGCATCCTTTGGGAATGGTTTCAAATTTTAATTGGTACATTTAGCTCGGATTTTTTTTTTTTGAGTGAATTCTAGACTTCTCTTATTCTGTTCACATGAAATGGAATTATTAATTTAAACATTTTTAATAAATAAAAAATCCTCATTTTACAAAATAAGGCATGAAATGGATTCAAACATTATATATAAACAATTAAACATGATGTAACTGCTATTATTCTATTCATGCAGTCTTTGTATATTTAAGAACTTACTCTTTAAAAAAAAAAACACACAAAACCTTATGGGGATACCTTGTAAGCTCGTAGTCTCAAAAAAAAAAAAAAAACTCTAAAATCACCGTTGAACAAAACGGAGATGAAATTCTGAAGCTCTATGACTTAACGTAGCGTTTTGTATTTCACGAAAACTTGTAAGTTGCAACATAACTTGATTTATAAAATATATATATATATATATATTATAATTATCATATAATTATCATATAAGTTCTACGAATTAGAGGAAGGCTGGCTCAAGACATAAAATATGCAATACGTATTGGAGACTTGAAACACCAATCTTAATTTTTGCATGAATAAAATGGAGGTCAACTCTTTAATTAGTCTTCTTCCTCTTTCTCCACTTGGCATTATTATCTATGTGATTATATTTTTCTTTTAGAACATAATTTATATAAAGATATAACAAAATGTAATGAGTGTTTTAGATAGTACATAAATGTAAAATGTATAATTGGATGTTCACACTAGATTAAAATTTAACTCCACTTGACAAGTGGATGTTGCCATGCACGAATGATGATGATGTATTCTATGACCTTGCTTAGTTGTTGGCTTGTTGCTCGTGCTGCAGACTGGCATACTTGGGTTGAATTTGACTTCTTCCCAGACTACCAATCTACCATAGACCCATTGCGTGAGAACTTTAGGTGAACTGTGAACAGCTGCAAAGTCACCATCTAACAGGCTCATTTCTAATCTCATGTTTATCTACCCGATAGTTTTTATAAACAAAGTCTATGAAACCTCGATTTTATAGTATACTATTGAATCTATCATTCAAGACGCGTTCGTTGAACTTCAACCTTGGCACATTTTACTGATTTATAGACGAGTAATGTTAGTCAGAATTTAACAAGATTTAAGGATAATAATTAGATAATTAAGTTAAAGTGGTAGAGAACAATAATTTATTCAATAGTTAATAATAATATTGACTCATTCTTACTACAATTATAAAAAGAATAAATAAAATTCTGCATGTTTAATTAATACTTTTTGTTACAGATGGTTCATTTTAATATAGACCCTGTTATTTAAAGATCATTTATAGACCTTATTTTATGAACCGTTAGATGCACTAAAAATTAAATAAATGACTACAAATTGTTACTAGTTACCTGATAAGCAGGTAAAAAGAGAAAGTAGAATATTTCATAATAACCTCTCAATAATAGTAATATTATACTATTTGTACACCTCAAAATTATTTTCTCTCTTGCTCTCCTCCCCCTTCTTTTGGGTTTTACCCTTCTCCTCTCTTCAACATACAGTGACAACTTCGTGGTTGACCAGCGACAGAGTGGCATCGCCGGCAAAGGTCCAGCGGCTTTGAATCTAGTGCTTCGTCCTAGATGCAAGGGAGTAGATGACGGGAGATTCGTGGTTGGGGCATGACACGCTGCTCTGCTAGATGGTGTTGGAGGTGCATCTGGCGGTTCATGGACTCTGGTGGTGTAGGTATGTTGGGGTTTGAGGTGAGTTGGTGGCTCGATGGGATGGAACAAAGACGTGGATGTGGAGTTGGTTGCTGGTTCTAGGAGGAAAATGATGCAAGTTTGGTGGGCTGGCCATGGCTTCAAGAAGGTTGGTCGTGCCATGGGTTGTGGTTTTGCAGGATACGTGGTTTATGGAAGGGTGGTCGTGGTCATACGGTGTTACAGCACAGTGGCTATGTAGGCAAGAGGAGCAATGGATCTAGGCGAAGATCGTGCGTGGCGCAGTGGCTTGGATCTGCAAAGGTTCATGGGGTTGGGTGACATGGTTGACGCGGCTTGAGTGCATCGCCACTAGTTCGTTTGAGGACGACTGTGCGGTTCAGGTTGCTGGGATTTGAGGATAGCTATGGAAATTTTGGGTTCTGAGTTGGTGAAGGAAATCTCTGGTTGCTGTGGAGGCTTTGATGGTTTTTGAGTGATCTAGGCAGTGGCTTGACGGTGTGGATAGAGGTACTCACGGTTGTGACGTGGTGGTGCAAGGCGGCAGAGGACAAACATAGATGAGGTGGAGTGGTTACTGTGGCAGCTCCGATGGCCCTGCGTTTAGGCTTGTAGTAGAATTATCAATAGTTGAATGACTTTGAAAATAATAAAATAATTAAACTTTTACTGTAAATTTAAAAACTTGTGATAATGAATAAGGTCAAAAGGTCCATAGATGGACCTTTGACTACAAGGTTCAGGATAAAATGACTCGTTATAGATATAGTTCAGCCCAATAGTGAAAAAAAAAGTAAATCTTCTCAACATAGTAATAATAAAAATCATATCTACTCTTTTTTTTTCTCTCTCGAAAATTAAAGGTGATTATAATTGTCAGATTCTAACCTAAGATCAATTGCCATCAAGTAGAGTGACTCAACAAGTATATAAACTGCACTCAAAAGATTGAGATAGACGATATAAGACTCTAACAATAATTATATATGGATTCAAGTTGACTAATAACCAAAACAATTTAAAAGCAAAGAAACCCAAGTTTTGAACAGTTTCTGGTTAGAGTATTGTTATTTATAATGATAAAAGTTTTTCAATACATGGGTGGGGGAGATTTGTTTATTTGGAATTAAATATGAATCACAATAGAGGCTTTGAAATTACATTTTCACCCAAAATCTTAAAGCAGTCGATTTATGGATATGATCACACCTAGTAGGTTTATAGGTGTTCTATCCCAAACTTGTGATGGTATTAGACTCCTTTGAATGTAAATCTCTATCTAGTTGCACATTCAAGTATGAAAATATGGGATGGGATGTAAATACTTGTGAAATTAATCCTTCATCCCAACCAGTCCTGCACCTCACCCATCTAATCCACAAGCGCAAGCTTCCTCCTCCGACGACCAGCTCACACCGTGACTGACGCACCCTCACCTCCAATGACAAGCGGTGACGTGGGAACATATCCTTTTGATGTTGGCGTGGAATGGATAGAGAGACAGAGAAGGTAGGAGAAGTTATAATAAGGAATTCAACAAAGAAAAAATCTTTATTATAAAGCTATAATACCCTTTTTATACGAGGAGGATATAGTAGGCACCATCAGAATACAATAGCAAGGAGGTCATTTTGTCTTAGGAGAATAAAGTTTTTCAGCACAAATAAGGAAAATATAAACCTTTTTATTTTCCTTCTCTTAAGGGTTAACTCTTTCCCAATCAAACATAACCTAAGGGTTAACTCTTCCCAATGTCCCTCAAAGGTAGCAAGGGCATTCTATTTATCCCCAGTATTGAATGTATTGACTAAGTGCATGTTTGGATACGATTTTTAACAACTTTTTTGAGAAAAAGTTGGATGTCACTTTAGCTTTTACGAAATTCAATATAAAATAAAAGCTTTTTAAAACTGATTTTTATAATTGAATCTGTCTCAATCAAATAAATTTTTTAATCATTTTATATCTATTTTAGTAATTTAATACATAAAAGCGATTCAAACAATTAGATTCTTAAAAGCTTTTCATTAATGCATCCAAACATAAAAATGAATCAATTAAATCGATTATAATAAAAAACCAATAATCGATTATATTGAACATATTGAACAATGAGTTTTTCAACTTATAAAGTCTGTAGTCTTTTCATTTATTTTCAATGTATAATTTCTTGTACTTATATATTCACTTGAAATTCACACTTAAATTCTTTGTATAAAATATCGTGTATTGACTAAACAAGTAAAATATTTGTAACTTACTTTAATCATATAGCAATTTCTTAACTCAATATAAAACTTTATAAATCGAATTAAACTTTATGTTAGTTCTTAAAAAGTAATTTCCAAAAGCGCTAATTCAAAATAAAAATAATAGGTGTAAAAAAGTAATAGATAAAATAAAAACTATTCTAAAAATGTAACTTAAATAAAAATAAGAAGATATTTTAAAAGGATTTCCATTCTGTTTGTTTTACCAATAGAGAAGTGATTTTTTTTTTTTTCTATTTGAAAAATTACAAAACTAGGCCCAAAAGTTCTAATTTAAGATTTCGAAAAATTGGTCTTTAAAAGCTAAATCAACAAATTTTATATTTAACTCATGCGAGTTGGCCGAGTGGTTAACATCGCATCAAATTGACGATAAAGCTAATTTAATTATGAGAAATATTAATAATATATTTTTATAGAATATTTATTTTATTATTAGTTTAAAAGTAAGTATTGTTAGTATCTTTCTTAATAATTATTTTAAATATATGAAGTGAACTAATAACAAAATAAATATTAAAAAAAATATTTAAAAGAATGTATTGTTAGTATTCTTCGTCTAATGATACTCTTATCATACTATAAACAAATTATTTACAAAAATATTTAATATATTTTCTTGTTTAGATAATAATAGATTTTTTAAAATTTACATTTTGGAGTGATAAAGAGTTTTTAATATTATTATCTCCTCCCTTCTAAATATATATAAGACAATTAATTTTTTTCATGTGAAATAATTGTTTTTTAATTTGAAGAATTAAACTTGTGATTGTTTGGTAGACAAAAAGGCTAAATTATGTTCTTTCAGTTTATCCCGTTGCTTCTGGCAGCTATTCTAGTCTATCATTTGTTTTTCAATTTGTGTATCTCTTATTAGTTGGCACTTGCAGTAATTGAAAGAGTAGAAAGATAAAGATTACATGGGATATATGAAGTAGATTAACGCTATTTCTACAATTATCTTAACATAAATTATGACTACTGTAAAACTTTTTTTAGTCAGGTAATATGAAATTGAGATAAGCTTACGTGCATCTTACTAAATCTATTCATTCACATCTTAAAATAAAAGTATGAATGCCTAATAGTCATACTTCTTAGGTGTCTTGCAGGTTAAAATACACCATTAATTATCTTCAGAGTCTTTAAAACTAATAAACCCCATCTCTATTTTTTATCATTGTAAATTTGAGTTAGTTTTTCGGTCAACTTCAAAGGTTAAAATGTATATCCAATTTCTTGATGCTTTCCTCTTTTTTTTTTTAATGTTAAAAGATAAGAAATCATAAAGTGACTTATGGAAGCCAGTTGGAAAGGGTGCGACGCATCTTTTGGCTTAACTTGCACTTGCCTTTTGCTACACTGTCGCCTTTACACAACAAGGCAAGCAGCAGCAAATAATATTTGATGCTTTCTTTAACTACTTTCACACCTGTCTATTTTGTCCATTTTCACAAATTCATGCTCATCCAAAACTCCATGATACACGGCAGATTGCCTGCAACATGCAAATGATAGCTACCTTGCGGTTTGTAGTAATATAAGTTATCATTCTCAGAATTTTTTAAATCTCTCTCGCACACAATGAAACAAATTCAAATTACAGATTTTCAAATGATGCCAGTTGTTGAATATTGATCCGCATGTGTCGTTTGTCATCTACATGCACGTAATACAACTTGCAACCAAATGGTTCAACAGAGTGTAATGTCATGAAAATGAACTAATCAAACTAGAAGCTAAAGCTACCAAGGGGAAGTTCAATAGTGATATTTGATTTACATATATGGATATTAACTGAGAGGGGAAACACATGATCCTGAGATGAAAAATAAATCCTCTGCTGAGAATCTCTTCTCAGTTTGTTAGCAAAACTCCTTAAACAAGTGCTAAAGATAGTATAAGATTAATCGTGGAAAAAACTACACCATGAAAAAAGATAAACAAGTTCACATGGAAAAGCCAGCAAGAATCGAAGAGAATGAACATACACACTAAAGAACCACCTCACAAATATTTACAACCAACCATGATCACCTTCCATCTGCTGATGTGAAAGAATAAGCAAATCCATACGGGCGTGTAGGTATACTTGTCTGTGTGTTATCCAAGCTTGGAGGAAGTGAAGATGAAGAAGACTCCATTTGACTTCCACCTTCATAAGCCTGCCACTTCTTAAGTGCTTGTGGTAAAGACATGTCAAGGTCAATACCATAGATATCTTCAGAATTCGGATCAGATGGTTTCCAGAGTTCTACAAGAGAAGAAAGCACATTAACAGCATGACCCATGTCAGGTCTTTGATATGGCTCCCTAGCACAGCAATGGCCTGCTAACTCTGCTACGGTGTGAATACTAGCAAGCGTTTCCTCGTTGAGCTCGATTGTGGGGTCAATAGCCTTGCGGAATGAGTCTTTATTTATGTACATTCTGCGGAACCATGTTACAAGGTGCATGCTATCCTCAGGTTGGGTCTCATCTAGTGCTTTTCTTCCCGTTATCAGTTCCATCAATATTACACCAAAGCTGAACACATCAACTTTTGTTGTCACACGGCCAGTAACTGCAATCAGATAGCCATGTGCATGGCAGTGTTAGAGACATTTGCCCACAAATCAATGAACATTCAAGAAAGTGGCCACTTCTATGAATTGAACATGAATAAATTGGGTGCTCAAGTTACATTCTTGACTTTATAGTAAGAGTAATTCTAGCCACACACACTTCCACTCACGTTACCTCACATTTGCATAGTTTTCATCAACTCATTACATCTAATCTCACCTCATTTTCTGCACACCTCCATTATGATTCTACCATATAGGCAGATGTGATGTATCTAGCATTTTTCTTATACTAACAGGATGAATTTGTAATGAAAAGTTTTACTTAACTTCATCAGTCAACACAGCGAGATCCCATTATGGTGACAGAAAATAGCTCTCCACTCTATCTCTTGATCTCTTCATCAGTAAATTGGTCAACTCTTCATAGAGTTGGTCACACAGTCGATACAAGAAAAAAAAATGTCTTATTACCTTCCTACAAATAAATGAATGTCTCCATTTGCTTTCAAAGCGTTATATGGATGCCAGCTTGACATAATTATACTGGTGAAACTAGATTTTATGGTACACTTTTCCCTCGTGTTTGGATTAGCTTATTTTGTGTTTAAAGTCCCTTATAATCAATCTTACTAAGAGAACTTTTGATAAAAAAGGCAAATTTTCCCTAAAAATTAAGCTAAACCAAACATGCATTGATTTGAAATATATAACCGACATTCAAATCAAACCAATATCTCGGCCATGGTCCGATTATCTCTACTTGTTTCTTTGGGAATACTAATTCAAAAATAACCTAACTTACAAAGAACTATTGAGAAGGAGAGTTAAAAATAAAAGATACCTGCATATTCTGGTGCCAAATATCCAAAAGTTCCTGCAATTCTTGTTTCTATCGAGGCTTTTCCTTCCGGAGCAAGACGCACTAGACCAAAATCTGCAACCTTTGCCCTCATATCATCTCCAAGGAGAATGTTTGAAGGTTTTAAGTCCCTATGTATGAAGCTTTGATGGGCCAAGCCATGGAGGTACTCAACACCCCTAGCCACATCTAAGGCAATGGT
This sequence comes from Ormosia semicastrata, assembly GCA_029884595.1. Lineage (NCBI taxonomy): Eukaryota > Viridiplantae > Streptophyta > Magnoliopsida > Fabales > Fabaceae > Ormosia > Ormosia semicastrata. Next base: position 6,127,494 of record JAQQTO010000041.1, read on the forward strand.
CAATCTTCTATTCCACTCCAGCGGTTTCAGCCCATCTTCTGGCCAGTTAAAAAGATGCCTACTTAGCGTTCCCTGAGGCATGTACTCGTACACAAGAAGCTTCTCATTCCCATCCAAGCAGTAACCAAGAAGTGCAACAAGATGCCGGTGGCGAACCTTTGTCAACACAGCAATTTCAGACTTAAATTCAGCTGCACCCTTCCCAGTTATTGCACCAGATTCCATTCTTTTCACTGCAATTCTTGTACCATCATGCAATTCACCTTTATAAACTGTTCCAAAACCTCCTTGCCCCAATATATTTTCCTCACTGAAATTGTTAGTGACATTGCTCAGGACTTGTATAGAAATGACCATGTTTCCTGCTTCAACCATTTGGATATCTCCTGCCTCACTGCTGGGCACGGTTTGGGCCTCACTAACACCACCAACACTGACACTTGAACCTGCAACTGTTATCTTGACACTTTCATTATCTGATCCAGAATGACGAGGGTGAATAACTAGTGCATTTGGACTCTGGACCCTGCTTAACCGCTTTTGCTTCATCCTAAGCAAGCAGAAAACTAAGAAACCAATCAAGGAAACCACAAACACAGCCCCAACCACAGCAATCACAATTACTCCTACATGGGAAGAAGACTTTTTGTCACCATTTTCAGAATGCCCACCATTTTCTCCACCCCTTGCATTTGGAACTGTTGGAGATACTGGACCCTGAGGGGACAAACTGCTTTTATCCTTCCCTATATCCTTGTTACCACTAGTATTGACAATCACATTACTCCTAAAACTTGGGATTTTTCCATAAAGCTGATTATTTGCAACATTCAATTGAGTAAGCACAGGTAAAGTAGTAAGGTCGTAAGGAATTGAACCAGTGAGGTTGTTATCAGCAAGCACCAATCTTTGCAGTGATTTGATTGAAGCAAACTCTGGGGATATCGTCCCCGTAAGCCCCATCTTCTCAAAATTGACAACAGTAATGTTCCCATCACTACAAGTAATCCCAAACCAATCATTACATGGATCATTCCCCTTCCAACTCTCAGCAAACCTTTGAGGATAACCAAAAAGTTTAACAACAGAAAGCAAAACCTGCACCCTGGGATCACAATTCCCAGGACCAGGCAAGCAAAAGCTATTGGAATCCTTACTCATATCCACCTCAACACCAGGACCAAACACTGGCATTGGACCCTGAAGGAAGTTATTAGTTAAGTTCACAACTTTCAGTGATTTAAGATTCACCAATGAACTTGGAACTGGACCAGTGAAAAAGTTATCCCTCAAGTTCAAAACTTGTAAGCTTTTCAACCCTGAAAAATCTGGCAAAGGACCAGTAAACCCATTTGAGTGCAACCAAACCTGTGTCAAAAAGGTCATGTTCTGCAATACATCAGTAGTTCCACCAAGCTTGGCATCACCCTTTTGGCCATTCAACCAAAGAGTCTCAATATGTGACCCAGAAAAGCTCAAGGGCAACCCTCCTTCAAGTTTATTGAAGGCCAAATGCAAATGGGTCAAACCAGGAAACACGTCAGAGCCAAAGAAATCTGGTATCTTGCCTCTGATGTTAGCAGAGTTACCTGAAAAGTTCTGAAGCGACGAAGCGTTTTGAAGACTCTGAGGTATCTCCCACTCCTCAAACGGGTTGTCGTCGATCTCCAACGCTTGAAGCTGCGACATGCCGTTGAAGAAGTCGCTGGGGATGGAAGTGAAGCGGTTGTTGCTGGCCATGAACACTTGGAGCGAGCTCAACCCGTTCAAGCTGGGTAGGGGACCCGAGATGTTGTTGTATTGGAGCTCCAGGTGCTGCAACTGGGTGAGGTTTTGGAAGAGGGTGTTGGGGAGGGTGCCTTGGAGGCCCTGGCGTCCGATTTGGATCCGGATTACCCGGTCATCGGAGCAGGCGACGTGGTTCCATTTGCAGGGGTTCGGGTCGGACCATCCGAGGGACTCGGGTGGGTTGAGGGTGTTCTTGAGAGTTAGCATTACGGAAGCATCTTGAGATTGTGAGTTGACGGAGAGGATGATGGAAAGGAACCCAGATAGGAAAATGAAGAAAGATTCGAGCTTGATGAGGTGGGTATTGTTCTTCAGCTTCATCATGTTGTTCAATCTTCTTCACTACTCTGCAACACAGAGAGAGAGAGAGAGAGATGAGAATGGCGGTAAGGTAAGGTAATGGAAGGAGAGTGGAATGGAGAAGGAGTAACGCACATGCAGGTGGGGACCACGTATCTCAAAGCCCGGGCTGTCATGTCCATTGCTGATGACAGAATTGAGAGGCTGTACTGACATGAGTGGGTGTGATTCTGGTATATGGGCCAACTTGGCATCTTTAGTTTTTTTTTTTTAAAAAAAATATTATTATGGGGCAGAAAATCTTATTACTTATAAGTTAAGATTTTCTATAAATTTGGTACGTCCTTATTACTATAGTTCGTCAAATACTGTGACTTTATCGTCAAGCACGCTCTGGTTGCCCTTGTAGGATTCAAAGTTTATTATTAGATTCAAAGTTATAATTATTATTTAAGACGTAATTTTATTTCTTTTTACTAAAGTGGCACATAGCTTTAAATCTATAACTTGTTACGAGTGAATATCAAAGACATTAAGCCATTGTTTGGATGTGAAATAAAAACAAGAGGAGAGAAAAAAAAAAAAAGAGAGAAGAGAAAATAAGAAGAAAAGCACATTTTCTCTAAAGTACACACAAATACATCTGCGGACTAGACTGTGAAGACAACTTTGATGCACGCCATAAAAAAGATAGGAAACAGATAAAAGCAAGAGTGATATAATTTCAGGTCATATCATGTTGAACAGATAAGAAAGAAAGGCTTTGGCCTGTTAATAACCCCACAAATGGATCAGGTGTCAGCTAACGAAGAAATTAATTAATTAGTGAGGTTGAGTGCACAACGGAGGCAGCTTCCAGATCATGAACGTCTTCGTCACTTCTCTTGCGCTGGGCTCTCAATATCTTAGCTAGAGTGTATATATATATATACATATATATATATATATATATATATATATATTGCTATGACTAATGAGAGAGACTTGAAGGATGACTCTGAAACTTCCTAACACAAACAAAAAAGAACATGTTTAATGCCCATGACCTGAGAAATAGACTTGCAGGAACTAGGATGTTACTCTTGTTTCTAAGTTTTCTAACCAATTTTGACGGCTAGAAAATTAAGCACACTAAATTATAGATGGGCATAAAGCTAATTGTTTTACCACGGTAGATATCTCTAAAGTTATTGTTACTCGTTGGTCGGTCTCGCAATTTGATATTGGCACTAAGCTAATTCATATTTTTTTATTAAAATATTCCTAAAAGCATATTTTAAAATGATTGTCTTCTTAGTATTTAATATGTTTCATATAAGATATATTTTAGATATTTTTAATTTATATTTTTAAATTATTTTTTAAATTTTTATACTAATACATATGAGATACTGTAATGATTTGATAAAAAATAATGTTTTATCGTGTTTGTAATGATTAAGAGTATTACGATACCACATGACACTTTTCTACTAACCGTCTCCACGACTGATGTGTCATGTACATAATGAAGGAATAAATGATTAAAAATGAAATAGATGACATCATCGCTGGAAAGATTAATAATACGCACACCAATAACAGTATTATTTTTAATTAGTATAACAGTTACGAAAATAAATTCGTGAGAAATAATATTCTCTAATTATTAAAGTTAATTTATGAAATATTAATATTTTTGTTTTAATTTATAAAATGTGTCTTTATGTTAATATTTATTAATATTTTATATTATATGTTAACTGTATTATGTCTTATAAATTTTAGAATTTATTATATTTATATATTGATATTGTGTCATATCTGTATATCTCATATATATATTTATGCTTCTTAACTAAGAGATTATCTTAATAATGATCTTTTACAAAGTTTAAATTTTGATACCTTTTAAAATATGATTCATTTACTATTGTATTCAATTCTTTTTGTAAGAATTGCTTAAATAAATACTTCTATTAGCTCATAAGTATAATAACATGATGCTTATTAAAATTCATTAGTAAAGTGTTTTATAGTAAATATAATAAATTAGATTGAATCTCATCTTTAATAATGTTTTAAAAATTAAGATGAGAGAAAGTTAACAGTTGTACCTTAAATTATTTTAGGTTAAATTAATTTTAATTAGGTTTCTATCATTTTTTTTAAATTAGTCTTTATACTTATAAAGATTTTAAAAATAATTTTTACCATTAACTTTTGTTATAACATCGTAATTGACTAATAAAAAAATGTTTCTTTATTTGATAGGAACTCTTTTAGATTTTCATTTTTTCTATAAAACATTAAATATGTACTCATTTATTATAATAAGTGTTTATTTCTTTTAAGTATGTACTCCTTCATTTTAGTAAGTGTTTATTTCTTTTTAATTTTTGTCCAATAAATTATCTTTTAGATGCTCTTTTTTCTTCTATAAAATATCTAATATGAATTAAATTAGAAATGTTAGATCGAAAGTTAATGACAATGATTATTTTGAAAACTTTTATAATTGTGAAGGCTGATTTAAAAATAAAAAAAAACTATAAACACTAAATTAAAAATGAATGTAACTTATAGAGACTGGAATATTAATTTAGCCATCATTTTATTTGACTCTAATTCGATTGAAAAAAATATTAATTACAACAATTATGACTAAATATCAACAAAAAGTTAATATTGTAATTATGGTTGTCAAACTCATGAGTCAACTCTTAAATTCTTATGAGAGTTTACTATCCTAAAACATAAAGACGAATTAACTTGCATGTAAATTCTCTTTTTATCAAACTCGCACAAGTTTAAATAAATTTTAATAAAATCAATAAACTCTTGATTTTACTAGCGAGTTTATGAGCTTAAGTTTACACAAAATTCTGCCCACAAAATGCACGAATTTGATCAATTTTGTTGGGTACTTAAGTTTTCTAGTCTCTGTTATTCAATATGTAATAAGTTTATAAAGTTAATTTTATGTTTTTATTATTATTTTGTTCAGTTTTGTGAAACTACAAAATAATATAAGTTTGACGTTAAAAGTATTGAATTATGTTTTTTACTTTATTTATTTCATTTGCTTTGTTAGAAAGTTAGAATATCCAATATTAATCGTAAATATGCCATTTAATAATATTTGGTTATTAATATATGCTTTTAAATAATATTTTTAAAGTACGTAAATTCTTACGAGTTTACAATATGAATTTGTTGAGGCTCCACTAGTTAACCTAAACTCTTAACTTTGACAACCATAATTATAACTAAATATAAGCAAAAGACTTAATTCTAAATTTTTATAATCAACTTCTTAATAATTTTCATAATTACTCAAATAAAAAAATCTTTATAATTATTAAAAAAATTAAATGTTTTTTATGTTTTTAATATATTAAATATTTATAATTTTTTATTTAATATTTTATATTAAATATTACAAAAATTATTAAGAGAATATAACAAAACTCACTAACAAAATTTTACTATAACAAAGAAGAAATGAAAAAAATTGTAATTGCAAATTAACTACAAGACTCACCAATTTTCACTTACTTGTTATCTTTAAGGACCGTTTTTATTAAGATTTTAAGGTGTTGTAGTTATAAATTAGTTTACGCTTAGTTTTTATATTTAAAAAATACATGATTATTATATTTCAAATAAAATTGAATTTTTTTCACACCACATTCTTCTAATATTTTTAAAATTCAAACAAAAAAATTATAACAAAAAATATACAACAATGTTATTTATATATAATTTTTATTATATCATTCTTACATTATTTATTTTTTAAATAATAAAATAACAAAAGTACACTTTTCAAATGCACATTCTCTCTCTCTTTTCCTGGGTATAAGTGTAAGAAAGGTATAAAAAATAATATGCAAAATGTTTTTCCAAAAATCATATGAATGCAAGTTTATATATGTGCACAGACAAAATTCTCTCGCAAGGCAGAAGGTAGCCCAACTGTTGTGGACCAATGATTTTTTTTCCCATGAAAACCCAATTGTTGTGGTTCATATTGTTTTCTAGTCCAACCCAATTCTTGTGGTTGCAGCAAACGAAAAGTCTACAATCGTTGCAGATTTGTAGTGCTTTCCGAGCTGGCACTTGGATTACGCTTTACAAAGCATAGCATAACGTCTAAGGTTGATTATGATTTCTATATTTGGACCTTTAAATTTGGACTTCTCTCGCTGGCTCAATTAAATGTCATTTATGGGCTTCATAAGGAGTACTTATTTCATGAAACTATACTTATGTTTAAACAAATAAATCGGAAATAAGCTTCTACCTCAACTATTCCAGAAAAATATACTAATGCAGATAAAAACTCTAGTGATTATTACATACGCCCAACCCTTTTTCTTTTTTTTTAAGTCTTTCTTTTGAGACGTGTGGCTTCAAGCTGAATGAAATTAATAGGGCCTTATGGCATAGTTCTTCTTGGTCCCTACTCGTTACCTTACATTTGGGAAAAGAGGAGGGGGGGGGGGGGGTTCGTTTGGATCCTTGTTTTACCTGGGCTTCAACTCGACGTTTACATTGTTCATTCACTCTTTTTAAAATATATATTATTATTCAAAATAAATTGGACTATATGAGCCACTAGAGACCAAGGATAAAGATGAAAGGGAAAAAATAAAGTTACCACATGAGATGGAATCTACTTTAAAATGTCAACATGGAATGAATATGGACTCTAGACACAACTTTGACTTTAGATTGTGAAAATGCTCTCCGTTTTTGTTTTTTTGTTTTTAAAGGTCATGCTCACCTAATTAGAAAAGTTTTTTTTTTTAGTGCCACATAAACATAAAAGTTAAAAACAAGGTCTTGCTAAATAATGCCATAAGGGTATCAGTATAAAACTATTTAATAAGCTTTATACAATATTTTTAAAAATATTTTTTAACTTCTTAATATATTAAATATTTTATTTTTTATTTAATATTTTCTATTTTTGATAGTACATGTTAAAATCTTCCTTCTCTAAAAGCTATAAAAAAACGTTGAATACACATGTTCTATTACTTGAAGTATGCATTTTCAATGCACAAGCAAGTTTATACATTGTATTTGCACAACAATCTTTGTACGTATAATGCTTCCACCGTTTTGTGCGATTTTTTTTTAACACAATAGTTGATGAACCTACAAAAATTCATATTTTTACGGTTCAAAATATTAGAATTCTCTTTTAATCTTTTTGATTTAGTTTGTTCTTAAATTTGATTATATTTTTTATTATTTTAATTTTGTTTTTATTATGTTTTTTTTATGTATTTTTGATAGGTAAAACACATGGAAAGAGATTGGATGCTTAAAGAAGAAAGAAATCAAAGAAACAAGTTTTCGGGATAAATCATCGATTTTGTGTAAAAAATAATAAATTCACGAAAATAAATATTTGAAGAATTCATATCTTATTCTTAAATGCTAATTAGAGCTTTAATTGGATGTAAAATCTCAAACAATGATTAGATTGAAGATTAGATATGGATTCTCAAAGAGATTTGATTTGGAGCAAAATTTGGATTCACACTATCCCGACCATCCTCATTAATTGAGTCATATAATTTCTGAAGATCAGATTGATGCACCGTTTGCAGCATTAGAAAGCTAACAGAAAATCCTACAACTTCTCTGTTGAGATCAAGGGCAAATTAGGCCACCTAGAGGGTGAGAAAAATCATGCAAGTCAGATACGAAAATCTGTCAGTTTTTCTATAAAAAGGGAAAAAACGAATTTAGCAAAGCAGCTCACTCTTGAGCTCACTTTTCTTTTTACATATTCTTAGACACTTGGAGAGAAGGCAGTAGTCGTCAAGAGGCACAAACCCTAATGTGGTGTGGGCGCAATTAGGATTGAAGATTAGGGATTTTCTTCAACCTTTCCACCTTTCTACAATGGAGTTTGTCATATTCTTCCTTTTGTGTTCTTCTTTCTCCATGTGTAACTAATTTCCCATTGTTAGGGGGATGATGGATCTTGTTCTTGGATGATGTAACTTTCTTTTATGGGTTTAATTTATGTTTTTATCTCATGATTTACGTGTTTATCTCTGTTCTTTATGCTTTTCTAAACCTGATCAATTTGGAAATGATTTTTTGGGTTTATGTATGATTTGGAAAAATTTGCATGAACCTAGAACTTGTGATAAACACCATAATTTCTGCAATCGCTAGGGATAGACGTTGTGGGTTATGTGGTCTTTCTTATAATTCCTCTGTTCTTGATAATGCCTTTCTAATTGGAGTTAGACTAAGGGATTAGTTAATTTCAATCAGCGTAAGAGGATTAATATACCAAGGGATTGGATATTAATTAATTTTGGGAATTGACCATAAATCATTGAAATAGAACATAGTTAAACCAATATTTGAGTGTGCATCTAAAGAGTTCAAGTGAAATCTGAATCCTAACGCTTTAACATTATTATTTTTCACCCCTTTTGATTTATTGTTTGCTAATTTTTATTTTTATTTTTAATTTAATTTTCAACAACTCTCTTTTTGTTAGCTTAAATAGTGTTATTTTCAGTGAATTTAGTAATTAATAACTTAATTCTCGTGGGACGATACTCTACTCACTACTTTATTACTTTTTTTGCGATTCGGTGCACTTGCCGATTTTCAACATCAATAGTCTATTTTGAAAGTGAATTTTCTACATAGGTATTGATCAAAACTTATTTTTTAAAATGGTGCAAGAGAAATAATAGTGTATAATGAGTCGTAATTAGGAAGTATGACTTACTCATGTATATTTTTTTATTATATTTTAAATAAATTATGCCTTTTTTTTAATTTAGATAAGTTGTGCATATGAAGTATGACTTACTTTTTTTAATATCATATAAAGTCATGGGTACTAATCATAATTTGCATTAAGCTTTTCAATTTAATAATAAATCATGGCTTGCCAAGTTTTGTGCCTATAAATTACACTTTCTCCTTCGAGTGTTGCTTTTATATTTTAGTGTTTTTCAAGTTCTCTCCACCACTGTTTCTTTGTATCAAATTCGATTCATTCTTGTTTAATTCTCTTCACTAGAGGTATTTTATTATGAATGTTAATTATACTTTTTTACGTTATTGATATGAGGTTTTCCTTTTTTTTATACTTAAATTGACAGATGTTATCATATGACTTCTCATAATTCATTTGTTACTAATGTTGGTAATATTTGTGAATATAATGATCCTTATAGGTCTTTAAGCACTATAATCAATAACTCTTTTATTGAGGTAAATATTCATTCAACAGCATTACATGACCCAAACAATGTAATTTCAGTTATAATAGATAATGTAAGTGATTTTAGTGAAGACAAGGAATGCGAGGAAGGTAATGAAGGCAATGGAGCAAGCGTTGATGAATTTGTCACTATAACTTATGCTACCACATCCTCCTTTTTATCTAATATTAACTTGCAAGTAAAGCATGTTCCTGAATTTTTTGATGACTATGGAATTAGGAAAGGAAACAGTGTGAATGTGAATAATGATTTGTGAGTTGACATACAATTTAAATCAAAACAAGCTACAATTAATACAATTAAGTTACATCTTATTATTAAATTATAAACCTTAATATAAGCCTTGAATTCACTTGTTTTTGTTTTTTGTTTTAAAAGGTAAGTTGTGGGAACCACAACTTACCCAAAATTTAATTAAAAAAATTATAATATAAGTCGTGAATAGAAAGGATGACTTATTTAAATATATATAAAAAAATTATCATTTGGATAAGTCGTGTCTCTTAGCCATGATTTATTATTAAAAAATAAAATAAAAAATTATTTAAGTATAAATCATGTTTAACAAATATAACTTATTATATTTTACTTGTTTATTTTATGCCATTTTGAAAACTAACTTTTCAGATACCCCTCTATAAAAATTAATTTTCAAATTGCACAATTTGAGTAAAAAAGTCATTTTGTACTGTTGTTTGGCCACATGTTAGCAACAGTCCGATCAACGATTAGTGTTTTTATAAAGAAAATAATGATCGTATATCTTTTTTAGAGGTGTAAGTACTGTACACACTTTTTTAAGAGTATGTAATTGAGAGAGAGAATGTGATAAAAAAAATAAATATAATAAATAATATTAAATGAGATATAAAAATTAATGAATACACTATTTGTGGTAAGAATATCAAAATTATTTTATAAATGCTATTATTACCAATAGCGTTTGCTTTATATTTCCACCCAATCCTAAGTATGTTGGTGTCTCAATATTAGTTTGGTATCTAAAATTCAAATCTTATAGTTATCAAAATTAATTAGATAGAAGCTTACTAGGCAAGCTCTCCAATTAATTGGAATCATGAACATGTGTTTGACAGTAATGTGAATATAGGAAAAGTCATGGCTATGAATACTTATCAAAATTGAGCATATGGGACTAATCCATGTCTCTGGTGGGCTCTAACTAATCAGCACTAACTAAATGTTTATGGTAAACAATTATAAAGTAATGAAGCATGAGAATATATTAAGAAGTCACCAACCAAGTGGAAGAATTTGCTTTATAATATGTCAGTTGAGAGTGTAATTATCACTAGAGTTATTATGTATATCTTCTGCACTACACTACTACTATACTATAATGCTTATTATGCTATGCATTTAGACTTTATATAATAACAGATATGAACTCTGTGTGTGGTGGGGGACCAGTTTGATCCAGTTATGGAGGCTAAGGTGGTGACGAGCGGCGTCTTGGGAGCTGCACTAAACGACGGAAAGATGGACTTGTCTCTAACTGCCATGACCAAAAGGTAGGGTGTCACTTGGTCACGTGCAGTTTGTGTAATAGAGTAAAAGCAAACAGAATAGGATAGATATAGACATGATTCATTAAACTGTTTTGGCTTTGGCAGTGTCTTATGCTTCTGTTAGTTTCCTGAGAAAAAGTACTGTCCTATTGTTTTGTTTATTTCTTTCTTTACTTTTTTTTTCTTTATCTGAACAAATTTTGATTGGAATAAAATCAAACAGACGTGGCAAGGTTACATTCGTCATGCTTTTTTTAATATTTCCCTTGGTCACTATCAGATCTAGTTGAGAAAATCACTAATATCTGCTTTGGACATGTGCTTAGGCCTTAATGGGCTAAATAGTAGGTATTCACCTTGCCCCAGCCTAGCTATGAGTTCTTTTAAGTGCATAAGTCTATAGATAATTTACTTTGATTTGAGAAGCATAGACCTTCTTTCTCCACTACCTTCTGCTGCTTTATCTATCTTTTTGGCTGTTAAAAGACTAATCCCCTTTGAACATGTGCTTAAGCTTCTAATGCCCCATTAAAATATTATGTTTAACTTTGGCTGGTTCAACCCAAAAGCATATGATGCAGGATACAATTGTGCGAAGATATATTCTTCAAAAAGCACTTTTTGTAAGATAGGTATAGTTCTTTATGAACCCTGCCTTGTCAGCCCTTTATACAAGTGGTTCTCTAGTATTCTTTCTCCATTCATAATATTGCTGAGTTTCCTTCCAATTTTAACTATTATTCTTTGGCCATTGATTGGTATTTAAAAGATTACAGTGAAGCATAATCCTGACAGTATGATGCACATGAGTATTGAATGAGTACGGGTATCGAATACGATATGTATATAGTACAAGAATATGACTTTTGTTAAAATATTAAATTAACATTTATTAAGTATCTGAATACTTAATATAGATATGAGTATATATCTGACACAAATACGATAGATATTATGAAATATCTGTGTTTCATAGTCTGTCACTAATTAAATATAGTGATGTCAGAGGTTACTGTCAAGTTTTCTCAGCATCTGAAGCTTCTGCACTAACTTCAGATGGGATACTGTGAACCATCTTAGTGTTGAGAATGGCACATTGGCTTATTAAAATATTCTCGCTTTGATGAACAACATAAGAAGCAGGGAGGGTTGCTGTCATACATATGTTAACATGCCATTTCGGATAAAAAATTTCCAGCTTGAAGGAGTGGAATCTTACAGTGACAACCTTAAAGTAACCGATAACTCTTGTTTTTTTTTTTTTTGTAAGTAACTGTCACTAATTTGTTAAAAACCAATTCATTCACGGGAAGATTTATTCAACCTAGCTAATCCATATATTGTTCATACGTGTTTGCTGGCAAGAAGTGTTGAGGGCATAACACGTAATCACTAAAGGTCAAATATGATGTGAAAAACAATGCTTGTTATTCTAAATTTAAGTTGTGCGATTCTTTAACATAATATAACTGATTAAGTGTATGTTTGGATATCAGTTAACTGAGATAAATTGACGTTTGTAATTTTTGAAAAATGTAAAATTATGTTTGAATTTTTCTAACTTCAATTTGCTTCAACATATTTTGAAGACAAACGTATGTTGGTTAGAAAGTAAGAAATTCTAAATTTTGTATTAAAATTATTATCTTAATTCACTTTTGAAGTAAAATTTTTAAACATAAATTGCATTAATATAAATTCATTTTTAATTAAACTTAAATTTATAAACATATTTTTAATTAAATTTAAATTTATCAATTCTAATTCAAATATACACTAACAAATTTGGATGGAATCTCAAAATACTAAAACTAAAATCGAGGTGGCTTATTTCCTTGATATCTGCTAAACATTGAAGGGGGTGAAGTCAGTGTTGTGTTTATAGAAAAATTCTTGTATAAATTTGAAGCATCTAAGTTAGTATAACTTAAATTCCTTAATTATTAGTTCAATGCATATAACTTAAATATTTTAAATTTATGTAAGAATTTCTTATGTTTATATGCATTTATTTTTTCAAGTTAAAAAAAATTGAATACCCACAAGACAAACTCAAATCCTTTTGCATTATTTGTCAAACCATATCATTGTGTTATTTACCGAAAGAAAAAAAAACATATCAATGTGTTGTAGGCATATTCCTCTTAAACTCTCATTTGATTATTTTTTAGATTTTTTATTGCATTAGAGTACCGTTGTGATTGTAACCGTACAATAGATCCCATGTTGGATCCATTATCCATATGATGCTCCAATCGCACTGGCCTATGTATATGTATACAGTGCGCATCCAAAAATATACTTTTGAAAAATAGGACTTATATATTATTATACTTTAGCGAAAATGGGACTTATATATTATACTTTAGCTCTCGCATAATACTTGATGTTACCATTAACCACATTTTAGTATATGATTGTAAAAAAATGTTTAAATGGCATACCTTTACTCATGCAGTTATATGTTTGCTTTAGTCTTACGATGTGAGACTAATAAATTTCAACTACTGACATTGTAGAGGCTTAACTTACTTAAGAGTTGAGCCATTCTTAAAGGTAACCACATAATAATTGTATGTAAGTTATGCTTAGACAATTGCATGTGTAAGTAAATTGTTAATTAATTATTTCAATCATATTCAGGGCAGGACCGATATTAAATAACTGAAGCAGCTTTCCCTTTTATGAAAATTGTAAAGGATTATGAATGATGATATTATTAGATAGCTTACCAATGATGGATTTGTGAGACCCATATGTTCCTGCTTGTGCTCACAAGCAATGGGATTACAATTCGCGTGGCCGAAATTAAATATCAAAGGAAGAAAAAGGGCGCTTCCAAGTTGAAAAGAGCAAATATTAAAGATCCAAATCTATGGCCATGATGCTTCTATAATTTCGTGCGTGGAATAATGGACCATCCCATTATCTTCTAAAAAATGTCAGGTTAATGATGAAGATTGAAGGCCATGGAAACCCTCCAATCTCTTTCCTTTGATGGGTCGGTTGTGTCCACTTGGCTTCCTATATCCTACGTAATGGCTCAAATTGTTATCCTTTTCCCGGGATAAAGAATCATACATGTTCAAATTCTACTTTGACAGTTGTTTTGAGCATATTCCCCAGGGGAACAATTTGATTCCGGGTGAAATTGTTCAACTCTTGTTCTAATAGAGTCCTTGCAATGTAAAAATATTCAAAACAAGAGTGGCCACACTGTGCTTTAAAATGCATATCGTTGGGAGAGATTTTTCTTAGGCATCTCTCTATATTTCGAAAAATTAGTTAATCACTTATTAGATAGAATATTCTAGGAAGTTAAAAAAAAAAAAGACGTCTCTTTACAATTTTATCTTAAACTTGAAAGAGAGGGGAACAATTATTAAAAGTATACTTGGGACGGGTTGAAATGAGTTTGACTTGACTCGGATCCGATCCGATATCTTAATTACGCCATTTTCTTAAACTTGAATCTAACTTGACCATGACTCAATAATGATTGAGCCTAAATCAGACTAACCTGACATATAAACATAATATATAAATTTGAATATTATGTATAGTTATAAATTGTAGAAGTGGGAAACCAAAATTAAGGTATATTTTGTAATATATATTTTAAAATAAATAATATTAATATAAATATATTATTATGTTATGTAAAAATTATTAATTTAAGTCAAAAAATCTTATTATTTATAATTAATTGTAAAAAAAGTATAAATTTTTAAATAATTTGTAATATTGAACCGGGTTGAGACGACTTGAACTATAACTCAAACTCAACTTAAAAACACATTGAGTCTAATTTCTAAAACTCAAACAAGTTTGAATTAGTTTCGGGTTGAGTCAAGTTAGTAGAACGGACTCAGTATTGATCACTCCTAATAATCAACGAGAAAATTTGCAAGAATTATAGGTTGTATTTGAAATTATAAAAAATGAAAAATGAATTGAATTGATTTAAAAATTAACTTATTATAAAAAAATAGGATTTGAATTATTTACAAAATTTTTATGTTTTAAATACATTAAAAATAAATTGCATTGATTTTATATTAATATTTTAATTTATTATCTTTATTTAGAATATGTTAAATGACTTAACCAATAAAGATAAAAAAAGTTAATTCCTACAATTAAAACTAAAATAAAATCAAATCTACACAATTCTAAACAAATTTGAGTGGGTTTATATCCGTATAAAACTAAAATAAAATAAAAAGTTTTCACCAAATTTTTTTTTAAATCAAATAAAATTAAATCTTATTTTATAAATTTTCAAAAAAAATATTTACAAATAAAATCAATTTCTAAAATAATTTATTCTAAACATACTCATAAGGATGAAATTAAAAAAAATCACAAAATTTATAACTAGTCGCACTATCCTATGGGGATAGGTAATATATATTATTAAACTTAATTAATTATGTATTAAAAAATGTGTTTAAAAAAATGTGTTTTTGAAATTTTTTATAGGATAATATATGTCATGATTAGTATATGTTGCGGTCTGAATAAGATGAAGAGAGTAGTTATGCCGGAAGCGGAAGTGATAGATGGAACCAAATATGAAAACTCTGAAAGCTGACCCCATGCTTTGTGGATTTATCTGAAGCACTTTTGAAGTGGGGAGAGGGAGAGAGAAAGAAAGAGAGAGGACGCTAGAGATTCTTATACTATGATGTACGATCAACCCAGTTGTAGTTTGAACTTTTTTTTTTTTTTGGTTATAAATAGTTTGAACTTTGTGTGTGGGGAAAGCAGTCGTTACATGTTAGCTTTCTTGAAAAATCCAAAAATTACAACCAAAAAAAAGGTCCACTACCTCAGACATTTCAAAAGACTGGCATATTTGTTCATAAAAATGATATCTGCACATTGTATGAAACACATCACTTTATATATGGAATGTGCCATCGAATTAGAATGTGATTATATAAGATTAATTATAATTAGATAATAAAAATTGTATAAATATAAAATAATATATGTAAATGCATATAAGTAAATGTACTCATGTGATCTTACCTTCTCAATCTCTCTCTCTTTATATATCATCATATCCCAACACCTCCTTTCCTCCTCTGACTTCTCTGTTCCCCAACCCTCCACTCCTTTCCTACCTTTGCTTTCTCATAATTAAACATCAATACCCACCATCTATCTGTCTCTCTCTCTCCCCATTTACTTCTCCTTTAATTTTTATTCCTTTTCATTTTAATTTCTTAACTAATAAAACATCTAACTTCTCACCTTACCCTCTATCAGTGTTTCAGAAACATATAGAACACAAGGACCTGTTTTGTCTTCTCATAATCAGTCATAGCAAGAAAAGCAACACTAGAAAATAGATGTCTCCAATTCCAAAGCAGTTTATAGGTGGTTTCAGAAGCAAGCCACTTTCACTTGATCTTGAAACTTGAGACGAGAGGGTATGCAATACTCTTTTACTGTCATCTGTGTACTGGACTACTGCTTGTCTTCTTGTTTTAGTTTTCCACTTTTCCTTGTCTTTAAGTCTTTCTTGGTTTTTTTAAGATAAGTTAGAGTCACTGAATAGAGGAAATGGTTTGTGGATTCTACCTTCAAACTTCCCATCACCCCATCAGTGCCTCCGTTTTGCCACCACCAAACCCTGCCTCTCTCGCCAAGGCTCCAAAGTAATTTTCTTCTCTGAACTATCCCAAGTAAGCCTTTCTTTGTCTTAAAGCTGTGTGTTTGTTCATATAGAATGAAAATCCAGATAGATTTTGTCCTAGAATTGACAAGGATGAAGAAGAAACAAGCACCTGCATGCAATTGTTTGTTTTGGATATGTGGATGTTGTTAGTTCTTCATATTAATGTTTTTGTTTTTCTCTGTCTTGTGTGCTGACATGGTGGTCACTCTACTTCTTATATTCTCTCAACCTTGGCTTGCACTTACACACACATTAAGGGATTGAGGTGCACTTAATTATGGTATTCAATCTTCTGAGTCATTTAATTCTTGGAAATATTTAATTAGAAAGAATTTCCATGCGAGACTCCAGATTGAATTCAGATCAGAAGTTAGTAGGTTACTAATTAGAGTAAACAATGACAGGTGTTTGATTTCCTGGATCATTGCTGATACTATGGTCATGATGAAATGAGAAAGCACTATATATTGGTTAGACTAAATGATCATTTTCGTCCCTCGATTAGAGGGTGTCGGTCATTTTAGTCCTCCATTCCAGGAAATTAACCTAGAAGTCCCTCATTCATCAAATCGATGGTCACTTTAGTCCAACCGTTAACCCGTGTCTGTTAAGACACTTTGATGGATGCACACGTGGCAAGCCCACACCCCGCCTAACCCTTCCTATACGCGAACAAGGCGTCATTTCCCCTCCCCTAACTGGAACGATGTCATTTCTTTTTATCATCTTCCCCAAAATTTCCCCTATAAGTGGCTCCCGGCTATAAATGAACCTGAAACCTTGCTTATGAAGCGTGTAATTATTTGTGATGCACCAACAACCCCCCTGTGGATCAAAAACTTAGGATAGTTGGATTTTGTTTTGAAAATAATTAAATAAAATATTTGACCATTACACTTTGTTACCGAATCTATCATAGTCAAATCTTCATGAATTCAATATATATTAATCCTACTTCAGCAGTGTTGGGGGAAGAACTGAAAACATACAAGAAAAAAAAAATGGTTTTGTTGGTACTTTTCAATATGGGGTTGTGACCACTGCAATGCATTGCATTTGTTGGTACCTATAGCTTTTACTGCATATAGATCCTATTTTGCCTTTACTTATGTTTGTGTCTAGTAATACTTCACAGTTTCAAATACCAATATAGATCATTGACTCGAGAATGTCTTGTTTTGATGCTTGCTAAATATGAGCTGATGTGTTGTCATTGCGTACCAAATTGCAGGGTAAAATATATCTTTCACTGCAAGCACTGAAATAGATCTTATACTGATTATTCTGATGGTTGATTGCTGCATCTATTTTGTAAATTAGCTTCCAACTTAAGCACGGATAAATCATGAAACCAAAGTTTGATCTTGAAGTGGAGGCCTCTGCGGAATATGAATCTGAAGTTAGCAGCCAGGTTGCTTCCAATGTATCTATTCAAGAAACCTCTGCAGGTCCTTGTAGTGACAACCTCACTAACTCTTCCAATGTCACAAATCCAATAGGGATTCATCCTAATTCAGATGCTATTTCACTTGACTTAACTCTCAACTTCAAGAATAATGAGTTAGGGGCAAGAGATTCAATAGGATTCTCATTCTCAAGCACTAGTGAGAGCAGCAATGAACCTGCCTCTCAAACTACAGTAGCAACCATTCCGCGAGTTTTCTCATGCAATTACTGTCAGCGCAAGTTTTTTAGCTCTCAGGCTCTTGGTGGACACCAGAATGCACACAAGAGAGAAAGAACATTAGCAAAAAGGGCTATGCGAATGGGAATTTTTTCTGAGAGGTATGCCAGTGTAGCATCTCTCCCTCTGCATGGTTCTTTCAGGTCCCTAGGGATAAAGGCACACTCTTCACTGCACCATGGTTTCTCACCAACAATGAGGCATCCTGAGGTAAAAAGCAATGCAAGATTTGAGCAAGGATATCTTGGTCTTCCCATATTCTTGGAGGATGATGAGCCAGAACTGTTGTGGCCTGGTAGTTTCCGTCAGGTTGCAGAGATAGGTGATACTCATCAGAAATTCATGTTGACTGGAATTTCAGATTTGAGTTTCACTGAGGTGAATCCATCAATAGACATAGAGAACTCGACACCAGATTTGACACTGAAACTTTGAAGGGGGCTATTTTAGTATAGATCTGGCCTAGAGTTGTCTGCTTTATTGTTATATTCTTGTATATTAAGACATGCTTGCAAGGGGCCATGATTGCCAGATTGATTACCATACTTGTTGGATTTCCTTTTACTTTCTTCTTCAGTTTTCTCTTAGGAGTCCTTGATTTGGTATTTTGCTGTGTATGTTTCTCATTGTATAAGAGCTCTTGGAGGACAATTTTGGAGCTTCTGTACTTGTCATATAAATCATGTGTTTTCGTTTACTATAATTATTGAGCTTCCAGTATGCTTTCTTTGTCTTTTGTTTCAATTCTGGATCATATTGATCAATAAACTCATCTTGTTAGACTAGTGTTCAGCTCCTTTTAGTTACGGGAAAAAATTTATATTAGTTCAAGTAACTGCAGATATTTTGCAGCGTCTTGATGGTCAAGGCTACTCTTATATCGGCTAGTGAAAATCCACTCTTTAACATGGTATCTTATGTGGCCAATAAAGAGTAAAGACATGGTATATTGGTATATCATAATTTATTACCTAACCAAGAAAGATGGAAAACACCAAATACGAACTAGAAAAGATAATGCTTAAGAACCAGAAATAGATTTTCAATCTCATTTGGACAGTATTGGAGTTGGATCATAACCTACCAAATAAAGTGCCGGATGGACGGCCTTGTTGACACTTCATGGCTCATTTGTCACAGCTGCCTCCAATGGTTGGAGCATAACTTGGATTTTCTGTCCCATTTTCTCGCTTGCTTTGGGTAGATCATGCCACCACATATGCCCATGTTCTTTTTTGTTAAAGCTGAAAACCAATGTGGGTTTCTTCTACAGATTTTTTTTTTTCATGCAAGAATAAAAAAAGGTATATTGGGGAAGTGTCTTTATACTGCTCCACCTCAATAGTTAGGCCACTGCATATTGTTGATATGATAGGAAATTGTCTTCCTCATGCATGTAATTTAGACTTCTCATCAATATTTTAGTTAAGCTTGAGTAGAATGTCCCACGGAATATATGCAAGCATTGGAATACGAAATCCCTCCAACGGGCAAATAATCACCTACCAAACATAATAGGACCAGAAGGTAGAGCCGGCTTCACAACACAAGATCACAAATACTAAACTCAGCCCCCAACACAAACAACAATATCGCATTGCATTAATTAAATACAGTGTGAGCTAAACATAAGTTCATCACAATAAATACATTACTGCTTTCTTTGAAAGATAGTAAAAGAAAATTAACACGCCAGAAGACCTATTTATACGTTCACCATCTCCTGCATTGTAACCATCTTCTCATTCTTTCCATAAACAAAACATCAAAGGAGATAGCAAATGAACACAAAATCGATGAGAAATCACCCTTGACATTACTCAACTGTATAACACAACATAGATTCCGTAAAATTTCAAATCGTGATAGAAGCAGCTTCTGTTCATCTCGTCATGCTATTGTCCTCATCTCCCTCCTCACTCAGATCAAGATCAGCCAGTAACTCCTCCAATGGAACAGAAGGTAGCTCTTCACCATCAGTCACTGATGCCATCTCAGATGGCTGGTATTCTCTATTTCGGTACAATGATATGTTGAATCTCAGATCAGGGTGTTCTTCCAGATCTTTCAAGAATTGTTCATATTCTGAGTTCATCTTGTCTGGATCAAGTTTACCCTTATCATCAACTTCCATGTCAAGTGATTTGAGCTTCCAGGAACGAGGCTTCCCACGCCTCTTCTGGCGCTTCTCTTCAAAACTCTTCTTTATTAATATTGCATCTGGAAGGACAAGTCCTCTGTACTTGTCTAATTCAATGTCATTATTGTTAGCCCCATATAGGTCATAACCAAGAGCATAATCACCAGGATTTAAAAGATGGCCCAGATGAGTCCTGATGGAAAATATTGTATCATTCTTTCCAAAATCTGACACACGAGCCACTTGAGCATCTGCTAGAACATATTTTGTGCCACCAATGTTAACTTCAGAAGAAACAACCTCAACATCTAGCACGATATATTCCACTAGCTGCCTGCTAGTAAGTAGGGACTTGAAGGATGCCCTCCAGTACTGATCAGCATCTAAGAAACAGTGCCTCAAGGTAAATGGATCAAGTAAAGCAATGCTGTTGGTAACTTTAGTACAAATCACAAGAGGACCAAGATTTCCCAAACTAACCACAACTTTAGGAGGCAGGCAAATTAAATCCTCACGGCAAATGGGGCAGATTTCAACAGAAAATGTATATTTATAGTTGTAGTTATTACTCTTAGGATCATGGGAAACAAGTTGCTTATCGTGGCGGCTCCTTACTGGAGCAACTTTCCCTACAAATTCCACAAATTTGACACCATGACTTCGATTAGAGAAAAAGAAGTCAATACCTTGATCCATCTGTTTTATTCTTACAGCACTGGCAGCAGCACCATGCTTCAGAATCAGCTGCTCCAAATAAAAGAAAGTACGCCTATGAGAAACATGTTGCCTGAGTTGCACAGCAGCAACCCACTGGTCAGGGTTAGCCTGGATCCTAGAACAAGATTCACACATATGTTCCTGTTGAACATACTCGACAGGATACGACTGTTCAAGAATTGCTCCATTCAAAACCTCCTTCTGAACTTTGACCTTGACTTTTATCCTCTTGGAGTGGGGCTCAGTCCAAATAAATTCAGCATGTACCATCCTTACTTTATTGGAATTTAAATTCTTCTGCAGTTTTTTCAAGCAAAATGTTAGGAGCTCCTTCGATTCTAATTGTAGCTTGACCCAACTTCTAGGTGGCTGCAAGTAACTATCACACTCAGGGCAATGCACTAGTATTAGACGCTTCAGTAGTCCTTCTGTGATATCAACTTCTGACCGCAAACACTTCACACACATATTGGCAGCATTTGGTTGCATTGGAATTCCACATTTGCAGCACAAAACACTGCCAATTGTCTGATGAATCATGAACATACCAGCTTCTTCTGCCATGTCTGATGGACTTAACACAACGACGTAAAGAAGATAGTATTGTATTCTCCTGTTGAAAGGGAATAAAAATACATTAGTATGAATATGCAAAAGGGAGACTTCAATTTACAAAATTTACAATTAAATTAAAAAAAAGAAAGAAAGGTAGAAGTAGGGGGAACAAGAGACAGGGAAAACAGAAAATGGCTTGAAATATCATACAAAGTACACACTATTCTTGTAAGAATCAATACACGTTGATTAATCAAAAGTCAAAACTGAGGTTATACTCATTAACATACAATTGAATTTCTTCTGTTGTGTAATATTCTAGAGATTGATTGAAAATAATTGTACAAAATAACACAACAAATAGTTATGTCAGCTGCACATAAAAAAGCAACTCACAACCAAACCATCACCATCCATTTCTTCCCTTCTCTCTCTTTTCCTCTCTCATTCATCAGTAGCCATGGTGATGATAATATCCCTATGTTAGAGTATGTGCACAAAATTTATGTGCAAGAATCATTTCCTAGTAAAAAGAGGAATATCCCAACAGAATTCATCCCAGAAAACCTTTTCCACCTATGCTATGCATGTCAAAATGTTGGGTGTGTGTGTGTGTATTGCCATAGATAGTTGATCATCGGAAAACCTACAGATTTTAACTAATAAGATGTTAACACACATACACCAATGCAGACATGCTACACTTGGGGAGGGGGAACCCACATCGAGCTTTGCTCATATGTGAAAGGTGAAGGTGGGATTTGATCCCAGGACCTTGCAATCAATTGCAGAAGTCTTTAACAGCCGAGCTAGCTAATATATATATATATATATATATAGGTATTGAAAAAACCACTCATAACCAAGATTATCAAATGGATGCAAAATTCAGATGCAAGTCGACAAACTATATTAAATTTCAAAGGTTATACACACATCAAACGAGACAAGAGATAAGTTACACACTCTTAGAACTGATTGATGGAAATAAGCAAATAAAATATTCAACAAGAAAAATACACCATGGCTACAAATAGTTATGTCAGCTGCACATAAAAAAGCAACTCACAACCAAACCATCACCATCCATTTCTTCCCTTCTCTCTCTTTTCCTCTCTCATTCATCAGTAGCCATGGTGATGATAATATCCCTATGTTAGAGTATGTGCACAAAATTTATGTGCAAGAATCATTTCCTAGTAAAAAGAGGAATATCCCAACAGAATTCATCCCAGAAAACCTTTTCCACCTATGCTATGCATGTCAAAATGTTGGGTGTGTGTGTGTGTATTGCCATAGATAGTTGATCAGGATGAAGAAAACCTACAGATTTTAACTAATAAGATGTTAACACACATACACCAATGCAGACATGCTACATTTGGGGAGGGGGTCATCGAGCTTTGCTCATATGTGATAAAGGTGAAGGTGGGATTTGATCCTGGGACCTTGCAATCAATTGCAGAAGTCTTTAACAGCCAAAGCTAGCTAATATATATATATATATATATTTAGCTATTGAAAAGACCACTCATAACCAAGATTATCAAATGGATTCAAAATTCAGATGCAAGTCGACAAACTATATTTGATTTCAAAAGTTATACACACATCAAACGAGACAAGAGATAAGTTACACACTCTTAGAACTGATTGATGGAAATAAGCAAATAAAATATTCAACAAGAAAAATACACCATGGCTAAAATAGTTATGTCAGCTGCACATAAAAAAGCAACTCACAACCAAACCATCACCATCCATTTCTTCCCTTCTCTCTCTTTTCCTCTCTCATTCATCAGTAGCCATGGTGATGATAATATCCCTATAAGAGTATGTGCACAAAATTTATGTGCAAGAATCTCTTTTTCCTAGTAAAAAAGGAATATCCCAACAGAATTCATCCCAGAAAACCTTTTCCACCTATGCTATGCATGTCAAAATGTTGGGTGTGTGTGTGTGTATTGCCATAGATAGTTGATCATCGGAAAACCTACAGATTTTAACTAATAAGATGTTAACACACATACACCAATGCAGACATGCTACACTTGGGGAGGGGGAACCCACATCGAGCTTTGCTCATATGTGAAAGGTGAAGGTGGGATTTGATCCCAGGACCTTGCAATCAATTGCAGAAGTCTTTAACAGCCGAGCTAGCTAATATATATATATATATATATATAGGTATTGAAAAAACCACTCATAACCAAGATTATCAAATGGATGCAAAATTCAGATGCAAGTCGACAAACTATATTAAATTTCAAAGGTTATACACACATCAAACGAGACAAGAGATAAGTTACACACTCTTAGAACTGATTGATGGAAATAAGCAAATAAAATATTCAACAAGAAAAATACAACAATCAACAAACAGTTACAAAATTGTCAGACCCAACAAAGTATAGAGCCGTAAATTTCTTTTTTTTTTTTTCTGTCTTAATATGTATATCTGAAAAACAAATAAGAAGCTAAGAAATACAATCAATTATCAAACAGTTTACAAGTATAAGCTCATTAAAAAAACAAGGCCTTAAATTGGAAGAGCAAAGAGAGAAGTACTTACTGTGCAGAGAAAGAAGGGACAAGAGGGCAGAGGGTGAAGGGTTGGCGTAGGCGTAGCTGAGAGGAAGAACGAGGATGAAGAAAATGTAGAAAAAGACTGAGAGGTTGCTGGCCTTTCACTAACTTTTTGTTTTTTTTTCTTATTTTGGTCTTGGGCCTTTCACTAGTGATAATAGGCTATAGTCTGTTGCTGGGTCGTCTGCAAGAAAACCCATGGCCCAAAACAGAAATGAAAGAAAATAATAATGGGCCATAGCTTGATTAGTTCATCACGGACGGCGGTTGGATTTATCTCACTCCGCACATCGTTATCTGCCCCTTTTTAACACTCAAAATACAACACTAGCATAGTACATCATGTCAGATGTGAACCTAGTTCGTATATGGTATGAATGATTCCATACTTTGTTCCATATCCCAATGTGAATAATGTGTCATCTGAGGATCATATTTTAAGTGTTTAAATAATATACTCATTTCGTTATTTTTTATCTATCTTTTAAGATTTCTGATACTGTTAACTAATCTTAAATTAAGTGAAATATATGTTAATATGATTAAATTACTCTTTTTTATTTTAAAAAATGTGTAAAAAATTATAGAAATTAATTAATATGTATAATTATTAAGTTTAATGAAGATAATAAAAGATAAGGTAAAATTGAAGTAATTAATTAATACATCCTTAAAATTCTCAAATAACAAATAAATTAAAACAAAATAATTTAAAAAAATAGATAAAAACGAATGAAAGAAGTAATTCTTATATGTCCAACGAAATCAAATTTGTTTCTCATTTTTCGGTTTTCAATTCGATCATGTTCTTCTGATTATATAATTATATGTAAGTAAAAAAAAATTTAATTCAGAGAGATTTATTTATTTATTTTAGTTGTCATTGGTGATTTTTTTTATTGAGAACACTGAATTTGAGATGGCAAAAGATGACATAAGATTTGAATCCTTGCCAAAGATTCTTTCATACATATTATATGCTTTTTCCCATGCTTCCCCCCCCCCTTTTTTTGAGGATAACATTCCTAACCCCAACTCTCAAACTTCCAATACTTACATGCTATTTCAGTATGTATAAGTTATCATGTCACATAGTTCCAGAAGTTAGTTAGTTTCTCACCAAGTCAGTTATTCAAGTTAGTTATTCTGTTATTGCTCAATGCAACTGTATTCAGCTTTATCAACTAATTGTAATGATGTATATAAGACTATATATACTCAGTGCAATACAATGATCATGAGATTCATTTCTTCAATTCTCTAAGTCTCAATATGGTATCAGCAATATTTTGATTATTTTCTTCAGCAACTTCGTACTCTATTTTTCTTCCCTGGTTCTCCAAGTCTCAATATCTCGTTATTTATGCTTTTCTTGCTTAATTTGCATTAAAAAGGCAAACTTATACATTTTTTTGTTAAATTGAATTAAATTATGTGCGTAGTTGTGTATAACTGTAAGTGTAATAATTGAACAAAAAATACTACTCCTAACATAAAATGACCAGAGAAAAAATTGAGAATGAGCATAATTATTGAATATTTCGATAATCTCTTATGAAAAGTTTCGCAATAAGATTATTCAACTAGTGCTAAAGAATAAAAAATTCTTTACTCATGTGATAATTAAAACTCACCAGTCATGCGAGGGTGAGCAACGCCAGACGAGTCTTGCCAAAGGAGATTAACAAGGGGTTAGGGAGGGAGATCTGCAATAATACAAGAAAATGAACTTGAATGCAGCACAAATGTTACTTTATCTAACCAAATACGATAGCATCACCATCCACTCATCCAACAAAGCTTGGATATCATGAACAAGCGATGCACAATAGTGAGTAGCTGAGCATCCTTTGAGTGCTAGGTTTATGGCCACGATGGAATCCATATTAACCATGATCTTGGATATTCTAATTAAAGCACTTTGCAATCTGGAGCAGTAAACCCCAAAGTTCTGCCTTTACATTGGAACAAGCTCCTAATAGAATCTTTTCACAAACCTTCCTGCGTCATCTCTAATTAAGCCATCGCATATCGCTTTAAAGGATCCATGATTAATAGAGCCATCGACTTCTAGCTTATGGAAGCCATCTGATGGGAATGCTCAAGATACTAGTTTCTCCCTCTTCGGACTAGTCTTGACAACTGTTATAGAGTTTTCATCGTAGCTCTCCATAACCACTTTGGCGTAGTTGAGAATATGTTGTACCAGATCATGAAAGGATCATATGCTATGAGAGAAGACTCGCTCGTTATGGTCCTTCCATATCAACCAAGTTGCTATAGGGAAAAGCATGTTACACTCATATTATCACGATTTTCCATACTATTAACCAAGTTCGATGACACCAGTTATACAACCCCGTACTAAAGAAAGAACTTTTATATTTGGGATTTGATCAGTTGCGACCACACTATAGCGACATGCTCACAATCTCGAATGAGATGCATGATAAATTTTGTGGTTTGACCACAGTAAGACAACGATCATTTATTAGTCATTGCACCTCTCCTCATTAGTAAGCAAATGTCCTTGTACCAAAAGCCATAAGAAAGCATGATTGCGCTGCGCCCGGGCTTAGACCACACCACTTTAAAACATGAATTGGAGAGGATCAATTTCTGAAAGCCCTTCATAAGCAGATTTAAGGGAAAACACCCAATTTATTGAAAGTTGTTATACTGGAACATCCAACCCCATGGTACGGTTGGGAGGTTTCACAACTACAATTTTAGTACAAATGTCATTTAGCTAGAATTGATAAATCAAATTCTAATTCCAACCTGAGCATAAAAAGCCACTGGCTAATTAAGAGACTTTAACTTCTCAAATACTAATTAACATCATAATTAAACTATCTTAATAAAAAATTAAAAAAAAACTCATTGTTTATACTTTGTTGATAAATAAAATAAGGAAGATTCTCTGGTGCCCCAGGGGCACCGTGGCCCCAAACATAAAATAACCAGAAATAAATATATAAAACAATGGGAATATCTGAAGAAATTGAATCAATGAGTACAAAATTAATAATGATGATAGAAGAAATTAATAAAAATATAATTATACTAATACAAAATACTAATAGAATTGCAAATTGTACATGTGATAGAATACAAAATAGAATAAATGAAATAAATAATATTAGAGATATACTTAATAACATAAATATGGGAAAAGAAATTGATGAAAATAAAAACATTAAGCAAATTGAAGAAATCTTATTACAATTAGAAAATCTTCTAAAAGATGAACAAAATAACATATATATATAACCAAAAAGGACATAGAAAATTTATTAAAATTTGAACCAAAAGAATTAATTAAGCAAACAAAGTCAATAGAACAAGAACCCATAAAATTTCTAAAATCAAGTAACCTCATGGAGAAGATAAAAAAGAATATACAAATCTATTAAAGAAATTAAATGATATTGAAGAAATCCAACAATTATTAGAACAACTAAAAATAATTGAAGAAGAAAATAAATAAATAAATACAGGAAGTAAAATAAGTTGAAACAAATAAGGAAAATAAAGAAGTAATATTAAACTATAGTACTTCCGAATTTGAATCAGATTTAGATGAAATATTTATGAAAAAAAGAGAGTCAAGTGGTACAAAAACTAAAAGAAAATAGGAAGAATATTGAGGTAAACCAGATGAATATTGAGATAAATATGAAAAACAAACAATGTATAATTAAAGATATGCTAGAAAAGATAGTAGATGGACTAAAATACAGAAAGAATTAAAACCTCATTATGAAAATCTTAGAACAGGAAATAAGTTAAATATTGATTGTGCAAGAAATAAATAAGAAGTACTTTTACAATGGACTAATGAAATGATTTTATTAATTGCAACAGATGAAAGATTCTATGGATTAAACTTACTAGATGTTAAAAACTTATTAATCTACAAAACAGAAGGAAATGTACAAAAATTTCTTACTAGTATTAATGATAAAACATGGTTACAATATGCAAGAACTGTAGGAAATAATCAAGAATTTGCTAAAATAATTATAGGAATAATTTATCAATAATTTATAGGATACAATACTTTTGAACATAGAGAAGAAGCCAATAGATTTTTACACGAAAAAGTAAAAACACATCTAAATAGAATACAAATCTGAAATATGTGTGAAATTGAAAGTTTTATATGTGAATATCAAAAATATTATTATCAACTAAACGCAGATACAAAACAAACATATATGGACATTTTTATAGACAAACTGCCATACCCACTTAATATAAAAATAAGAATTATTTGGCAAACTCAACCAATGGAAACAGCCAATACTCTAGGAGGAATTAGACAAATACTCTATCATGAACTAAGAGAACAATGAATACAAAGGGAAGCAATTAGACAATTAAATAAAGGAAGATATGCAATTTGTTGTGATATACCAGAAATAAAAAATCTAGGAAATTATGGATGCAATCAAACTATAAAGAAAAGAAAGTACTACAAAAGAAAACCTAGATTAAGAAAAATTTATCCTAGAAAAAAGGCTTACAAAAATACTAAGAGAAAATATTTTAGGAAGAAAAGACAGACACCAAGAAAATACTGCTCGAAAGAAAAAAAAATGTGTATGTTGGATATGTAATGTGGAAGGACATTACGCAAATGAATGTCCTTAAAGAAAAGAAAAAGATTTTAAAGAAAAATCAAAATTAATAAACAAGGTATATAAAATATATAATTTAGAATCACTAGAAGAAGAACTAAGTAATACTGAAAATAATATATATGAATATTCAGAAGATGAATTATCTACAAAAGAAATAGAATCCGAATAGTACTTATATTAATATTACTATTGAAAAATGTAATAAAGAAACCGAAGCCTATATAGATACTGGCGCAAGTATTTGTTTAGCAACAAAAGTATTATTTGGAAAATGGAAAAAATTAGAGAAACCATTAAAGATTCAAATTGCAGATGGATCTATACATCCTCTGCATTTAGTAGCCAAAAGAATTACTTTGAAAATTTAAAATAAATTATTTATTGTTCCAACTATATATCAGCAAGAAACTGGTTTAGATATGATCTTAGGAAATAATTTCTTACATCTGTATTCACCTTTCTGCCAATATTTAGAATATATATCCCTCAAAACACCATATATTTGAGGAAAACAACTCAAACAAATAAATGAAATACCAATTGTTCATTTTTCTGAATGTATTTATTCTAAGAAATAATTAGAGTTTAACAAGCTGAAACGTGGTGAGATAGTTGAGGCAGTATGCCAAAAAATTCACCATATATTAGTTAATTTAGAACCAGTAAGAAAAATTCCAGCTTATATAGAAGAACTTCTTGACAAAACATGTAGTGAAAATCCTTTGGATCCTAAAATAAATAATAAAAATATGAAATTAATTGAATTAAAATTAAAAGATCTAACAAAAGAAATAAAATGTAAACCTATGATTTATACAAAACAAGATAGAGATGAATTTGCTAAAAACATTAAAGAAATAGAAGAAAGATGGTAATTAATTATAAATAGATGAATGATGCTATGGAAGGAGATGCGTATTATCTTCCAAGAAAGGATTTAATTATTGAACAAGTAAGAAATATGAATTGGTTTAGTACATTTGATTGTAAGTCAGGATTTTATCAAATACGACTTACTGAACAATCGAAAGCATTAACAACATTTAGCTATCCTCAAGGACAATATGAATGGAATGTATTCCCAATGGGAATAAAATAATCATCAGGTATCTTTCAATGAAGAATGGATTCAATCCTTAAAGATTTCAAAGATTTTTGTCTAATTTATATTGATGATATACTAGTATTTAATAATAAAGATTTAAATGATCATTTTAAAAAGATAGAATTAGTATTAAGTAAATGTATAGAACATGGAGTGGTTCTTAGTAAAAAAAAGTGATTTTAGCACAAAACAGAATTAATTATTTAGGATTAGAAATTGAAAAAGAAAAACTAATAATGCAAAAACATGTATTAGAAAAATTTCAAAACTTTCCAACTAAACTAAAAGATAAAAAAGATTTACAAATGTTTCTTGGTTTACTAACGTATATTTTAAATGAAGGGTTTATAAAGAATCTTGCTATAGAAAGAAAGATACTTCAGCAAAAGCTAAAGAAGCACGCCCTTTGGTCCTAGACTGAGGATGACGAAACAATTATTATAAAATTAAAGTACTTATGCCAGGAGCTTCTTAAACTATATTATCCTTCGGATGATGACTTAATTATACGCATCTAATGAGCATTGGGGTGGTGTAATGAATACAAAATCCCCTGGTCAGAAAAAGGAATTACTATGTCGATATATGTCTGAAACATTTTCAGACAGTGAAATTAATTATCCTACTCATAAAAAGAAAACATTAGCACTTATTCAAATGTTAGAGAAACATCATATTTCTGTACTTGATAAAGAATTTATTGTTAGAACAGACTCTACCTATGTTGCAGGTTTTAAGAATATCAATCATAAAGGAACATACAAGCAAGGAAGGCTAATCAGATGAAAAATGAAGCTTGCCAAAATATAATTACTCAATTTCACATATCAAAGGAGAGAAAAATGTTCTTGCAGGTTATCCAGAGAATGGAGCGAAGCACGTTAAGCATGATCAAACAGTAGCTGGAACTTAAAGAAGCACTAAAAGCACAAAAGCTGAAAAAACTAGAACTTATTAAAGCAGACATTAAAGTCCTGAATTTGTAACTTAAAGCAGAATGATTTCTTGTAGAAGCATTCCAACAAGAAGGGAAAAGGATCAATAAATGGTACGTAGTATTCAATGGACCATTTCTAGGAATTTATGATGAATGGTTCAAAGCGGCATCATACTGTCAGAAGATCTTAGAAGTTCTACACAAGTCATACTCGACCAAAGAAGAAGCAGAAAAGGCATTTAAAGAATATTCAGAAAAAATAAAAGAAAAAGAAATTTATCTTGGAACAAGAACTTTCTCATAAACAACCAAGAATCTACCAGTAAAGTAATCATCACTCAAAATTCTAGGAAAAATTCCTTCTTCTCTAGATAATTTTCAAATTACTACTCGAAAAGAACATGAATTGCAAGTACAATTCTCAGAGAAGAATTTCTGGGAAAATCTCAAAAGGCTAGTCAATTGGAGTGACAAGGAAAAAATTAACTGTTTCTATATGGTTGATCGAAAGCTCTTCGAAATCAAAGCAATAATCCTTCCTGGAGCACTTCCAATACTAGCATTCAATATGTTCCAGTTTGGACTTATTGATTGTCTTTATTTAAGTTTAAATTTATAAGAAATTAATCTATTTCCTCACAATTTTAAAGATGCAGTTCAAATGTTCAAGAAAAATATAGCAAAAGAACGAAGTATTTCCTGAAGTTCTACTCAGCCTACCCAGACTTCATCACTAAACAGCAGGTCAAGCACTTAGTCTATGTGGGAGTAAGCAACAACAACTTTCCACTTAGTCATGAACCGCATGGAGTCATCTACGAAGAATATCAAATTACTCAGATATTGACAAACCAACTTGTAAGTATTTACTCGCAGTGCCAGAGCATCAGGAAGGAATCATTTATCAAAACACTGTACAAAGGATCGATAACTTTATTACTTAGCAAAATGAGTGGTAAAATAATAAATGAGAAAGATATGAATCTCTTGACAAGTTTCGAATTTTCCTTTTACGCATTCCAAGGACGACTAATGGAATATAGGCTAGTTGTTCTCAACAGCCTTTGCCCAATGATTAAAGAAAGTGGGAATCATGTATGTGAAATATGCGCAAAAAGCAAAGGAGTGGCTGACACAATTAATGAAGAAGCATCTTCAGATGAGGCAATAATTGAGGAATGACATAAGCCCTTACCCACCATGTAAATTATTAAGTGACTGATGTAAGCACTTACGTCTGTAAGGATATTCTTGTAAATAGTTCTAGGCGCTCTAGCCTATAAATAAGATCTCTTATATTGAGGCAAGACAGAGTTTTTCATAGAAAAAATTCTCAGGATTTGAGATAAAGTTTTCCTTGAAGAAAACTTTGTGCTAGTCTCTCATGAGATCTAGTCGGACATTTGAGAGTATGTCCAACCTTTTGTACTTATAATCACTCATCAATAAAATTTTATTATCTCCACTAAAATTCTTCATCCACCCTACCTTACTAAAATAAAGTAGTAGACGTGAAAGCAATAATTGTGAAAATATTCTAGAAACCCAGACCAGGTTTGTTTATTAGACTCATCTCGAATAATTATTATCAATACCATGTATTAGGAAGAGTAAATGGATTTATTATG
Organism: Ormosia semicastrata; assembly: GCA_029884595.1. Classification (NCBI taxonomy): domain Eukaryota; kingdom Viridiplantae; phylum Streptophyta; class Magnoliopsida; order Fabales; family Fabaceae; genus Ormosia; species Ormosia semicastrata. Next base: position 6,160,048 of record JAQQTO010000041.1, read on the forward strand.
CCTATACTTATTGATATTGGATCATGTCTTAGTTATATAAGTAGAGATTTATCAAGTAAAATAGAAGAGACAATACCAAGAACAATAATACAATTTAATCAAGCGAAAAATACATTTAAAGAAAAAACAAGCATAGAAATTTATTTTAATTCAAATGTAAAAATTCAAACTAAATTATACGTTGCAAATCAAACAAATACTAAACTGTTATTAGGAATAGATTTTCTTGAAGTAGTAAAGCCATATGAAATCAGATCCGAGGAATTAGTTATATCTTTAAGAGATAAAAATATAAGAATTTCAAGAATTAATCTAACTATAAGAGCTTATTTAAATAAAGTAATATAAATGGAAATAGAAAAATTAGATGATATAGAGCATCTACATACTACTGAAAAAGAAGAAAATTATGAAGAAAATATTTTAATAAATAAATCTCTTTTTAGAAAAATACAAAAAGAAGAATTAGACTTAACAAAGGATGTGAATATGAAGGAAAATAGATATTTGGAAGAATATTAAAAAGATTTAATCAAAGAAAAATATTATTTACTATGAAAAATTAAATAATGAAACACCAATGGATATAGCAGATACTCAAGGAAATATGTGTTTACAATTATTAAATAAGAAAAACTTATGAAATTAAAAGGAAAAAGAAAGAAAGAAGAAGATAGAAGAAAAATTAGATATATTCATATGAGAAGCGAAGACAAGTATTAATTAAATCAACATTTCAAGAAAAAATTAATTCACCAATAGAACTAGTTTTAAAAGATGATAGAATTAATGATTCAAAAGATAAAATATTAAGAGTAACAGAAGAAAATTTAACTTATGAAAAACTAAAATTTGAAGTACAACTAAATATTGAAATACCATTAAATACTCAAAGATTAGAACAAATGTTAACATTAGAACATAAATTTTTAAGAAAAAATTTAATGAGACTAGGAGATAAATTTTTTTCAATAACTTATTGTGTGAGTTATGCATTAACAATCACATCATAGTATTACCTTTAAAGATAATGATAAAATAGATATTCTTTACTTATTCTCAGACATAGAAAAATTTATTATTCTAAAAAAAATGAAATAACAGAATTAGAAATTTTTAAATAAATCAAAATTAATAGAATTTTTTTAAAAATAAATTCCAAAATTAATTAGATTCAATGAACCAGAAAAATCATTGAAGAAGACGAAATTAATAACTCAAGTAAATGATTTAACCAACTATCTAAAGCAAAAAATATGAAAATTTTTAAACAAATTATGAATTTAAAATATTGAGTATAATTTAATATCAGAGCCAAGTACTAAGGCTAAAAAAATGAAAAATACTAAAAAATAGATAGAATTAAAAATACAAATTTAATGTACTATAAGTACATTTTGTGAATTAAAAAAAGATTAAAATATTATATAGAAACTAAAACTCTAAATCAAATACAAAAAGAAAGAAAAATAAAAAGAATAAGTTATCATTTAAAAAAATTAATATGCTACATGAGCAAAAATTAGAATTAAGACATTTAAAAGAAAATAAGAAAAAAAATTGAAGGAAAGATCTAAAAAAAAAGGAGAAGAGTAATCAATAAATACATATTTTGTATTTCATTAAGAGTGTATTTGAAATATAAAAAATAAAAAATAATTTGATTTTTAAAATTTTATGAATTTTAATTATTTTGTTTTAAAATTTTATCAAATTTGATAAGATTTGATATCATTTAATTTGATTTAAAATAAATAAACTATTTTACTTTTAATAATTATCTCTAAACACTTATTATAAAGATTAAAATATAAAATAAATAAAATTAAATTAAATTAATTTTTATTTTAATAAATTTTAAATATAAAATTTAATTTTTAAATAAAATTTAATTTTATTTTTTTATAAAATTTTAAATATAAAATTTAATTTTTAAATCAAATCAATTTAAATCAAATCAAATCAAATTATTTTTTTTTTAATCCATTCTAAACACAACGTAAAGAAGTCACCATAAAATAAAGTAAAATGTTGAAGTTTGACCTGAAGAAGCACACTTGTGCAAGGCGAAGAATCGCCACGCAACTATATTAGGGCCTACGTGGTTGATAGAGCTGTCACATCACAGGGTCTACGTGCACCTGCCTCTGTGACGTGTCTAACAAATAATAATAAAAAATGAGTCATGACTAAAACGAGGGACGCACCTTATTGTTTACCGATATCTGATTCCCTTTCTCTATTTTGAAGTTTTCTTCACTCTCAGATTCCAATTTCCATCTTGAACGATCACTCACTTGATACTGAGTCACTGAAACTGAAGATGGCGGAGAAGCCGAACATGGTGTACGTGGAAGTCGCCGGAGAAGAAGAAGAAGAACAACAACAACAAAAACAAGGAAGCTTCGAGAAGAAGACGACAAAGGAGGACGACTTGTTGGAACTCCTTCATCGTCTCATTTCCCCGATTCTCTTCCCCGAATCCGGTAACACTGCACCCCTGCTGCACCGGATAAAAACCTCCCTCGCCGACACCGTTCCTCTCATCCCCGAAGCTTCTAGAAACACCGCCCGCCACCTTCTTCTCTGGACTCGCAACGGCACTCCCCTCCGACCTCTCCTTGTCATCTCCGTCAGTATTCCCTCCCTCTCTCATCTCTATATTTCAATTTCAAATTCAATTTTTTTTATTTCCCAAAAAACCAAAAAGCCTGTTTTCAATTTGAATGAAAAAAAGAAAATTCTTAATTTTTTCTATTCAAGTAACTATTATGCACAAACCCGTCCAAAAAAAAAAAACTATTATGCGCATCAGTGTAAATAGCTCATTAATAATTATTTTAATACGGTTAATTTGGGTAGTTTCTTTTCTTTTATTTTCTCTTTTATATATATAAATAACTTCTAAATTGACCCATGTCATGTGTATTAGATAATATGTGTGTAATTGTCCAAAGGCAAAACTGGGTTTTGATTTTCTTCCTATATATATTTTTTAATCTAGTGTTTTCTTACTGTTATTAAGATTCTTGTAGCATTTCTAAATTCTGATTTGAGTTTCTTCATTTTTTTTTTCTTTTTTTAAATCAAATATTTTTGGAACATAAAACCTTTGGAATTCTATATCTTAACCTGTTAGTGGTTGAATGACTTTCAATTTGATGCTAGCATAGTGAGTCTGGAATGTTGAGGCAAGTTTCCTGCATGTTTTATCTTCTCTGTTCTGTTCTGTGTTTTTTATGGAAATATAGGCCTTTGTAATTGTACATCTCATATTCTTGACTCTCTGCAACCTGAATCATCATTTGTCTTGCCCTATACTTCATAATCATAAAGCTAAGTAACGATTTTCTGAGATTCTCAAAACATGATTCTCTGTTGTTTCTAAGTTCAGTAACTCACTTCAGTTAATACGTCAATGCTTTCACTTCAATCCTGCAATCTTTAAAACCTTTCCACTGTCATCCCCAACCCTCATTCTCAAGTTTCAGACCTTGAAAACCGTAACCTGAGCTGTGACAAGCACATTACAAACTTTCTGTATTTTTGTTTGTTTTGATCAATCATTGAAGTATATGTAGAATGTAGATGTAAAATTCCAACAACCAGAATTTTCTGTATTGCCATGTGTATCACACTTGCATCCAATTTTAGGAGCAATGGTGATTATATTGATGTTGTACTTTTGATGTATTGATGGAGACTAAGAGTAGGTACTAGGTAGGTATATATGATAATAGATTATCCAGCTCTCTTGCTCTGTTTCTGTTAAGAAGTTTGTCTGAAGAGTATCATATTGCAGACAACAACATATTATTGGAGATTGGCATTTTATTTGTATGATATAAGTAAAGATGGCATTCTCTTGTATTTGTTCATCTTCTTTGTTAATAAATTTAGGGTTCATTTCAGTTGTTAGTTGTTGTCTGATACTTCTGATAAATGGAAAGTTGTGGTCAATGTTGACATTAGAAATAGTGTGAAAAGTTATAACATGTAGATTCCGGTAAGCTACTCAGAGGAATGCTTATAGAGGACTTCTAAAATATTTGTTTGCATGCAAGATAGAATGGTTAACATTTAAAGCTTTGAAGATTGTTTCCTTTTCATGCTTTTGACTGCAGGAAAATTTCAGATAGGGATGCTTGAGAGTCAGTTTTGATGTCTTGTAATCTTGTACTTTTCTAATGATAATAGTTATTGTGAACTATCTTCTATACCAATCCAATAGAAAAATGCCTCATCTTATCTGTCAGCTCCAAAAGGAGATTGTTTGGCATCAGAGATTTCCGTCTGTTGTATAAATCATCGTGTCAAGAAAATGGAGTATTGTAATTTTATTTTTTGATTTGAATGTTTATGATTTATCTTTCAAATTGCTGCAGGTTGGGACGATTACTATTGTTGCTTTGACAGGACTTCTTGTCTTTATGCTTTTCTTACTAGCTGCAACTATAAATGCCATCGTCATCTCGCTTCTCATTTCTTTGGCTGCAGCTGGAGGATTCTTGGCTCTTTTCTTTGCTTTTGTGACAGCTATATATATTGGAGCATTATCAGTAGCCATATTTGCTATTTCCACAGCAACGTTTTGGGCAATTGTGGCTATTATGATAAGTACAGGTAACAAGCTATTTGGCCACCTCATTCTTTTCTCTCTACTTGCCAGATGTCGTATTTTGGGTTAATCTTGTTTGCTATTAAATTGTTGTGAAAATTTTGACCGGTTGTGTGATTTGTGAAACCAATAGTTTGAGTAGAGCTATAGACATATATGTTTTAAACAAGATGTATCTCTAAATAGGATTTTAATATAAACTAAGATTCTGAATTTCAATTGAACTGCTTCCTTTGGTTGAAATTGGAAGATTGACATGATTTCGGATTAATGACTGTGCTAGTTTGTTGTCCTACCCAGTACCCAGTGTAGAAAGATACTTGAATCTACTGGCAGTAAGAGTCACTGCATGCATGCATATACATTGATAAATTGAATGTTTACATTTTACATGTATGTAACTGTACTGGTACTAGACATTAGGCATATCTTCTTGATAAAGACCTCCTACGGAACTCCTAATGGACATGGGTGATTTAATTATATGCCCATTATTTGAATATTGATGTACTTGCCAGTCAAAATAGTTGCTACAGACCAGAATTGTCTGATGGACTCCTTCCTTTCGATCTCAACTCAACAAAATTATAGACTAGTTATGTGCAGATGCTAGCCACCGCAGAGGTTGTGTGGCATCTCTAACTATAAAATGGCAACAGATTTTGTCCCTTCCGCACTAAAATCTAGGACTATGCTTTACGTTTTCCAGCATGGATTTTTTATAATGTTGCACTTTTTATTTTCTCTTTTTTCTGTGGGCTAATACTGTAATGTTGCCTGGACATGAAAATGATACGATCCAGGATGGATTGGATTCTTTTATACCGTGTGGTTGGTAACTAGAAAGAGCCTCGGATTTGCAAAACACTCGTTGAGCGTGACTGGCTCTGCAATTTCAACTTACTCTGCTGCTTGGGGTACCCGCAACCTTCCACGCAAAGATTCAGATTAGGTGCTGATCACATATAGAAGCTTAAGCGCAAATCTTAAGTTACATGTGCATGTTTTGGAATGGCACAAGCTTCTTCAGTTGGCTGGTACGATGTCTTACTCATGGTTTGGTTTCGATGCGTATTATTATGTTTTGATAAAAATTCCTGGTTGTATGTATTGTATTTCAAATTTTAAGTTGGATAAAACACTGGCTTTTCTTTGTTAGCCGACGTTGTTATTTGGTATTGTACAAGGAAAATAATCATCCTACATCTCTTTTAGAGGTGTAGGTACTGTACACACTCTTTTTAAGGGTGTGTGATTGAGTGAGAGAAAGTGATAAAAAAAAGTAAGTATAATGAATGATATTAGATGAGGTATGAAAATAAGTGTATGTACTGTTTGTGGTAAGAATATCAGAGTTGATTGTACAACTTGTAGCAGACATCAAATTGAACTTGGGTGGACTCTGGTAAATGTTGTAATTTTGGAATGAGTTGTAATTGCTGCATTTGTGTGCACAAAGATGTATATGCGATACTAGTGCAGCTACCCATCACATAATAGTAAAATTAATAACATCGTATATTTTTTGCTGAATAATAACATCGTATATTTAGTTTAAACTAGAGAGCAGGATCCTATTATGACATAACGTGGTTATAAGATTTAATATTACTCTTATTATTCTTATCCAGTAAGAGTAAAACATTAATTTATTGGTTCCTATATGTCATTTTGGGTATGCAGTTTTTGTGGGTGTATGTATGAAAATTATCTGAAATGGTGCAGCGTTCATAAATTAAATTCGGCAGTCTTTGCCAATTGATAGGTTGCCTTGTTTCTAAGGGTGTCAAAATGGGTTGTACTGAGAAACTTATTAAGTTCCAATACATTTTGGCCTGACTTAGACCGGCTCGAACTTGGCTCGGCTTAATATTTAATTATTTTATTAATAATTTATATAATATATAAATGATTTTATTTTTTTTCTTTATAATGTAAATCGGTGTTATTAAATGGTGGCGCGGAAAACGCCATAAAAGTTGCATGGCATTGCAGGTTTCACATGGCAGCCGTCATGGAGATGGCGGTGTGGCGGCTGCCATGGTGAAATGGCGGATTTATAGTGTATTTTAGGATTTTTCTTTTTAAATCTAGGATATTTTAGGACTTTTAAGTGTGGTTTCTGATAAAAGGAGGATAGCATCGAGCCTTAAATTATTTGCTACTGACATCAAGCCTCTATTTCAGCTTGTCTTCTCCAAATTTTAGTGCACCTTTACTTCTCCGACCAGTCACCGCCGGCGCACCTGTCTTCTTTGATCAGTCACCGTCGGCACGTTTCTGTCTTCTCTGGCCAGTTTAGCACCGCATCATCTCTCTGTTTCGTTCTTCTCCAAATCTCCAAGTAGTTGAAGTTCTGTGTTCTGTTTTTTTTTTATTTTTATGAACCACCCACCGATTAACAGCCATCAGCCACTGTGCTAAGAGCTCACAGGATGCTGTTTTCCTTTCTCCCCACCCATTCTGTTGTTTTTCTTACTCACCCCCCTTTGCTATTTTCCTTACCCAGTACCCACCCATTGTTATGTTCTGTTTGTGCATGCTCTGTAATTTTTTCTTACTCACCCACTGGTTTTAATTTCTTTTCTACATCCTTTACCTAATTTAGGGTGATGGCAACCGAAGGATCATCCCAAGTTTCATCAAGGATTATCCTTTACCTGATTTCTTATGATTTTGATAGTTGGATTATGCTATGTTCTTCTTGAATTTGACTTTAGCTTTGATTATGTTATAATTTTGGTGAATTTTATTTCTTAGAATATATTTCTAATTTTATTGTTCTTGATATATGTTATTAGTTTTTAATTTTTTAGTATTTTTTGCATATGTTCTTATTTTTTTAATATAGTCACCATGCTTCTGCCATTGGCCGTAATGCCATTTGCCATATTTGTATGGTGGATTTTTAGTTTTCCACCATTAACCGCCATCCGCCATTAACTTTGATTTCTTAGACCTCCGTCTCTGCAATGCCCAGAAAGACAGACACACTCAAACGCGAAGACAAAGAAGGCGAGCATTGAAAACCAACATGTCGTTCCCAAGGGTAAGCCACTGCTATGGTGATTTCGAAGCAAAGGTTGGCTTCGTCGTTATGGATTTGCCGCTTCCCATTTGCAATAGGATGTCCAGAAAGCCTATGCTTATGCACGGAGGTAGTACAAAAGTTATATATATGCAGTGTCCTCCATTACCACCGGAAAATCACTAGAATATATTTGAGTTATAAGTATTTCAAAAAGCTGTAAAACTCGATATAATCTGAAAGAATTAATTAGGCAGTTAAACATCCGTTAAATCTTGATATAATCTTTTTGTCCTCCATTACAACCAGAATATTATTTTAAACAAATGTTTAAATTACTTGGATAGTGTCCTCCATTAAAAGTTGTTCCCACTTCCTGCTAGTTCATTTCTGCAACTCAAGTTATTACATTTGTTCTACAGTGGTAACAAAAGAATGGGTGTTCTCTTTTTTCTTTTTCTTTAGGGGAGGAATGGGTGTTCTTTGCAATAATTTGGCAGAAACAATTTCATTTATGTTAAGGGGTCATTTTGATATATTTCACTTCCTTTTTTTACCTGATTACCAAATAACTAATGATAATATATAACCGTCCATTTAATTTTCAATACATTTAATAGCTCATAAAATAAGGTTGACGAATGGTTCCTAAATAGTAAGTTCCATATTAAAACTACTGACAACTATCCAAGACTAGTTAGTAACCTTCCTTCATGCCATTAGCCTAATTTTAAGCCATAGAGCCAATTAATAATTGAATCACTTATCATTTGGACACATTTAACACACTGTCTTGAACTAACGAGTTATGACTTCTGTTTAACAAAGACTTAGGTACCGTCTTATAATTCTGGATCTACATATACACGTACCTTTTTTTTTAACGTGACATATACACAAATACTTCATATGATAAATATCATTTCAAACCGTGAATAGCTAGGGTGACTAATGAATGAGCCCTTTACATATTACTGTTTCAACGTTTCAAACTGTCGGCCATGTTCAGCACCAATGATGAACTGACATGACCTGTATTTAAGGTCCACGTGCATCATATTTTCATGTAATTATAAATAAAAGTATATTAGGGAGTTATCCTTAGTTATTAGTATAACCATGTGGTTGGGCGGTAAGGAGGCTATGCATAAAACAAAGATACAGGAAGTTTTAAGAAACTCATTATGCTACCGAGTTAGGTGGATCGTGGACAAGCTAATTAGGTTCGAATTGATCTATTTTCAATCTGGTGGATAAAACACCGTTTTTTTTGGGGTCAACAAACACTCATAAAGATAGGAAGGGTAGATGAGTTGGGTTTGTGGTATTTTTTGGACTCCATTTATTCCTGAAAACAGTGGGTTTGGTTATTTCTTTTCTTAGCCCAACCTGCATACGTGGTTGTTGGGTTGGTTGAACTCAAAAGTTGGAGTAGACCAAAAAAAAGAAAAACTCAAAAGTTGGATGCCCTAAATCGAATGAAGCTCTTAATTTTATTTTATTTTATTCTTTCATTTTACATAAGCTTCTCCAACTGGCAAATTGACTCAGCCTGAGCAAGTTGGTGATTTTTTTACCCAATCTAACTTGTAGGTCCACAGGTACACCCTAATCAAGATGAAGGAAACTTCTACGCTTGGCTAGATGATTTCATAACACCATTAGCATGTACGGATTATAGTTTACAAATTATAGTTTGATCCAATTAAAATTAATTTCCTTTTATTTTTTACAATCCAATCATAATTTTACCAAATATATTATTTGTGCATTAAACTTAGTTTGCATACCTTAAGGTTTAAAGATGTGTAATCCAAACATGCTATCAATAGTCTACTAATACTTTCAATACTGGGTTTGGAATACTGCAATTGGTTAAAATATCCGCATTTGGCGCCCTTAATTATATTCTATACGAAATCCTTCGATTTTTCTTATTAAATATATTAGCAGCACTCCTTTTTGAGAATTTTTTTGCAAAGAAAGAAATCACTTGAATAACTTGATTAATTACTTATATTCTTCTTCCCCCCCCCCCTATTTTTAAAGAGATGTGGAAAAATGTCGTCATTGTAGGATAATTTTTACCAAATTCAATGCAATGATTATTATTTTAACATAAGCAATTGAAAAGAGGGGGAAGCTGGAAGAGAAAAAAACGAAATAAATAGGAGGGGGGAAAATGATAACTAGTTCGCCAAAATAAAATTTTCTGTTTCTTCCTCGTTTCTACCTCCTCCTCTTCCTTGTTCTTTTACATTTGCAGCTGCATCAGCTTCCTTAATAAAGCCTGGTAGTTACACCTTTCTTCTCGTTTGCCTCATCCTCACCAACAAATCAAAAAAGATATATATATATATATATATATATATATATAGGGACATATCTAGTGAGAGGATTTTTTATTATGAGAGAGTGACAGGAGTAAATCTTGATCATACAACAATACATGAATGGTCAAGATTAAAAGTTGCTTAAAGATCATGTGACCACTTAAAAAAGTCACATGCATTTATGTTCTAATCTTAACCATTCATGAAAAATCCAATGGTCAAGATTAACTCCTCTCACCTCTTACAATAAACATTCCTCTCACCTGAGTAAAATCCTATATATATATATATATATAGGGGACATATCTAGTGAGAGGAGTTTTTATTGTGAGAGGATGAGAAGAGTAAATATTGACCATACAACTATACATGAATGATCAAGATTAAAAGTTACTTGAAGGTCATGTGACCACTTAAAAAAGTCACATGCATTTATATTCTAATCTTGACCATTCATGAAAAATCTAATAGTCAAGATTTACTCCTCTCACCTCTCACAATAAATACTCCTCTCATCGGAATAAAATCCTATATATATATATATATATATATATATATATATATATAAACAAAATTGTTCATGAACTTAAAACACTTCCCAAAGGAACTAAGTAGAACTATGCAGGGCTTTTTCTTCTTCTCTTAGGCACCAATTTATATATTTCTAAACACCATCTCTGCATATTTCATGAAAGATGATGAAGTTGTCACCATAAGTTATAAATAAAATGCAAAATAAAAAGACAATAAGGGAACCGATCAAAACTAGGCTTGTTCTTAGCCATTCCAATCTGGCCTGCCTAATGTGAACTCCAAGCTTGGGTTCTTGCACTCCAAGTTAGAACCTGACAAACTGTTCTTGAGTTGGGTTGAATCACACTCCTGTAGGGTTATTTGTTATATATTATTGTGCTAACATCATATATAATGAGAAATAAACTAATGACTTGACAAGCAAATATTATTCATAAGTACCTGAATTTGATGCCCTCTTGATATCGTTTGTGACTGAAGGGTAGGTGGTCTGACACCATCTATGTCGTTAGAAGTACTTTGTAGCCATGGCTCTCTACAACTGATCAATTCCACGAAATTCAGAAGGCCACAAAAAGATCAAAAAAATTTGCATTAGTAATTAGTTCCATCGCTTTCGATACTTACCAAATTATCATAAGCTATTCGTTGTATAGCACTGCGTTGCAAATATGAAAGATCTAATATATATGCTTTATGTACCAAACTAGAGTCATGGTATATAAGGGTGTGCATGCTTGATAGAAGTAAAAATAAGCTAGAAGAAAATGGTGGAAATAAATATATATGAAGGTTATATCTCGACTTATTATATTTTTTACCTATGAAATATAGACACGGACATAGACACGGGACATAAATAAAGAGATACACCAAATTTAAAAAATTATAAGACAACACGATATATATATATATATATATATATATATATATATATATATATATATATATATATATATATATATATATATATATATATATATATAAACAAAATTTAAGAAAAAGATTCATAATTCATTAATATCATTTTTATAAGTTTGAAGATTTACAATATCTTAATCAACTCTAATATTCTTACCACAAACAATACATACATATCTTTTCATATATCATCTAATACCATTTATTATACTTACATTTTCTTATCACTTTCTCTCTCTCAATCACACACTCTTAAAAAAAGTGTATACAGTACCTACACCTCTAAAAGATATGTAGGATCATCTTTTTCCTATCTTAATATATGTCATCTGTACCAATATTTGTTACTTAATAAATCATTCCTAAAAAATATGAAACATAATTTCTATTGATGTTTTCTAAAAAATCTCCTAAGCTAACTTCTCCTAATAGAACTAATTATGTATAAGTACAGATGCATCTAAAAAAAAATAACTAGAGGGAATAATGATATGAGATAAGTTTCGGTGACAACTAAGTAGACGGCTTGGTACAAGTAAAAGTAGAAGGAGCAGATAAAAATAATGGTGTGTGAAAAGATGAAATTTAAAAGTCTAATAGTGGCATATCTAAGTCGTGGCATATCTAAGTCGTGTCCTAGACGTGTTCAAGCGTGTTTGAGATGTGTCCAAGTGTGTACGAGACGTGTCTAAATTAAAAAAAATATTTTTAATTGAACTCATTTAGACACGTGTGTTGTACGGTTGTCTTCATGTATCTGACACAGACACGTGTCCAACACGTGGACACGTCACAAAAATGACATATCCGTGTTTCATAGTTTTCTACAAATACTTTATCAATTTTAACTTCTCCATTTTTTTAAACGAGAAATGCTATTAGCAGACCAGTCTTGATATTTTTATCATTAACAATACATACACATCTTTTCACATTCCTCCTGATACTATTTAGCATATTTATTTTTTTATCACTTTTTCTTATTAAATCTAACACCTCTAAAAAATATGTCAACAATACATACATCCTTAAAAATATATATATAATAATCTTTTTCCATTAGCAGCCTCGAAATAGCGTAGGCCGTCTCTACATTTCTATTTCCACTTTTAGAAAGCACATACTTAGATAACAGTACCAGTACACATGAGCCGTCTTAATTAAACCGATACTCAAATGGAGGAAAATATATATGTTTTTCTTTTAATATAAATATATATGTTTTAAAGATGGTATATTCTCAATTTCTCATTCCTTATATAGCAATTAAATGTAGGACAAAATTTAGCTTCATTTTTTATTAATATTTTCTCTCTTAATTTTTTTAAATATACACAAATATCATAATTTCATTAGTACAATAAATATAATAAACATAAAAAAATAAAACTAAATTTTATCTTTTAATTTATAAGTTTTGCTAATAAATGTTCATAAGAAAGTCAAAATAAAAAGTTCGTAATAAAAATCAAACATTTAATGTATTAGAAATTAATTTTTTTTATTTAAAACTTTTTATTTTGACTTTCTCTTAACTTATTAAATGTTCCCTTAATTTTTACCGAGATAACAGCCGACTACAACTAGACATCTTCCATATATTTAATTTTGAGTTTGAAATTAAAATCTTCAATATCATTCAATTAAAAACAGATACTTCATCCATCTATTTTTATTTGTCTATTAAGGTTATTATACAAAAATTAAAAAATAATTAATTTTTTATTATAAATAAAATTAATTTGATTGACTAAATTACTCTTTATTAAAATATTTAAAATATTATTAGGATTCTTGTAATAATCTTTTCTCTCACTTATTAATAATATTAAGGACAAAGAAAAAAATAATTAATCACTTATTAATTTTTTAAATGAATAGATAATTTTAAATAAAATAAATTTCTAAATAAACAAATAAAAGTAAAGAGAAAGTAAAGGACTTTAGCCTTTAGATTTGAGTATTTGACAGTATACAAAGAGATCTGTGCTTTGAAATTAATAAGCAAATAAAACAAAAGATAGATGTGAGGGTAGAAGGTCAGTAGCACCGCCTAGGAAGTTGGAAGAAATGAGCCGAGGAGGTGTTGCCTAGTTTAGCAGCTGCTATAAGCTATTGATTTTGTACATCAAAATTTTTATATGTGCTAATCTAAGCCAGTATTTTATAATATTATTTAAGTTTAAAAAGATGCAATTAAGATTAAAAAATATAAATTTCTTTATTCTGATTATTTGTCTTTTAATTTATTATATGATTATTTTTTAAAAAAATTGATTCATGACGTGACATTACTAACTCAGTCTCAGACTGGCTACCACATTATTTGAGCAAAACAGGCTGTGCTTTCTGGTTTTTCCAGCCTTTGAAAGTACAAACAATATATTCCATCTTCTACTAGGATCAGGCAAGCTCTTGAGGTCATGACATTGGGTGGCACCAAGCAAGGCATGGCAGTTGAATACTAATTTGTTTACTTCAAAAGGAATTATGGCTTTTATGTTTACTCAAATATGCAATAAATGTATGTAAAAATAGGCACTGGTAGGCTAAAATTCTGAGAGATTTAGAGATATATATAGTCACATATAAGCTATAGCTCTTGAACTGTAGATGGCTTTTGTTATTTATTTTGTGTTGTTATGTGATCACAGGCACAACATAAAGGAACATGTCATATATATGTTGCACTTATTATTCATAAAACTTAAATACTTGAAAAAGTTATACTGTATATATACTTCTAACTGAAAATTCATATTCTAACTATGTAATCTTTTACGTAAAACAAATTTTAGACCCTATGTTTCCTTCAAAGCTTCATTAACCTACAAGAGAGTCAATTTTACGGCCTTGAAGTTTAAATCTATCTTGAGCATCCACTTTTGTATTTTCCTTTTTAGGATTTGCTAGAATAGACTTGTTAAAGAATCAAGAATAAAAAATATTAAATAAAAAATGAAACTGTTTAAATTCTTAATGTATTAAATGTTTTATTTATCATTTAATATTTTTAATTTTTTAATTCCTTAACCAGTGCACACTCGTTAGACAATTTTTTTTAAAATATATATATATGTAACTTTATTTACATATACCTATAGATGTCCTTTTTATGAACCGATGATTCAAGTTTTATCCCAAAAAAAAAAAAGGACGCTGCAAAATTTGACCTAGTTACTCTAATATTATAATTCGTGCAGGGTGTTCCATGAGAATCTATCGAGCTTTTTCGTTTATAACATCTATCTTCAAGAAAAAAAAGCAAAGAAACACCATTTCAAGAGCTAAAACATGAGAAGTAGAATATGCCCATTTCCCCCAATACTATATGATATATTTTCAATATACATTGTTAATTACTAAGAATATTTGAAGGAAGATGGCTGTCGATAACAAGGAATTGTTCATTTGGGTTTTGTGCAATCTACTGATGGAGAGACTAAGAACCATATCTTTTTTTTAAATAAATAAATAAATAAAGTTCCATAATTAGGTATGATCAAAGAAGCATTAAAACACTAGCTAGTAATTAATAGGACATATTAAGCATATATAAATACACATATAGATATCTAATTCTAAAGGAGAAAAGAAAAAGTTCATGCAGCGGCGGGTACTTTGCTTTTATCCTAATTAACGCTTGATTATGTGTCTCGTATATTATATACCCATCAAAGCTGCATATCTCAGGCGAAAAAATTCGCTGAGGTACAAAAGATATATAAAAGAAAGAAAACAACCAAACACAAGTAAAGCAAAAGCTGACACAAGAACCCTTTTTATTCTTCATAAAAAAAAAATATATGATGGACGTGGGTTTGCTTTGATTTCTAAGAGATAACATGCAAAAGCAAAAGCAAATCAAGCACTGCAATATCCCACAATAATCATAAACATGTACGTCTATATATATATATAGGCCACAACAATTGAATTCATTTGTGTTCATCACTAATAAGAGAAATAGGAATTGGTAATGGTACCTTGAAGAGTTACTCCACAAAGTGGTGGTCGAAGAGTAGTCCATATCTTGTTGAACTGGCTGATCCGGCCGGCCTCTGTGGTCTGGAAATTGTCGCAGACCACCGCGGTCAAGGCTGCCGCCCATTGGAGACATGTCATCCTCTCCGGATCCATCTGAATGGCCTGCAAGCCAAAGCCATGAGTCCAAAATGAAATTCCATGACGTTTAATTCATATATGCATTCACTTTTATATGTCATAGTATATGCATAAATATATGGATGCATGCATCTTCATAGTGTGTATACATATAATTTGTTTTGGAGTAATGTGGAGTTTTGTTGGATATCTGAGATCTCTGTGAAAAGGCTTTAAAAGGGTTTTCGGTTAGTGTAAAGGTAAGAGACGAGAAAGAAAGGAATAGTTGAGGTAAAATTAAAAGTACTAGTAAAAAATGTAGAGTCTGAAAAGAACAAGGTGAGTCATGACATTTTTCCTTTATTAAGTTATATGAAAAATAAAATTATGTGTGCTTAAGAAAAAGATAAGGCTGCTAAAAAAGGAAAAAAATGGTTGAAGACTAAGCAATACGAATTACCTGAAGAAGCTGCAGGCTTGTCAGTGGTCTTAACAGTTCGATACATCTGGGAAGAAGTCATATATAAAATAAGAAGACATATAAATAAAGGCTTTTCCATGCTTGGAGGAAAACCATTAGCGTGTGTGTATATAAATATAAAATCAAATTTATTTATAACAAATTAAAAAATATAAAACTGATTCCCATTTAGATCCCTTATCATCCTCTCTCTCTCTCTCTCATGTTGGCTTCTGGGATTGTCTGGGTTACCTCATTAATCACGAGGTTGATGTTTGATAAGGTTGTAACGAGAGGTGTATTATTGGAAAATGATGACTTTTGTCTGTTCTCTCTCTTTCAAAGCAGAAGCTGTTTGTGTCTGGTCGTCTCAGACGTTAAAGACTCCTTCCTACTTAGCTCACTCACTACACTCTTTAAATTCATCCACTCCCACATTCACTGCTTTCTTCATCGATTACCGTGCCGGTAGGATAGACCAACACCGCCCCACATGAGCATGAGAGAGAAAGAGAAAGAGTGAGAAAACGGATATTCAATCAAAACTATACCTGCAAATGGCTTTTGACATGAGCTAATGTGAGATCCTTCACATCCATGAGCTCGAGAACTGACTTTGGAGTAGCTCCTAAAATTCATCATCTAAATACATGAGCTAAAATCCCAAAAGAGAAAAACAAAAAACACAGAAGAAATTCCACCTAATACACACTCTCTTATTCATTAACAAAAAAAGGTATATATATATATATATATATATATATAGCAAATAAAAATAAAATTAATTTGAGCCTCGAACTGTTCCGACTTTGAGATGGGACATCTACTTGTAACTCTAAATGTTTTTGTTAAAAAAATTATAAAAAAATGGAAAGTGGTTGAAGAAATTGTAGAAAAAAAAAAAAGAAAAAACATCTTTACTTTCATGGCCACCAAGAAGCTCAACAGCATGAACAAATCTAGCATGGAGGGTGCTTGTCCACCGCATTCTGGGTGCTCTCATGCTCCTCTTGGTGGGAAGCTTAGGCAAAAACCTTGATCTCATCAACCCAGAAGAGGCCTCCGAAGGGCCAACCCCAAACTGTGAGTGGTGGTGCAATGAATGAGATTTGAAAGTATCACCACAAATCTCATTAAACCTTGTGGCAGTGGCTGCCCTACACGCCGCCGTGGACCCGTTTGCCCCTGAATTCAAAAAGGACATGGGATCCAAACCCGCTGCAAAGTAGGGTGAAGGTGAAGAAGAGGAAGGAGAAGAGGACAGTGAGGAAGAGGAAGAGGACAAAAAGGGATAAGAAGGCATGTGATGATATAAGCACATCTTGTGGTGATGATGATCCTTGTCTTTGGAATGGTCCATGGGCAAGAAAGGGAAGGAACGGTTGTGATACACCGGAATCCCCTTGATTGGACTCAAGCCGTCTGATGATACATCAAGCAATGAAACTCCATAGTTTATGTGATTCAAGGGAGTGGTAGTACTTGTAGTAGCAGTGTTACTAGTACTATTGTTGTAGTTGTGGTTAAGATGATGGAACTGGGTTTGACTTTGATAATAAGGGTTGTGTGGTGTTTCCTCTGTGAAAATACTTCCCAGAGAGAGCTCTGTGTGGGCTTGAGGCACAGTCCTAGTGGAAGGGAAATTAGTGCCTGAATTGTGGGATTCATAATTGGTGCCACCTGCTAGGGTGGAAGTGCTGTTATTGCAAATCAAAGAAGAAGAGGAGATGCTTGGGGGGCTTATGTGAAGGGAAAGATCAGGAGCTGTTGTTGAAGTGGGCTCAATGAAAATCCCCTCCAAGGGCATCTTCTTTAGGGGGCTAGCTTGATGGTCACAAAATATATATATGAGACAGCTTCTTTTTCCTTTATTAAAATCAGATTTTGATGCTAAGGAGAGACAAAGCAATTAAAGTGCGATATTCACAAGCTGAGGGGACTGTGTGATAATCCTTTTGTCTTGTTTCAGCTCCTTCAAGATAATACTCAGATTTTTCTCCCTCTCTATCTCTCTTTTGCTTTTTTTTTTTTTTAAGTCTTTCCCTGGAAAAGAATCTGGAAAGCTAGAGAAGACCAACCTTGAGCTATTGAAAACTTAAATAGAAGAAGCTTAAGGGTGGGAGGGAGGGAGGGAGGGGGTGGAGATAAAAGAGAAAGAGAAAGCTAAGAAGCAAAGGAGCACTGAGTGTTGGCAATCTTTTACCAAACAAAAACAAACATGCTCAAGCGATTGTGAATGTGATAAGAGGAAAGAGAGAGAGAGAGAGAGAGAGAGAGAGAGAGACAGATAGAGAGGAAGAGATAGGGGACTGTTGTTGAGCAGTGAGGTAGAAGGAATTAAATTTTTTAAGAGGAAAAAGAAATCCAGAAAGGCATGGGAAGGAAAACAGGTGGATTTGGGTTTTGTTTTCCTCGAGAGTATATCTCGGAAAATGACACTAGAAGAAGAGGAAGAAGATACACACCACAAGGTCTTTTTCTCTATCTCTCTCTCTCTGTAGTCAAAACCCACAAAATTGTACCAAAAAATAGTGTCACTTTGGATTTCCCTTCCGCAGAGTCGACGGGATAAAATATATTAGACAGAGAAAGGCACCCTCATGTGTGATTCCTTTTCCCCCACTCTCTTCGCTAGCTACCTCCCTCTCTTTCTTCACTATTGTTTAAATATATAATATATATATATATATATATTGTCTAAAGTAAATAAATCAGTGGTGTCTCATTTTCTTGCTTAAATGGGAATGCTAACCTATAGGACAATATTTTTTTGTTGTTACAATTTTCAAATTCTCAGGGCCTATTGGATTTTTATAATGTTCCATGTACTAAAATTAAAAGAACAAAAAACACACACAACAACGCATCGACTTAACTGAGTCTGGGAGTGAGAAAGACCCACACAAAGGGGTTTTTGTTTGTTTCTCCAATTGTTTTTGTGTGTGTATATATAATATATTGTAAATTATGTATTAGATTATTCTAATTAATTACTTCATAATAAAGTATATACCCGTTGAAAATATATTCCGCCGTTGTCTTTCCTTAAAACGAAACTAATACTAATAATTAATTCAGGGTTTTGTGACACTTCAAATTATGCCCTTCCCATTTTCTATCGGAATGATTGAAAAACCTTTTGCATTGACCACAGTTGAAGGTGTGTTAGGGTTTCCAAAACCCTAGGCTAAATCGAAGATAATCGTGATTTATCATAAACAATATGGGATCCTTAACTCTTACATCGGGAACTAACCCCTTTCTTTAATTGCTGACACCGTAGATGACAAACTTTCCTCTCGCTAGCTCTTGGAGGATCGACTTTTTAATCAAGCAGTAAATTAATGAAGGTTTATAGTTAGTGTACCAGTGCCACCAACTGCAATGTTACCGAAGGAAAACACTAATTCAGAGGCACTGTTTGAGGGGCTCATTAAATGCAGAAATTGGATACAGTCAATGCCATTTGGTACTACTCAAACTCTCAACAATGTTAATATCACACGTTACACGCTCGTCATTATATATTTATATAATTTATATTTATATAATTTTTACCGTCTTATTATAAATAAATTTATTTTTATATATATATATATATATATATACATACTTTAATTATGAAAAAATGTGTGTAAAATTATCATGTACTTAACATTTTTCCTTAAACATTTTCCCTCAATCCCTTCCTTCTCTTTCCTTTTTCTCTGCCATCTTTTTGACGCGTTGTAGTAAGAAATGGTCTTTACCCGACATGTACAGGAAAGTAGTTAAATATTTCATTCAAATTGTTCATCTTATAATGACAATATTAAATAGTAACCAGTTTTACAGAGCATGATCTTGGAGTTACAAAAGACCTTGAATCAGACTTCCACAGGAATTTTCAGGAAGATTATGTAATAATGAAATTCCATAATATATATTTGACTCCTTATTTAATTCTTTTCCGCTGGACTAGCTAGATCGATTCACTTTCAAATACCAATAACTACGCAATTTACCAGATTTTACATAATGATACATATAGCTTCAGATAAATTAACTCAAGTATTTCCCATTAAAAAAAACCCCCTCCTTATCAGATTTTCTTATAATTATGATTAAGACTAGCATAAATAGCCCAAAAAAAAATTGAGCATTTTATTGCAACAACAAGTAGTAATCCTCCTTTTTCTCAGAATCTGCGCAACACTTTGCTGTGGGATTCAAGTATTCAACTATATATCTACTTGGTTGATTAAACTTAAACATCATATTCATTTAGATACAATATTAACATCAAATTGAATAGGATACTTTCTACATTAGCTAACTCTATCTTATAAATCAAATATTGAATTCTGTGGTAACTAAATTAAATATTGAGTTTTAATCATCATTTTGTCATCAACAAGTATGATGTCATAATCATGATTCATAAATTTAGTATCTTATCTCCAACAGTTAAATTTGATATTCTCAACTTAAAAGGTCAATGACAACGGTTGATATTTCAATAGGAGTGGGGGGTGAAAACTTATTAGAAGGGGATATGTTACCTTTCCTTCGTACAGTGCAGTCATGTAATAGCATCCATATGAAAAAACTTAAATAAATAGTTTTGACAAAATTCTATATCATTACTCGTTAGAATTTCTGCGATTGTCAAAGGAGCTTTAAAATGTAACAGAAACATTCATTTCTATGTTTTAAGAGCCAAACTGCCCTAACATCCATGAACATGCTATACGATGTTGGCACTCAAAATAGCCACTTTTCAAAAAAATAAAATAAAAATAAAAAAATAATTCTAAATCATCTAACACAATTTTCTACTAATCTTTTTAATTATTAAATAAAAATATTATTGAATATTTTTAATATTTTAAAGATATTAAATATATTTATCTTTTCATTAAATATTTTTTATTTAATATTAAAAAAATTATTAATTTTTTAAAAAATATAACAACTCAAAATAAAAGGATCCATTTGATTTGGTATGATCATTAGATCTAACGGTCAGAAATATGATACAAGTCGGCAACTAAGTCCTTCGAGTCAATTAATCAATACACGGTACAATTTTGCTCAAGGGGCTTGGTCAATGGAAACATACCAAAGCAGTCGGTAAATGTAAAAGCAGCCGACACATTGAATGTTTGATTCAAATGAGAAATTTTTTCGGCTTTGTTCCTATTAACTTTTTTCCTTTTCTTTTTTCTAAAGATAAATATAGGGTACATCTGTTTTCGGGCTTTTTTACTAAACTGCCACTGTTAGTAAAACTATTTATCAAAATATTATTTTTTTAATTATTTACCAAATTGCCATTTTTTTAATTATTTATCAAATTGTCCCTTTTTTTAACTATTTTCAAAATGTCACTATTTTGAAATTATATACCAAATCGCCACCCTTTTGGTGACGTGACATTTTTTAATATTTTCGGCCAACCAGGGATGCGCAAGTAGGATGGCGATCCACGTAGTTGCGCTAACACGCCTGGCGCAAGACCTACGTGGATGCGCCATCCTACTTGGCAGATCCTGGTTACTCAGGAACCAAAAACGCCACCCTTTTTGACACAAGCTATTAAAGTTAAATAATTAATTAAAAATTAATTAAAATACTTAATAAATATTTATAAACGTTTATTAATGAATTCATACTAATTACGAGAATAAAATATATAATATAAAATAAAAAAGTGACAAATTGAGTATGTTAATAATGTTGAATATTATTTTAGTTATTATGAAGATTTATTAATTACATAACACATATGTTTATTTTTTTGTTATTTTTTAAAAAATTTTGTTTCAATTTATTGATCAATTTAAAAAATGATTAAGGTATTAATTATTTACTTTTAATTGTCTTTATGTAAGATTTTTAATAAATTTAAAAACAATCTAATCAAATGTACGTACATATCTTATTGTTGAAGTTATTGAATATATTTATTTATTTTGACATAAATAATTTAAATAACATATAATAAAAATTAATGGTATATCCTGTAGAAGAGACGTATCACTTAAATGAATTTTTGTTGAGTAGGATTCGGATGATAGTGAGTAAGATTCGATCCGAATAATCCCTATCTCAAATTTTTAGTAATTGAATTAGTAAAAATTTCGACAGAGTTTTCCCTAAATGTTGGATCTCCCAAAAGCCAATGATCCTGTTTAATGCAACCAAGATTACCACAATATTTAATAAAATCTAAAACAAGGCGAAAAACATATATAGTGTAATCTAATTAGGGTATTAAACTCACAAGAATATATTCTCAATAGTATTTTACACAAAATCAATAAATATATTCTCTAAATGTCAATGAGATGGGCCCGCATCGAATGCAGTGGCCTGTGAGATGGTTCGGAAGAGGACCTGGCCGTGATGGGTATGGTGGGTAACCCTGGTGGTGGGTAAGGATATGGTGGGTAACCCCTGTGGTGGGTAAGGATATGAGGGTAACTCGGTGGTGGGTATGGATACGGTAGCAGGGTATGGTGGGTATGGTGGGTAATATGCGCAGTGGTGGTGAGAGCAGGGG
This sequence comes from Ormosia semicastrata, assembly GCA_029884595.1. Taxonomy (NCBI): domain Eukaryota; kingdom Viridiplantae; phylum Streptophyta; class Magnoliopsida; order Fabales; family Fabaceae; genus Ormosia; species Ormosia semicastrata. The sequence continues at coordinate 6,182,590 of JAQQTO010000041.1, forward strand.
CGTACGTAGAAATAGTAGGAGGCCGAGTGGGGGGTATGTAGCAGCGGCGCAGGCCGGTAGGATCCGTGTCGTATCGCCGGCAAGTAGAGCCGGAGTCCCAGGATGTCGAAGTCGTGTCCGACCGCTCGCTAATCCTCTCCTCCGTCTACGCCGCGTTCCCTCGTTGGCTCGACTCCTCGGGCGCCCGAAATGTCGTCGCTGGTGGAGCTGGACGCAATGCTCCATCGTAATGGGTCATGCTCCCGCAATGAGTGTAGGATTTGTGTAGCAGCCTCTCGAGCGACAGTGTCGGTAGTTGAACTGAGCAAATACTCTGCAATGTCCGCCTAATAAACATATACAATTTATGTCATTATACTAAATACAAAATACATATAGTTACTAACGAATTAGTAAAAAGCTTACCGCATTCCCAATAGATGCGCTTGTGGGAGCAATCCAAATGTCGGTAATTCTTTTATACCAACGCATGTACTCATAACGCGAACTGAGGGGTGCGACCAATGGGACTCCCCTAACAAGCTTCTCCCTACGACTATCCCAGGTGGCTATATAAACAAGATATGTAGCCGGCCAATCCTCATCATGCCCGCCGCCAATGTAACCGAGTGCAACCGTCTGGTGGAGCGGTCTCCGTGGAACGGGTGGTCAAGACCAAACCGGCGCATGACGCGGTCCAGGCCGGGTGCCACTCGACAATATGGAAACATATGAGAGGACCACTGCCAGCGCTATGTCCCTAGCAGACACACAAAAAGGTGGCAATGCTGCCACCTGCTCATCCGTGTATGGTTGCCATATAAACTGAAAAAATGAGATGCACAAAACATTAAGATGGCATATGCATAAGAAAATATATCAAAGGAATGTAAACGAAGACATACCTCATCGTTCTTCAACTGATCGAAGAACTGACGATAATATGAAAGGATGCCAATCACAGTATCACTCAATACTTTATGCTTGCGCCACCTATTTGGTAAATGAAAGTATTACAAACGTAAGTATTTTTATTAACAAAGCATGTCATGAAAGTAATGTAAAAATATGAAATGAAATAGAAACTTACTCTCATCCTAAGGGACGTAGTTGACCACGACCAGCATCGTAAAACACATCAGGCTCGTCATGGTCGGCTAGTGAAGGGCAAGTCGGGGAATCGTACCACGCCCGATCGCAATAAGATGCATGCACCTCTGATCTCGCGTGCGTCATAGTCCGTAGCTTTACAAAGCTCTCTATACAGGTACGCCAAAACTGCAGACCCCCAGCTATACGTCCCAGCAACAGCAAAGTCCTCCAATAATGGGAGGAACATCAAGTGCACGAGCTTACCCGAATGATCGGGGCATAAGAAACCCCCAAGCAAGCAAAGTATGTAATGTCGTGCACGCTGTTGCACGTACTCATCATCATCGTCCTCAAGGACTGTAGTAACACTCGGCTGCCACGGGTATGTCATGTCAATGCGTGCCCCAGCTACGAGCGAGGGAGTCTCATCAATCCCTAACAATCGAGCGCACAACCGAGCCAATCGTCCCTATGCGTAACGCCGTGATTGCCGCGTCATCAATGGGAAGACCCGATATCATCCCGATATCCTCCAACGTAATGGTGCACTCCCCGGTCGGCATGTGAAATGTATGCGTCTCTGGGCGCCATCTCTCAACCAACGCAGAGATCAGGGAGTGATCAATACTGCAATAACCCATGTGGGTAACTCCCAAGAAACCAGCCTGCTGAAGATAAGGAATAATCGGAGCAGGGGGGTCCATATGTTTCGTCTTCTGAGCACGTCTAACACGCAGGTGTCGGTCCTCATGTCCCTGCCATACATGCTGGGAAACATGGTACTCCCGCAACTCCAAAATCGAGCCGTCCTCTGGTCCGGGGTTTACACGGAATGCCATCTCGTCAATCGTATGCCAAACATTAACAACAATTAGTATGATCCTATTATTTTTATAATAAAATATGATATAACCATATGATAACTATACAAGAATATAATATGGAATAATTAAAGATAACACCGACAATCAACTAACATATATAGGAGAATAGTATTCGAATACAACCGCATAGATTGGTGATACAAAACAATACAACTCGTAAATACACATCATTACTAATACAAGATTTCGAAAAATGAAAATAGGTCCGAGATCAACTAGATGGGCGCAGCTTGATGGCCCGGCTCCATCATCCCCCAAGGAACTCGATCCGCCGACACGACAAGTACGAGAATTATGTCCACGTTGATGGCATCTTGTACACGTCCGTCTCCGGCCCCGCTTCGCGCCAATCCATCTCATTCCTAAGTCGGGTTGATTTTGGTCGACCTTTGGATCTAAGCAATGCACGTGGTGGCACCAAAGTGGCGTCGGGAGCTGCAGCCACCATGGTTCAACCGGACCGGTTCAAAGTCAAACTCATAGGCCCTATAAATGCTTTCCATCCCAGTAAACCCTATGAACAAGTTCGAATGGGTCAAGCGCCACCGAAGCACACACAAGAAGCGCATGCGAGCAAGGATAATACAATGCTTGAAACACCCCACGCTCACACCGCCTTGCTTCCAGGTTCAAAGTATAAGAAAGTCCACCCTGTTGTGTTACAGATTAAAAGCCTCTTTAACCATGAACCTTGTGTTCTCTCTATTGTACCGACGAACTTGGTGTGAACTGGCCTTTGCCAGGTTTACTCTCCAGTGCTTCAATAAGTCATCACTCCAGATCTGGTTAAATTAATGGGAATAACAATATCAAACCATAAATAGATGCACGTGTGAACAACAATGTGTTTGTGGTTGTACTTAATATTGAAATACAATATCAAACCTGGTTCAATGTCGTCAATTTCGAATTTGCCTCGTCCTTTCGGTTGACGAAGTATTCTACTAACTTCGTATATGTCAATTGAACCAATGCAGTTATAGGTAGATTTCTGCTACCCTTCAACACTCCGTTAATGCACTCTGACAAATTGGTAGTCATATGACCGAATCTGCGACCACCATCATACGCCAAACTCTATTTTTCTTTTGGAATTCCGTTAATCCAATTTGCCATCTCCGTTGTAACTTTAAGCTTCTCTAGCCTAGCATCAAACTTTATCGCGATTGGTTCATACCCTGATACATCGAATAATTTGGGTTAGTATTACAACCTAACTATTATTAGCGACAAAAATTACAACACAAAGAGAAAATGTAAAGTATCTGTATTAATAAAAAATCTTTTCAACTCCTTGTTTTGAAATTTGGAGTTAAAATTGGAACCAATATGCCGTATGCAGAAGACATGATATGCATTCGGAGGCTGCCATCCAAGATTTTCATTTGCCACTGATTGTAAGATGCCTCGATGTCGATCAGAGATCAAACACAAGCCCTCTTGTTGGGTTACATGCAATCTCAAGTGGACTAAGAACCAACTCCAAGCATCCTTTGTCTCCCCCTCCACAATGGCAAATGCAATAGGCAGAGGTTTTCTGTCTCCATCTTCAGTTATTGCAATCAACAACTTATGACGATACTTGCCATACAAATAAGTGGCATCAATCTGAATGATGGGCTTACAATATCGGAACCCAACCACACATGGTCTAAATGTCCAGAATAACCGACAAAAGACTCTTTTTGAACGATCGAGTCGGTTATTCACAAAACATTCCTCGTCTTGCAACTCCACCACTGTGCCTTCCATGTCTCTCTCGCATGGCTGCTAGCCATCTGGGCAACACCTCATAAGATTTGTCCCAATCCCCAAACACATTCACAATAGCCATTTGTTTTGCCTTCCAAGCCTTTCGATATGAAACTTGGTAACCAAATTGACTTCGAATCCGTTCAATAATTAATGATACGGGTGCATCGGGTTTTGTTCTGACTAACTCCAAAATGCAAGAGCAGATCAAACGAGAGTCCAACTTCCGGTGATCTAATGACATAGATGGGCTTACGCAACTATGAGGTCCATTATATTTTGTAATCTGCCACGTATTCGACCTCTTGCTTTGTATGGCTCTAAGTCTCCAACTACAACCTTCGTCAAAGTTAGGGCATTTGGCAGTGAATCTTCGTGAATCAGAGTCTTCAATCTTGTACTCTTGATGCCTGTGAATGGAATATTGTTTGAGAGCTAACTTCACAGAATCTTTTGATGGAAATTGCAAGCCAACATAGAATTCATCACCCATGCTCCAAGTCCCACGAGTGTCTAACTCAGGCAAGTTATCAGGATTATCAATGCATCCCAGTTAATTTGAGAAAACTGAGAGCATGGTGGCACAAACACGGATTCAGTGCCCGAGGCATAAATATGGATTGAGGAGCAATCGCCAAAGGAACTCGTAAATTTTGTTCGACATCAAAGTTTTACGCCTCTATGTCGGTGTCCGAATCGTCGCCTCGCCTACTTGTTCTTCGTCTTCACTTGACTCCTATACCGCATCTCGACAAGTGGGTTATCGTGTTCAACCATTGCACCACCAATAACGATCATATTGCATGACTCAACTTGATTAGACGGACCAACTTGAGATTCGGTTTCACCAGAGCTTCAAGATGCTCTTCTTGCCCACTTGTTTCTACCTCCACATATAACTCCATAGATGCCATGTTCGGAGTTTGACAGAAAGAATCTATCATGTACTTTAGATCATCATCGTCTTCTATTGGAAGCCCTACCCATCTCCATGGATTGAAGCATTGCGGACACCGATAGACAACTTTTGACACATGTTGGTTTGCTTGAAGCCTCAACTTTGAATGGATCTTAGTTTTCAACCCATCCAAAGTCATGTATTTGTGATCACAATAGGCCTAGGAGGAGGACCTCGATACATGACACCCTCTTCACCATCATACATTGTCCCATTGAAGTAAATATGCACATTTAGCGATTTTGTCATGTTAACTCCAATTCTGAACAATAACAATTCAACACATTTGTAGAGAGATTAAACATCAATTACAATATTCAATACGAGCTTATTTATGTAAAAAAAAATTTCTAAACTCGAATATCTTGAATTAAGCTACATTTACTAATGTAAATCATGTCAAAGATATATATCCTACTAGATTACCTATAAATTAATTATCTATATAATTTAAATTACATATCATACAACTTCATTATTCATTAGTCAATACAAATATTAAACTATAATAATAATACATTATAATTAACACTAACTTAGTAAAAAAGTAATCAATAAATAATAAGTAAACTATTTAACTATTGAAAGAAATACTTACAGTGTGAAGGAATATAATTTAAAGTACAAATAATGATCCTGACACCACTTCTCGTAAGAATTGAGAGACTTCAGAGTGTTTAGAGAGAAGAAATTTGTAGAGAGATAGTGAGAATTTAGGAAAATGTGAGAATGTCACGCACGGGGAAGGGGTGTGGGAATATATACTAGGGTTACGCCACCCTTGTTGGCGTTTTGTACCTGGTTACGCCATCAAGGGTGGCGTTTTTGGTTCCAGGGCGAACCAGGATGCGCCACGTAGGATGGCGCATCCACGTAGGTTACGCCAGGCGTGTTGGCGCAACCTACGTGGATGCGCCATCCTACTTGGCGCATCCTGGTTAGCGAGAAAACATTAAAAAATGCCACGTCAGCCAAAAGGGTGGCAGTTTGGTATATAGTTTCAAAACAATGGCATTTTGGTAAATAGTTAAAAAAAAGGGCAATTTGGTAAATAGTTAAAAAAATGACAATTTGGTAAATAGTTAAAAAAAATGGCATTTTGATAAATAGTTTTACTAACAGTGGCAGTTTAGTAAAAAAGCCTCTGTTTTCGTATTCACTACTATAAAATACGATAAAATTCACTATGAAAGACAATATGTCAATTACAGCTAGCAAGGAATAACCAGAGAATAAAAAATTACGCTATATGTTTAATATCATAATATAATTTTTTTTATTTTTTAAATAATCATATGACCTTTAAATAATTTTTAATATTAATTATTTATATAAGATTAAATAATTAATATTAACTCTTCTAATTAATAATCATAATTAAAGGTACCAGAGATGTAGTGAAGCAGAAAAAGAAAAGAGAGAGAGAGATGAAGAAAGATAATTTTGAATTGATGAAAATGAACACACACTCATCGTTAACCAAGACTCTGCTTATATACTATAATCTAATCATTAGGTAGTTATAACTACTTGTCAGCAAAGCAAAACTAACTACAACTAGCTAAAACTAATTCTAACTAATATTATCTTTTACAGCCCCCTGCAAACTCAGAGGATGAAAATCTTCTACTCTGAGTTTGTGCCTCAGATAGAAAAACTGAGACTTGGAATAGATTTAGTTAGAGGATCAACAATTTGCTCTCTGAAACAAATATGCCTCACTTCAACTGCCTTTGCAACAATTTTTTCACGAACAAAGTATAAGTCTAACTCAATGTGCTTTGTGTGAGCATGTAAAATTGGATTTGTAGCCAATAGAACTGCACTTAAGTTGTCACAATAGATCACTGGTGGTGTGACTGAAACTGAGAGCTTTAACTCATGAAGTAGAGACTGAATCCGGGTTAACTCTGCCACTTCTGTTGCAAGACTCCTATATTCTGCCTCTGTGCTTGATCTAGACACTACTCCTTACTTTTTGGATGACCAAGAAATGATGTTAGGATAAAGGAAAACACAATGACCGGAGGTAGACCTGCGATCATCCGGATCTGCCTCCCAATCATTGTCATAGAATGCCATTATACTAAGTGTACAGCTGGCCTAAGATTAAGTCCAAATGACATTGTGCCCTTCAAATACCTCAAAATATGCTTCACTGCTCTCCAATGAGTTTCCAGTGGATTGTGTATAAATTGACAAACTTTATTCACTACATAGGCCAAATCTGATCTAGTCACAGTCACATATTGTAAACCTCCTATAATGGACCTATAAAGAGAAGGATTAGTAGTAGGATCACTGCCTGTAACAGATTATTTCAAGCCACTGGTCATAGGATGGACAATACCATGATCTGTCAGATATTTGGTAAACATTAAATATTCACCCCTTCCATCTGTCTGGATGGCTTTAATGGAATATCCAAGTTGCAGTTCAACCATGGATTTAAATTTGATAAAAACAGAAAGTGCTTGAGATTTAATTTGAAGTAAGAAAATCCATGTAAATTTAGTACAAGCATCAATGAAATGTATATAATATCTAGCACCCTTAACAGTAGGAATAGGGGAAGGACCCCAAAAATCAGTATATAGCAATTCCAAAGGAGTTTTATACACAATATCAGATACATGAAAGGGCAATTTATGACTTTTGCCTATACAACAGAATTCACACAATTCAGGAATTTTATTGGAATCAAAAGAAATGTTACATGACTTTATCACTTGTTGAACTGTTTTGAAAGAAGGATGCCCCAACCTTGAGTGCCACAACTGCAGAGCTTTCTTTGAGGAAAAAGGCTGCTGTAGAGTGGAACTCTGAGCAGAGGGTTGAGAGATGGAAACTGGTGAGGAAGATAGGGAAAAATGATCAAATGCATACAAGCAATTCTTAAGTGTTCCTCGGAGTAGAACCTGATTGGAGTCCTGTGATTTAACCAGGCAATGATTAGGATGAAATTCAAAGTAGACTTGATTATCTTTAGCAAACTGAGGCACACTAAGAAAGTTTTTAGTAATATCAAGAACATGTAGAAGATTATGAAGATATAAAGAAGAATGAGAAAATGGATATTGAATAGTAGAGTGCCCTATATGTTTTATGATCAAACTTGAACCATTGCCAACTAGAACTTTATCTAAACCATTGTAGTCTTCTTTGACAAACAAGTTGTCAGCACTGTGTGTGAGATTATTTGTAGCCCCTGAATTAGGATACCAAGCTGGATCATACAAAATTTCAGGAATTGCCAGCATTGCCTGTGGCGATGTCTGTAAAGTCGCATATTGTGCAGTCTATGAAGCAGTATATTGTGCAGAAGGAGGATTATTACTACTGCTAGTTGCTAAAATGCTAGGTTCTGGATAAGAATCATCATAACGATGATAACAAATGCCATGCTATATGACCATATCTTCCAAACAACTGACATTGAGGCTTATTGGAATTCCAATCGTATCTACCTGCATGACGACCATTTCTACCCCTAAAGAAGGATTGACCTCGAAATTAACCTCTAAAACCACCTCTTCCTTGTTGGTAGTTACCTTGATGTTGATATGAACCATGACCTTGAACAGAATTATTAGTACCAAATCTTGAGTACCCAGTGCCACCACCTCTTCTACCTCCTCGAAATTGAGAGGACTGAATGAGGTGAGCTTGAAGGGAAAAATCTACTTCACTACCTCGTTTATACTTCTTAAGTCTTTCTTCTTGAGCTATAAGCAAAGCTTCAATTTCTGTAATTATGTATGGCTTAGATCTTGAGATAACAGATGTAATGAAAGCATCATACTCTTCATTCAGACCATCAAAAATAGCATCAATATGATCAGAAGTATCAACTGGAGAAGCAACAACAGCTAAATAATTTACAACTTTCTTAATTTGTAACATATATTCACTGATTGAAGAAGAAGTGATGACTAGCTAGAATGCAGTTATTTGTGTCTTATTTCTGTGCTAGAATGAATGCTATGTCCTTGTTTAAATGCATATTTGGAGGGTTTTGTACTTATATTTGTCATATTCTGATTCTAAGCCTTTCCGATGTGTTATTGTGCAAAACTGAGCGTTAATGATCATGAATTAAGTAGATTTATATATAATACTGATTTGGTATTTTCTCTATGATAGGAAGGGCTCCAAACAAGGTTAAATGTGGAGCATATGAGCTTAAAGAGAAAGAGGAAGCCAAATTGGCATTTTGGCAAGTCACCGCCGCGACACTCACTAGTGCGCGCCACGGCGCGCAGGCACATGATCAGAATTCCATACTTGAACCCGAGGCTCGAGGGCCGCGGCTCTCACTAATGGGGGCCGGGGCACAGGCCAACCGACCTAGCGAGGGCCGAGGCGCTCGTAAGTGGGGGCCGCGGCGCACGGCGGCCAGCTGAGCCTATAAATAGATTTTTACGCATTTTTCTCGGAGCTCTCTCCATCTCTCTAGTTTTTTCTCTGTTTTTTAAGGGTTCTGGCCATTTGGCCAGTTCTTTCTTTTTAGGTTTAGTTAGTTTAGTTAGTTTAGGTTAGTTTTAGGTTAGATAGCTTGGCTAGATCTTCATGGATGGTGGATTGGAGGCAAGGATCAAAGGATTGAAGGAGGAGCTTCAGAGACAAATCAATGAGTTTCTTTCTCTCTTTTCCCTTTCTCTCTTCTCTTCCTTATCTTTTGTATAGCTAAGCTTTGTTTAGGAATACTATGGATCCTTTTATTTATATTAATGATGTGTTTTTCTCTGAGTTTGTGTGGATGTTTGATTATGGTTCAATCATTATCTGTGTTTAATGCTTGTTCTTGGTTGGCCTCAATTGCATGATCTTAATATTGACAAATGAACTAGACATAGGGATTTGTTGATATGGATATGGTGTGGTTGATACATGTTCGGCTATGAGCTGTTTCGTTAATAAGGTTTAATATACCTATTGACCATGTATAGTGTGTGATTGAGAATAGATCGTTCATGAGTGGAAGTTGTACTAGCTCTCAAGGAAACTATGTGAGTTAGGCAAGTAGAAACCAGGGTTGATTGACCTAGACATAGGCTGTTGACTAATGAAGATTCTCAAGCTAACCTAATCAATGCATTTGTGTTTATGAGGGGAATTGCATGTTGTTGATAGATGTAGGGGGTGAAGGAGGATTTCCTGAAACCTAACCGCTTTTAGGTTTATAGCTTTTGTAGGTTAGTTTAGTTTAGATTATTATTTTCCTATTTTCATGTCATTGTCTAGAACTGATTAAGCTATTGGTTGGTATTTAACTTTATAACAATATCCTCGTGGGAACGAACTTTTACTCCATATCTGTATTACTTGTGCGACCCGTGCACTTGCGGTTAGCAAAAAGGGCAACATGTTTGACCCCTAACAAGAAGCATCTTTCTTGATATTTCGTAACTGAAGTTTTAACTGTTTCACCTTGGTCCTGATCTGAGATGCAAAGAAAACCTCAAGTTTTTACCAGATCTGATATGCAAATTCAGTACCAACCATTCAAAACATCATTAATTCACCCATGGACGAGAGAAGCCAAGAAACCAGAAGTTGATCTTGTTGCTCATAATTGAAAAAAATTTCACTGATAATTCCATTTTGCTCATCAACTGAAGAAGCAAATTTCAGTGGAACTGATTGAGATCCAAGAATATACTTTTGTAACTTGAAACCTTTGATTGTGGCAATTACTTGTTGTTTCCACGGTAGATTGTTATCATCGTTGAGCTTTATTGACACTGGGTTGGAAAAAGTTTGTAGCACAAACCTTGATGTTGAAATCACATATGAGATCTCATTCTCCATGGAAGCGTGCAGAGCTCTGATACCATAAAGGTACCAGAGATGCAGTGAAGCAGAGAAAGAAAAGAGAGAGAGATATATGAAGAAAGATAATTCTGAATTGATGAAAATGAACACACACTCATCATTAACCAAGACTCTGCTTATATACTATAATCGAATCATCAGGTAGTTATAACTACCTGTCAGCAAAGCAAAACTAACTAAAATCAACTATAACTAATTGTAACTAATATTATCTTTTACAATAATACTCTCAGTTATCAAGGATATATGTAATGGCACCTTACACCGGTATAAAAATTTGTGTGTGTGTGTGTGAATTCAAATATTTAATATAAGACTTAGACATAGCTATTGTATTGAATAAAATTTTCAAAAAATTTCCTTTTTTTAAGTAGTTTTATATTTATTCCATAAAAGCCTCGAAAAGAACACACAAAGAGATATGCCTGATAATTAAATTATCTCAGTTATTACATATTATTTACTTATTTTTTTCTAGAATTAATTAGGTCATGTTTTTGAAGAATAAATTGGAGAAAACAATAAGTTACAGCTCAAGCAATAAACAAAAGCTTAAGCAGTTGAGAGTCGCACACACAAACAGAGAGGGAAATATATGTATGCCTGGTGATTAAATTATCTCAATGATTACATATTATTTATTTATTTTTGTTTTGGCTAGATTTAACTAGGGTCCTATTTTTGGAAGGATAAATTAGAAAAAATAATAGGTTGTGGCTCAAGTGATAAGCAAAAGCTTAAGTTAAAGCAGTTGAGAAGATTGTACAACACACATTATCAAGAGGAGCAGCCTTAGTATTGCAAACGGAATTAATCTTATACTCAAAGGATATAAAGATGCACAAAGTGAAAAAATGAACATAAACAGAAGTAAGAGGCCTTACCACATCAGGAAACATATTGATGAGATAAAAATATTTATCCACTTTTTTATGGTAGAATTAATATCTATTCTATTTTTTTTACACTTTTTTGACAAAGTGTTTTTTTTTCTTATCCATTATTTAGTAATTATTGTAATTTTTATATATCTTTGATACAAAACCATGAGAATATTTTACTAATGACTTTCGTAGAAGAATTGCTTTTTAACATTTTCCTTTAAAATAATAGCAACATGTAACATGCTAAAAAGAAAATAATACAAATTGCACAACTTCTTTTATCATCGATCATTGTTTACATTTAAAAATTACTTCATAGAATCAATGTCCATTTAGGTCTAAACATGCAAAACAGTTGATCATTTTTATAGTTATGAGATTGTTCTCTACTTGGATTTCAGGTCTAAGACCCATTACAATCAAAGAGTCCAAGTCAAGGAGGCAATTATCTTGGTCCCACCAGATAACTATTCAACATTTTAGAATTTGGTAGAGATAAAACCAAATTGTTAGATTGAACGTTTATCACTAGGTTAAAAGTTATAATTGTTAGTTAGAACGTAATTCTTTCTACTTATACCCATCAATAAGCGTCGCAGTTCAATCTGACTCTAACTCTAACCAGACCTTACCAAGGCAGGATACTGACCCACAATCAACAATCCCCTTACCAACACCTACCTCTAGCAGTCCATGTCTTTCAAGAAATATCTGACCCTAACCCACCTAGCGTTGCTAAGGCAGAATGTTGGCCTATAATCAAAACCCTGCTAGCACTGCCTACTGTCTGTGCCTTTTTGGGAATCAAACTTGTGACCTTGCCTCTAGTACCACTTGTCAGATCGAGTGGTTACCACTAGTAAAGGTGTAAAACCACTGAAGCTTGACCCATTTAGACTCGCGGTTTAAACGAGTCAAGCCAAAAAAATAGTAGGTTAAACGGGTTGATATTTTACTAGCTTAGCCCATTTAAAGGCTTCATAGGCCTAAATGGGCTGCTCCTTTTTTTGATTTATTTTTTACTTTAAAAATTATCCAAAATATAAACACAAAGTATAACTCAGGACTTTGGACATAGATTCAACAACATATGGTATAACTCAGGACTCAAGCTACAAATTCAGTAAATAACTCAATCAAATAAGCACCAATAGTTAAGATTCAATGTCATAGTATAACTCATTCAAATAAGCACCAATAGTTAACACCAACAAGTAGATTAAGTATAGATACAAATGACCAAATGACAAAGCTCGAGTTCGTTGTTACTCCAACGAATTCGTCATTGGCTCCGACAAAATGGACATCGAGTGAGGCTAGCTCTAGTGAGGTCGTCGTTGAATGAGACTAGGAGTGGGACAATGGTCTTCGAGCGAGGGATTCTCTCTGGTGAGTTCGTTGCTGCTCCAGCGACTGCTCGTGACTCTCGTTGTCATCTACAAGACCAGAGATAGGTGAGGCAGGGGCAGAGGGACTTTAGACTTGAGGAGTGAGGAGAAAGTGAGATAAAGAGAGGGTGAGGGACATGGGGTGTGTGTGTTAGTGTAGAAGAATAATAAAAGAGACACTTTGTAATGTTTTTATTTCTTCATTGACAAACTCCAAATACATAGGATACTTATAGAAGTGAAATAGACTTTACACATTCTATAATACTTTCTAATTAACAATAGTAAATTTTCCTTAACTCATGAAATAAAACATCTTATAACTACATAACTCCAATGAAATAATTCTCCCTAATGACACACCATAATTCTCCATTACTCATAGAATAATTATCATAACTCACAATAGCTACCACATCAAAGGTCATATAACCACCAAAATTCTATTAACTTTAAGTTATTATCTTTAATCAACACTCCCCCTTAATTTGAAACCTTCTTCTTCAATCCAAGTCTTGCTCGTAATTTTCAAAATTCTTCAAACTAGAGAGGCTTAGTAAAAATATAAGCAATTTGATCTTCTGTCTTCACATATTTGGGCTCAATTACCTTATTGTCAACATACTCTCTAATAAAATGGAACCTTATGTCTATGTGCTTGCTTCAATCATGGTATACCATATTTTTAGCAAGAGATAGTGCAGACTTGTTATCAATACAAATCTTTGTTACTTCTTCTTGTGGGAAATAAATTTCTTTCAACAACCTTCTAAGTCACATAGCATGACAAGTGCAGGAAGTTGCTGCCACATACTCGGACTCATAAGTTGAAAGTGTGACAATGGATTATTTTTTAGAACTCCATAAAATAGTACAATCTCCCATAAAGAATACAAAATCGGTAGTGCTCTTTCTATCATCAACATCTCCCGCAAAATCACTATCACAATATCCCACAAGCTTGAAATCATTAGAAAATGAATAAAATAGCCCAAAATCAATTGTACCTTTTAGATAATGAAGAATCCTCTGAGCAACTTACATATGGGTAGAAGTAGGTGATTCCATATAGTGACTCACTACTCTAACCGCAAAAAAATGTCGGGTCTTGTCAAAGTCAAGTATCTCAAGCTTCTCACAAGACTTTTGAAAATGGTGAGATCTTCTTTCACTCCATTATTAAACTTTGACAATTTAACTTCACATTCCATGAATGTGTTCATGGAGTTACAATCAAACATGTTAAACTTCTTCAAAATCTCCTTTGCATAGGCTTCTTGAGAAATAAAAATCTCATCCTTATTTGCTTCACCTCTAGGCTTAAATAGTATGACATGAGTCCAATATCGGTCATCTCAAATTCATGTGTCAAAGCCTTCTTGAATCCTTCAAATAAAGTAGGAGTAGTTTCAGTGAAAATCAGATCATCAACATAAAGACAAACAAGCAAAATATCTTCATTGTCATATGCTTTAACATAAAGAGCATATTCATGAACACATCGAACAAAGCCATTTATTTTGAAAATACTTGTCGATACGACTATTCCATGCTATTGGTGCTTGCTTCAACCCATATAATGTCTTTTTCAATCTCAAGACTTATCTTCATGCCCTTCTACCACAAAGCTAAATGGTTGCTCAACATATACCTCATCTTCTAGATAGCCATTAAGGAAAATGGATTTTACATTAAGTTGATAAATCATCCACCTCATTTGAGCCGCCAAAGCAATGATCAAACGAATTGTCTCCATACGGGCAACGAGTGCAAACACTTCTTCATAGTCAACTCCATGTTTTTACTTGTAGCCTTTTACAACGAGTCTTGCTTTATATCTCTCTACATCTCCTTTGACATTTTTCTTTATTTTGAATACTCATTTGACTCCAATTGCCTTATGACTCTTGGGAAGAGATGATAACTCTCAAGTGTTATTCCTTTCAATAGCTTCAATTTCGTCTTGCATGACTTGTCTCCACCTTTTGTCTTTGAAAGCTTCATCAAAGTCTAAAGGTTCACTGTCAACAAGAAGGCAAAACAAATCAAAAGGCTCAGTTACATCATATAATTCTTCAATACTTCTCATTTTTCTTGGCCTTTCACTAGAACTTTTTTCGAAAGATGAGGATGCTTCATGAATGGGAGATGGTGGTGGAGTTTCTTCTTAGATAGGCATCATGGTCTCTTGCTCTTCATCTTCAAAGTATGGAAAGAAATCATAACGTCCTTTTTCTTGTGCTTCCCATCTCCAAGTGGCTTTTTCATCAAACTTCACATCTCGACTCACAACAATCTTGTCATTTCTTGGGTTGTACAACTTGTAGCCTTTGGAATTTGGATCGCAACTAATAAAAACATGCTTCTCACTTTGATCATCTAGCTTGGATCTCCCGTGGTCAGGTACATGAACATAAACAACACTTTCAAAAAATTGATACTAGGTTTGGTCTCACTTAAATTGCACAAGAAACAGCTTCAGCCTAAAATCCCTTTTATTCATATTTTTGCTTTCAACTTACATCCAACCATGTTAAGAGCAATTCTATTTTTCTCTCCATTACACCATTTTGTTATGGTGATCTAGGAACTGTTAGAGGGCGGCGAATTCCATTTGTTTCACAAAATTCATTAACTTCTTTAGATGTAAATTCGTATTCTCTATCGGATCTTAGAGCTTTGATTACATAACCACTCTCTTTTTATACAAGAGCTTTGAAATTTTAAAGGCTACAAATATTTCAGATTTTTACTTTATAAAATAAACTCAAGTCTTCCTACTATAATCATCAATAAAAAGCAAAAAATATTTATTTTTACCAAATGAGGAATGATTGATTGGGTCACACACATTGGTATGAACAAATTACAATGACTTGGTTGCTCTTATAATTACCTCTTTTGGAAAGCTTTCTCTTGCATGTTTGCCAAGGAGATATGCTTCATATAATTGATTGGGATGATTAATTGAGGGCATCCCTTTCACCATATTCTTTTCTTCCAATGCTTTGAGTGCTTCAAAATTCAAGTGACCAAATCACATATACCAACACCATGCTTCATCTTCAACATTAGCCTTCAAACACTTTGTTTCAATTGTATTGAGATTCAACATGAACATTCTATTTTTTTTGTTATAGACACCTTAGCAACCAACTTAGCATTATGATCTCTAAGCCAAAGATAACGATCTTTCATATGAATTTCATATCCCTTCTCAACAAGTTATCCCAAACTCAAAATATTATTTTTTAATTTAGATACATAGTAAACATTGGTAACTAACTTGTGACCATCATCTTTAAGAGAAATTAAAATGGTACATTTGCCTTGAATTTGGACTTTTGTGGTCTCTCCAAATGAAATATTGCCCTTCACCTTCTCATCAAGTTGTACAAATTTTTATTTATAGTCACACACATGATTGTTTGCACCATTGTCAAGATACCATGAGCTCTTGTCATCCTTTTCATCATCTTTGAATGCTAACAATAAGGTTGGCTCTTCAACTTCTTCTTTGTCAATAAAGTTGACTTTTTCTTTAACACCAGTAGTACCATAATGACATTCCGATGCATAATGCCCAAATTTAGGATAATTAAAACATTCAATATTGGACTTGTCATACCTCCTCTCATTTTTTCTAGGATAGTTGCCTCTTTCTCTAGTCACTCCTTTTCCGCGGCCCCTAGTTGAATGATAGCTTGTCACTTGATTATTGGAATTGTCACGATTGCCTCTTCCTCTTCCACCTTGGCCATGACCACGCCATTTTCCTCGTCCACGTCCACATCCTCTTTGACTCTTGTCTCCTCCATCATCTTGCAACGAAACCTCGGCTTTGAGGACTTACTCCAAAGGCTCATTTTGCCTTTTTAATAATTTTTCTTCTTCGGCTAGTATAGCCTCAAACAACTTATCAATAGTCATGGTGTCTAAGTCATTTGAATTCTAAAAAATACAAGTCACATAATCAAACTAAGGAGTTAAAGAGCGAAGGATCTTATGTTTCACACTATCATTTTCAATGTTTTCACCATATCTTTTATTTTATTAACATTGGCCAACACCTTTGAGCTACAATCTGAAAAAGTTTCAAATTTCATCATGTGCAAAACTTCAAACTCACGTCATAAAATTTGAAGTCGCACATTCTTCACCTTGTCTACACCTTGGAGAGACTTTTGTGAAATTCCCCAAGCTTCTTTCGTGGTAGACACATTGCTCACCTTCTCGAACATCAAATCATCTAAACCTTGATGGGTGAGGGACAAGGCTTGTTGGTTCTTTTTCTTTGACTTTGCCAATGCTTCTTTCTCATTTTAAGACAAAGTGACCTCATTTTATGGCTTAGTGTAGCCACTTTTTATAATCTCTCAAACATCTTATGATCCAAGCAATGCCTTCATATGACGATACCAAGCCTCATAGTTATCTTTTGTAAGACGAGGGAATTAAAACGGAACCATTCCATTATTTGTCATCATTCAAATCTCACTAGCTTTGATACCACTTTATTAGTGTAGAAGAATAATAGAAGAGACACTTTGTAATTTTTTTATTTCTTCATCGATAAACTCCAAATACATAGGATACTTATAGAAGTGAAAGAGACTTTACACATTCTATAACTCTCTTTAATTAACAATAGTAAATTTTTCTTAATTCATGAAATAAAACATCCTATAACTACATAACTCTAATGAAATAATTCTCCCTAATTACACACCATAATTCTTCATTACTTATAAAATAATTCTCATAACTCATAATAGCTACCACATCAAAGGTTACATAACCACCAAAATTCTATTAACTTCAAATTATTATTTTTAATTAATAATGTGTTGACTAGACCAGAGAGATGCTTATGTTCTAATTTTCTTCTTCCAAATTTGTCTTTCAATTCATTATGGTTTCTAATCTAATTTTTTACTTTCATGTCTAGTTTTATTTATGCTTTAAGTTTTATTTTATGTGGTAAGCCAGTAGCCCATATGTAATAGGAAAGGGAAGGAAAATCGGTCTAGGTGGTGGTTGGACCAGGTTGTGCATCTTATCAATTAATTAAAAAATAAATAAGCATGACAATGGGCCAACTTGCTGGTCAAATTAATGAATTAGGTTGAAAATGAATTAATTTATATGAGTCAGTATTTTTGAGGTCTAGCCCATCTAATTTTGGCAGGTAAATGAGCTAGCCCGATAGATTTGGCCCATTTTGATGGCCATAACCACTAGGTCAAAAGCTATAGTTGTTTGTTAAGGTGCAACTTTTTCTACTTAAGCTTATAAAAAAACATCACGGTTCGATCTGACTTCGACCCTACTGGACCTGTCAAGGCAGGATGCTAGTGCATAACTAACACAAATATCCTAATATCAATAAATAAAGGGATAAAATCCCCTCATAAGGAAACTAAATATCTAGAGGATTACTTCCAAAATAAGCAACCTCACACTATAAATAAAAGGGTTTAGCCACTCGTGTGTGTGTGTATGTATGTGTGGGTGTGTATGACATATCTAGTGAGAAGAGTTTTTATTGTGTGTGTGTGACATATCTAGTGAGAAGATTTTTTATTGTGAGAGGATGGGGGGAATAAATATTGACCATATAATCATACATGAATGATCAAGATTAAAAGTTACTTAAAGGTCATGTGACTATTTAAAAAAGTCACATGCATTTATGTTTTAATCTTGACCATTCATATAATATCCAATGATCAAGATTCACTCGTATAGCTTACTTCTTACAATAAATATTTCTCTCACCAAATTCACTATATATATATATAAGTCCTAAACAAGGAATAGTTTTAACTAAATTCTTAACTTGTTGAACAGCATTAGTCATTTGAGTATCCTAAGGAGGAGGGTTTTTTCTTAGCCGTCTAAATAAAGTAGCACAAATTATTCTTATATTAGGAATAAAATCTACTACATAATTAACACATCCTAAAAATCTCTGAAGAGTATTCTTATCTTTGAGTTCGTTGGAGAACTTATCTACAAATTCTATAGATCTTTCTATGGGAACAATAGTACCTTGATTAATTTCGAATCCTAAAAATCTAGTTTTAGTTTGGAACAGTTTCATTTTCTTAGCAGAGATTACTAAACCATTTTCTTTAATAAGATTAAAGAAAGTTTCTAAATGATTAAAGTGTTGATCAATAGAATTACTGAATACTAATACATATCTAGATATACTATGGTGAACTTTGAGTAAGGATTCAAAATATTGTTCATTATATTTTAAAATTCTGAATGGGCATTTTTTAATCCTTGAGGCATTACATTTCATTCGTAATGTCCCAAGGGTACTACAAAAGTAATTTTGTACCTATCTTCTTCAACTACTTCAATTTGATAGTATTCAGATTTCATATTAAATTTTAAGAATATAGTAGCCTGATGAACTCTACTTACTAAGTCTTTTTTTATTGGGAATCGGATACCTTATCCATCTTAAAACTTTGTTTAAGGGTTTATAATTAATTACTAACCTGGGAGCACCTCTTTCTATTTCTGAAGCGTTCATAACATAAAATCCTGCACATTCTTTGTCATTTTCACTTTCTGATTCAGATGAAGAGGAATTTTTTAACTGATTAACCACTTCTTCTTCAGAACTGTATTCTTCTTCAGAAGATTCAGATTTATTAATTAATATATTTATTAAAGATTTTTTTAATTCTTCATCAATTTTTAGGTTATTAATTTTTGGTTTTACTTTACAGTCTTTCTTATGATGTCCTACTCGGCCACATTTATAACATACTATATCTCTTTTAGACTTAGACGATCGATACTTATCTTTCTTTGATGATCTAGATTTTGATGAGCTTGCTTCTTCTCTATAATGTTTTTTATAGTAGCGCCTAGATTTTCTTGATTTATGAGGAACATTTTTTTTAACTTTCTTTTGTCTACTTGGAGCTTTGACTCCTTCTATTCTCCATTGGGAACAAAATGATCCTAGTTCTTTTCGAGTAGTTTTGGCTTCATTTTTAAGCTTATGTTGAAGTTTAAGATCTAAACATACTTGCAATCTAGTTTCTATAATATAATTAGACAGTTGTCCAAATATTAGTGGATTATAAGAAATTGTACCTTCATTTTGATTTTGGATCATTACTTTTACTTTGCTTGCAAACAATTTAGGAAGTCTAGCTATAAATCTTTCTTTCAAATAATCGGCTGATGCATCACTTCTTAAATATAGCTTAGACAAAAACATATCCTTATACCATCTATAATCAGACATAGAGGGACAGTATAGATTAACAATTTGATCTGTAATTCTTTGCTAAAATTTTAAGGGTTCTCCTATAAAATACTTTGTTATTGTGTACAAAAGAGTTATTACAGCATCTTCAAATACTTGTCCATTAGGATCAATTATTGTTGAATTCATTATAAAATCTTTTTCTTCTTGACTTAGCACATTATCCCACCAACCTTTAAGCAGGTCTGTAAATCCCATAACAATTAAGGAGGCTGAAGTTCTATCAGTATTATTTTTCCTTTTAAAGGTTGTTGCAGCCATAGTCATTTATTGAACAGTGTCTAAAATTTGTTGTTTACCTAATCCGTTTATATTCCATTCATTAATTGATTCACCAATAAAGGCTACAAAATCTTGAAAAGGTCTTTCTTCATACTGAACATCAGGATATGTGGGTCTTGGGTAATAATTCCTAGTTTTTGAGACAGACATATCTTTTCTTAACTTAATAATTTGAAGATTTAAAAGTTCATTTTCTAATTCTTTAATTTTTTGTAAAGTATGTATCTTTAGTGTAGAACTTGTTCCTATGGTTAACTGTTCTAATTTTTTCTTAATTTCTTTAATAGAATTATCTGATTTTGAACCAAAGTGTATGTTTTTTAAATTTGATTCTGGGACATTAATTACCTTATAGATGGGTCTATTGGGATCTAAATTTTTGTTAATATTTTGAGCTGATGTATATTCTTTAGGTTTTTCACCTATTTGATTATCTATTCTTTCCAGTGTTTTAGACATAGTATGTAGCATTTGATTAGAGTAATTAAGTTGTTGATGAACTTTATTAAAATCGCCCTTATCTAAAGGTAAATTATGTGCTCGTGAAGCTATTGCCTTAAAAGGTGTGGCTTTGACTTCTATTCCTTCTTTCGTAGCTACTTTAATAGTTTCTAATAGGGAAAATTCAGAAATTATTACTTTATCTTTTTCTGTTTTCCAAGCTGTTGATACTTTAGTATTTACTAATACTTCTGTTATTCTTATATAAGGATTTTGAACATTATTTTCTTTGCAATATTTTTCAAACCAGTCCAAGAAATATTTATTAATTTCTTGTTTTATTAAGTATGAGTAAAACTCTTCTCTAAATTTAGTAGTCTGTTCTTTACTAAAATTCTTAAAATATCATTCTCTTTTATCTTTATTATAAGGAGCTTTAAAATCATTACTTATCCATTTTTTATTTATTTCAAAGGGTTATTCTTTAGTTAATACATTAATGACTTGGGATCTGGTGGGTGAGTATTCTGGTGATTCAGATCTATGAGTTTGTTAGTAAATTGGTTGAGGAACATTTGGTTCGAAATTTACACCTGTTATGTTTATATTAATAGCTGATTCATCTACTGAATGTCTTGAGGAAGTAGGAGCAGTTGAAGGAATGTTAATTATCGAATTTGTAGGAGTGTTTGATCTAAATGAATTAGACCTAAGCATTCATATTCTTATATTAGAACCATCTTGAATTATTGATCTTATTCTAGTATTTCTTATCGGTTGAGAGGGTATTACATCTAGAAAAACCCAATCTTCAGGGATTCTAGACAAGATTTCTTCATGAGATAATCTTTTAGGAGTTAGTATCGATGACTTCTTAAGATTTGCTTCCATAATTACAGTTTCATGCTTTGGGGATTGTCTTAATGCTTTAAAGTTTTGATCTTCATAAGAAACTTTATAATGAACTCTATACATAACAGACATATGTTTAGTTCCTTTTCGAAAAACATTATCTAATATCTTAACATTTAATTCTAAAGCTTGCTTAGTCATATAATCATTTAGTGGCATGGTATAATTAGGATAACAATTAAAAAAAACAAGACCATCATGTAAATTAAATTCTAGAATAGCAGTTATTTGATCATGAAGTTTTCTTAATCTTTTATCTCTTAACAAAAATAACATAGGATTATCAATTCCTAGCTTATGTTGTCCTATGATACACTACAAAAAAAATGCTAAATTCCCTAATGCTTTTAAGGAATGAAAAAGATATACAATTAATTTAGCATTTTTTTTGTAGTGTATCATAGATCAACATGTTAAGGATAATTATCAGTTTATACATATAGGGTTAAATCAGGTAGCCGCCATAGGACAACATAGGCTAGAAATTGATAATCCTGTGTTAATTTTGTTAAAAGATAAAAAATTAAGAAAATTTCATGATCAAATAACTGCTATTCTAGAATCTAATTTACATGATGGTCCTGTTTTCTTTAATTGTTATCCTAATTATACCATGCCACTAAATGATTATATGACTAAGCAAGCTTTAGAATTAAATGTTAAGATATTAGATAATGTTTTTCAAGAAGGAACTAAGCATATGTCTATTATGTATAGAGTTCATTATAAAGTTTCTTATGAAGATCAAAACTTTAAAGCATTAAGACAATCCCCAAAGCATGAAACTGTAATTATGGAAGCAAATCTTAAGAAGTCATTGATACTAACTCTTAAAAGATTATCTCATGAAGAAATCTTGTCTAGAATCCCTGAAGATTGAGTTTTTCTAGATGTAATACCCCCTCAACCGATAAGAACTACTAGAATAAGATCAATAGTTCAAGATGGTTCTAATATAAGAATAGGAATGCTTAGGTCTAATTTATCTAAATCAAACACTCCTACAAATCCGATAATTAACATTCCTTCAACTGCTCCTACTTTCTCAAGACATTCAGTAGATGGATCAACTATTAATATAAACATAATAGGTGTAAATTTTGAACTAAATGTTCTTCAACTAATTTACCAATAAACTCATTGATTAGAATCACCAGAATACTCACCCACCAGATCCCAAGTCATTAATATATTAACTAAAGAAGAACCCTTTGAAATAAATAAAAAATGGATAAGTAATGATTTTGAAGTTCCTTATAATAAAGATAAAAGAGAATGGTATTTTAAGAATTTTAGTAAAGAACAGACTACTAAATTTAGAGAAGAGTTTTACTCATACTTAATAGAACAAGAAATTAATATATATTTCTTTAACTGGTTTAAAAAATATTGCAAAGAAAATAATGTTCAAAATCCGTATATAAGAATAATAGAAGTATTAGTAAATACTAAAGTATCAATAGCTTGGAAAATAGAAAAAGATAAAGTAATAAATTTTGAATTTCCTCCATTAGAAACTATTAAAGTAGCTACGAAAGAAGGAATGGAAGTCGAAGCCACGCCTTTTAAGGCAATAGCTTCACGAGCACATAATTTACCTATAGATAAGGGCGATTTTAATAAAGTTCATCAATAACTTAATTACTCTAATCAAATGCTACATACTATGTCTAAAACACTGGAAAGAATAGATAATCAAATAGGTGAAAAACTTAAAGAATATACATCAACTCAAAATATTAACAAAAATTTAGATCCCTATAGACCCATCTATAAGGTAATTAATGTCCCAGAATCAAATTGAAAAAATATACACTTTGGTTCAAAATCAGATAATTCTATTGAAGAAATTAAGAAAAAATTAGAACAGTTAACCATAGGAACAAGTTCTACACCAAAGATACATACTTTACAAAAAATTGAAGAATTAGAAAATGAACTTTTAAATCTTCAAGTTAATAAATTAAGAAAAGATATGCCTGTCTCAAAAACTAGGAATTATTACCCAAGACCCACATATCCTGATGTTCAGTATGAAGAAAGACCTTTTCAAGATTTTGTAGCCTTTATTGGCGAATCAATTAATGAATGGAATATAGATGGGTTAGGTGAACAACAAATTTTAGACACTGTTCAACAAATGACTATGGCTGCAACAACCTTTAAAAGGAAAAATAATACTGATAGAACTTCAGCCTCCTTAATTGTTATGGGATTTATAGGTTAGCTTAAAGGTTGGTGGGATAATGTGCTAAGTCAAGAAGAAAAAGATTTTATAATGAATTCAACAAAAATTGATCCTAATAGACAAGTATTTGAAGATGCTGTAACAACTCTTTTGTACACAATAACAAAGCATTTTATAAGAGAACCCTTAAAGATTCAGTAAAGAATTACAGATCAAATTGTTAATCTATACCGTCCCTCTATGTCTGATTATAGATAGTATAGGGATATGTTTTTGTCTAAGTTATATTTAAGAAGTGATGCATCAGCCGATTATTGGAAAGAAAGATTTATAGTTGGACTTCCTAAATTATTTGCAGAAAAAGTAAAAGTAATTATCCAAAATCAAAATGAAGGTACAATTCCTTATAATCAACTGACATTTGGACAACTGTCTAATTATATTATAGAAACTGGATTGCAAGTATGTTTAGATCTTAAACTTCAGCATAAGCTTAAAAATGAAGTCAAAACTACTCGAAAAGAACTAGGATCATTATATTCCTAGTGGGGAATAGAAGGAGTCAAAGCTCCGAGTAGACAAAAGAAAGTTCAAAAAAATGTTCCTCATAAATCAAGAAAATTTAGGCGCCATTATAAAAAACATTATAGAGAAGAAGCAAGCTCATTAAAACCTAGATCATGAAAGAAAGATAAGTGTCGATCATCTAAGTCTAAAAGAGAGATAGTATGTTATAAATGTGGCCGAGTAGGACATTGTAAGAAAGATTGTAAAGTAAAACAAAAAATTAATAACCTAAAAATTGATGAAGAATTAAAGAAATCTTTAATAAATATATTAATTAATGAACCTGAATCTTTTGAAGAAGAATACAGTTCTGAAGAAGAAATGGTTAATCAATCAAAAGATTCCTCTTCATCTGAATCAGAAAGTGAAAATAACAAAGAATGTACAGGCTTAAGACCAGAATTATGTGATTGTTCATCATGCTTAAAAACTATTAATGTAATTACTAGAGATCAAGCATCATCATTATTAAGCATAGTAGAAAACATGGAAGAATCATCTATTAAGCAAGAATTCATTCAACAAATAAAAGAATTTCTAGAATACGAAGATAAGAAAAAAGAAGAAGTGCAAAAGATAGATATGAAAGAAGTATTAGAATGATTTAAGAAACCTTAAAGAAATGAAGTTACCCTAAAAGATTTACAGCAAGAAATAAAAAATTTAAAGAATGAAGTTAAATTACTTAAAGAAAAAGATACTGATTTAGATTTTAAAATGCTAAATTTACAAGCACAAATCATAGTACAAAATCAAGATATAAGTACTAGTCAAGACCCCGAAAAAGATCCTTTTATTAATTTATTAAGTCAAGTAATTATTCATAAATGGCATTGTCCGATAGAATTAGTAATAAAAGATGAAAGATTTGATTTTATAGCCTTAGTAGACTCAGGAGCTGATATGAATTGTGTTTAAGAAGGATTAATCCCAACTAAGTATTACGATAAGACAACAGAGTCATTAAGTAGTGCTTCCGAAAATAAAATGTAAATAAAATATAAGTTAAATAGTGCTAAGATCTGTAAAAAAAATTTTTGTTATAAAACCTCATTCTTATTAGTAAGAAACATTTCTAAGCAAATAATTCTAGATACTCCCTTTTTATCCTTATTATACCCATTCTCAATAACTGAAAAAGGATTAATTACTAATGCATTAGGAAAAAAAAATCTGTTTTGAATTTATAAAATCCCCTTTAATCAAAGAATTAAATATGGTTCAAGATTCACTAATATCTAAAATTAACTCAATAGAAAAGAAAACAAAACACATAAATATGTTAAGTAGAGAAGTTCAATATAAAAGAATTCAAGAATAGATAAATAAACCCCAAGTTCAAGATAAAATAAAATATGTTCAACAGAAATTTGAATAAGAAGTATGTAGTGAATTCCCTAATGCTTTTAAGGAACGAAAACAGTTACTTTACCGTATGAAGAAGGATTTGAAGAAGTTAATATCCCTACTAAAGCTAGACCTATTCAAATGAATCAACAATACTTAGAATATTGTAAGAAAGAAATTCAAGAATATTTAGATAAGAATTTAATTAGACCAAGTAAGTCCCCTTGGAGTTGTGCAGGATTTTATGTTATGAACGCTTCAGAAATAGAAAGAGGTGCTCCCAGGTTAGTAATTAATTATAAACCCTTAAATAAGGTTTTAAGATGGATAAGGTATCTGATTCCTAATAAAAAGGACTTAGTAAGTAGAGTTCATCAGGCTAATATATTCTCAAAATTTGATATGAAATCCAGATATTATCAAATTGAAGTAGCTGAAAAAGATAGGTACAAAACTGCTTTTGTAGTACCCTTTGGACATTACGAATGGAATGTAATGCCTCAAAGATTAAAAAATGCCCCTTCAGAATTTCAAAATATAATGAACAATATTTTGAATCCTTACTCAAAGTTCATTATAGTATATCTAGATGATGTATTAGTATTCAGTAACTCTATTGATCAACACTTTAATCATTTAGAAACTTTCTTTAATCTTATTAAAGAAAATGGTTTAGTAATCTCTGCTAAGAAAATGAAATTGTTCCAAACTAAGACTACATTTTTAGGATTCGAAATTAATCAAGGTACTATTGTTTCCATAGAATTTGCAGATAAGTTCTTCAACGAACTCAAAGATGAGAATACTCTTCAGAGATTTTTAGAATGTGTTAATTATGTAGTAGATTTTATTCCTAATATACGAATAATTTGTGCTCCTTTATTTAGACGGCTAAGAAAAAACCCTCCTCCTTGGGATACTCAGATGACTAATGTTGTTCAATAAGTTAAGAATTTAGTTAAAACTATTCATTGTTTAGGACTTCCAGATCCTCAAGCCTCTCTCATAGTAGAAACAGATGCCTCTGATTTGGGGTATGGGGGAATGTTAAAGCAGTTACTACCTGAGTCGTCCAAAGAACAAGTCGTCAGATATCACTCTGGAGTTTGGCAACCAGCTCAACAGAAATGTAGTACTGTTAAGAAAGAAGTTTTATCTATAGTACTAAGTATCACAAAATTTCAAGATGATTTGTTTAATAAAAGGTTTTTATTAAAAATTGATTGTAAAGTTGCTCCTTCAATTATTCAAAAGGATGTTAAAAACTTAGTTTCAAAACAGATTTTTGCTAGATGGCATGCACTGTTATCTTGTTTTGATTTTGATATTCAATATATTAAAGGAAAAGACAATTATTTTCCTGATTTTCTAACTAGAGAGTTTTTGCAGGGCTACAATGGCCGCTAGCTCCTCATCAAAATCAAAGGCTAAGAAAGTTACTCTGGATAAGTACATGCAGATTACTACAGATAAGAACACTGAGATAAGTACAAGGTCATCTACCTCCTTAAAAGGGTCTTCCATCCTAGTTTCTGTTCCTAATCCTATTAAGTCTGTACGACCTTCGTCTCCTTCACCCAATAGATTTATACCTTTATCCTACTCACAAACCATTACTAGTACTCCTTCTAGAACTCCTCAAAAATCGTAACAACCTACACTGCTACTCACTAATTCTCCCACCACAGAAGAATGCAAATATGTTAAGAAAAATATTTTTGAACCTATAATTACCCTTGAACTAGGATTCTTTTCTCCTCACTCGACCCCTCGAGAAATCATTTAGAACATGTTTCCCCAAGATTTTCATTTTGTTCCTCAAGAGTCACTTAAAAAGAATAGAATTTTTTATAAACTCATCCTCATTTATACTAAATCAATCTCTTTAGATCATTATTATAGTGCTACCAATCCTGGTATATTGATTTTTCTAAAGTAAAAATCCTTAAGGTCCTAGGCCCAAAAGAATGGAATCAAGCTCCTCACACTCCAAAATATTTCTCAATAAAATTTGATCCTCAAACTTATACTTATTGGGATTATCAGCAAGCTTGGTACATATTTATGCTCCTCAGGCCATATTCTTACTCTTGGTTCTTTTGGTTCCAAAAAAGGTTAAAAAACTTTCCCTCATGATTTACTGATTGGATGTGTATCGCTGGTCCTTGTGTTGATATTCTTCGTCAGCTTGCTAAGGATTTTTATAATTTGTTTACTCAAAAAATTGATTTTCCTCAAGGTTCCAGACTTTTACATTTTTATGCTGCTTTTGGAATTGCATGGATTAATGTTTAAGATTATAATTTCTATCATAAATACCATATTCCTCATCCAGAATGGGTTGCCAGATAATTTAGTGTTAAATAGTGGCCTCAGTTCAACATGAAATTAGTAAGTGTTGATGCGGTTAATCAATAGTTCATTGCTAATCCTTCTTTAGTTGAGAAAAACTATAAGAAGCCATCACAATTTGAAGAACTTAAGAACAAGCTTCTTCAAGAACTGGTATCTTCTTCCTCAGAACAGGAATTATTAAGCAAACTCAAGACAACCATGTCTACCTCTGGTTCATCTCTTCCCAGTGAAGGAAGTGAAAACTACGACCTTCTCGGTGATAATGAAGATGACTGTTTTGGTGTGAACCTTTCCAACCTTTAAAGGTCTACATGGTTAATTATGAAGGTTCCTCATTCGTCTAACTAATTATGAAAGTTCCTCATTTGTCTAAATATAAAGGTTCCTTATTCGTCGTCTAGTTAAGCATGAAGGTTCCTTATTCGTCGTCTAGCTCATTTGTCTAATTTGAATGTTCCTTATTCTTCGCCTAGCTAAGCGTGAAGATTCCTATGAAGGTTCCTGATTCGTTATCTAGCTAAGCATGAAGCTTCCTGATAGAACCCCTGTCTTTTACTCAAAGTTGTTCGATTTTAATTTATTTGAGATCTACTGACGATTGGAAATTCTTCAAAGGCATTTCTCTATATAAGCCGAAGCTCTTTCAGAGGAAGACATCGAAGTTTTAGTTTTATGTTTTGTAAACACTCTGTCTCAAAGCACTTGTAATCTGTTTTCCTCTGTTAACTTTTGGAATCCAATTTTTCGTTCAAGAACTTGAACTTGTAATTTGTATCAAGTATTCTATAAGTAATGTGAAATTATCAATAAAGTATTTTGATCCATATCTCTGATTTTCTTTCTTCTACTCTTTGTATACATATTTTTACTACTGTTGAGCCTATGCCATCGGTCCTGTCGTTGATGGTGTATATATATATATCCCACATATTAGCCTTGTAGTGCAAATCGCATCAAAGTGCATTGTAAGTAGACCATCTCTCTTTCTGCCACAGCACAACGAGGCGCCATTAGTTTCAACTGTTCTGATCAAGACTAGGTACATCATCTTTAATCTCGGTTCAGAACTTATCAATGACAAAAAAAAAAACTCCAACAAATAAACTTGTTATAATTTTTAAAAATAATTTAAATTCATATACTTATAACCATACACAAATATATCAGTAAGAGTAGAAAATAACTTAGGGCCGAGCCAAATGTTAATTTAAACCAGCCAAGTTTGACAAGAAAATTTATTAAGTTTGAGCTTGATTTATGACTTATTATGGGGCCCATAATTTAATATTGGCCAGCCGACTCACATTTAAAAAAATAAAAATCAATCAAACAATCCAAATTTTGTTTTTTGGTAAAACCCTAAACATACTATACACCTAAGCAACATCATTTTGACAAACCATATATAGAGAGAGTAAAATAGTAATCAAAATGAACGAATTTTTATTATCTGTAAAATGAGTGAATAATATGAAAAATGATGATCTTACATATATTTTAAAGGTGTAGGTACTGTGCATACTTTTTTTAAAGGTTTTTGATTGAGAAAGAGAGAAAGTGATAAAAAAATAAGTATGATGAATGATATTAGATGAGATATAAAAAAAGTATATATACTATTTGTGGTAAGAATATCAGAGTTGGAATAACATACATACTGAATCGTTTCTTTCATATAAACTAGAACTTGTATCCGTACATTGGACAGAATAATTAATAGAATTTCTTTTATGAAGTAATTGAAGATATAATTAAAAATCCAATCTAGTGACAAGAATATATTTATTTGATTTAATATTTTAATAATAAACTAGATTGTGAATAATTTAATTATGTGTTCATGTAAAGTTTTTACCCTCTGTTGTAAATATTAATATGTTTTCCAGTAAAAAATTTTATCCAATGTAATGTAAATAATAAAATATTTTAAATATATATATATATATATGAAAAAAAAATCTTCATCGAAAAATATAATAAGTTAATTTTATTTCATAATAATAAAATGTATCCAATTAATTTTTTTATTATATTTCATATAAAATGTTAACCTCCATGCAATGTACATATTTAAAAATTTTAAATATTATTGAACAATGTATATATCTAAATAAAAATTACTATTTAAAAAGGACAGTTAAAAAATTTAATTTTTTTAATGATAAATTGCATGTTAATTAATTTATTATATTTTGTTGTAAAATAGATGTTAAATATGCTTTCACCTAACGTTTTAACCTCCTGCAATGTAAATATGAAAGTATTGTAGAACACAAGCATAATATTATGAATTTTCAAATATTATAGAACATACAAATATATTTTCATGTAAAGTTTTAACTTCTTGCAACATTTTCATGAGTGTTTTTTATATCACTTACCCCTAAAACTTAAAAAAATATCATCAACTATTATTTAAATTAAATATATAAAAAATGATATAATTAAAGTTTAACTTATCTCATATATATAAATTCCATTCATTTTTAATTTTTTATTCAAATAATACATGATAGTTGTTTTTAAAGTATTTTAAAATACTAAAAGTTTAGAATAAATAATGTTACAAAATATAACTATATAAGTGTCCATAAAAAATAAAGTATTGATGCAATGACTAATATAAAACCGAAATACATTAACTAATTTCAATCAAACATTAACCTAAGTTACAAAAGAAAACTTACAGAAACCCAAAATGTTAGAGTATGTTTGGATTTGATGAATTATCTTGTAAAATAGCTTCTTCTTCTTTTTTTTACAAATTAAGTTTCTTTATCCAACAACATGTTTGGGTAAATAATGTAAAAGCTATTGATGATTTATGTACAAAGAAAACAACTTTTTTTTTTTCAAAAGCTTATTTTTGAGCATTATTTGATTTTGATTATTGATTATTTCTTGATTTGGACACATAAGTACTTTTTTACCCTCCAACAAATTATAATACTTTAAATAATTTCATCCTTATTAATGTAATTTACGATTTAAAAACAATTTATTTATACAATCCAAACAAAACATATTATTTTTAAATTACTTTTCAGCTAACATTTTCAAACTTCAAACTTATTTTATCATAATTGATTTAAAAAAATTGATTACATTTAATTAATTATTGAATAATCTTTTTTCATAGTTAATCCAATCACACACTTAAGCTTGTCCACATTAGAACAAAAAATAAAGCACACTCTAACTTTTTCATAAAATCAATTAAAAATCTTGGTATTTCAAATTTATAAATACAAATTCCGAAATTCAACATTTTTCATAAAAAAATTGAAGAAGAATACCCAACAACACTAGGATGTATATGGCATTCATCTTAACCATTTTGCAATCTTTTTATACTATTTTCTTGTTCCAACAATAGATAATAAACATATAAATCAGAATCAGAGCAATAAATTAGAAGATTTATATAATAAAAAAATGATAATGAAATAAAAAATATCATATTATATATTACCTACTAATTATGGAGGCTCTTTATCTGTCGAAAGAATTTTCTCACATGAAATGAGGTTCAAATCATACAAAGGAATTGTTAAAGAAATCAATCGGCATAATCCATTAAAAAATTACTTATCGGAAGCTGTGGAAAATATTTGGGCAGATTTTTCGTTGGATAATTTGAAGTATCTGCTGCGCCCACTGGCATTATTAAATTTAATAGTTATTTTATTCAATTTTTTCAGTAGGTTAGACCACTAGAAATGGAACATTTAATATTGAATTTTTTTTAATAGTTGAGATTTATAATGATATTTTTTGCTGTTTGATTTTAAGAATTTGATATAGTTGGGATTCGATCACATGTTCGTCTATTGCTAAACTAACCACTTGAAGTTATTTATTAATGACTTTGAATTTGCTTAAAAATACATATGGTTAATAACAATTTTCTTGTTCTGAAGTAAGAATAATTATATTTAAATGAATTTTTTATTAAAATAATTCCTTGCAGTGAAGTTAGAATAATCACATTTTAATGATTTTTTCATTAAAATACTCAAAATATTATTATTATATTTTTCTTAATTTTTTTCTTTTATATATCAATATTAAGGATAATATTAAACAAAATAATTACTAATTTTTAATTTTTTAAAATGATAAATTAAATGAATTTTTTTTCTAAAACGATGGATTAAAATGGACAAAAGTAGTATTTTAATATCTTATTCTCTGTTGTTATCACATTGGTTAACAAATTTCTTTATTATTTAATGACAGACTTAGGCCAACCCTGGTTAGAAGCAATATATTCTATTGATGATAAATTATTTTATAAATTTTTAGAGTATTTAAGTTTAGTACATTTAATTAATTATATTATTTAATTAATAAATAAATATTATAATTAATTAATTATTAATTATTATTAATTATTATAATTAATAATATAATTCATCTAGCCTACCTAACTTAAATAATTTATATTTATGCAAAAATTCTTCATATCTTTATAATTTATCGTAAGAGGGCAAAGCAGAATAATTAGAAAAGCTGGCTACGGAAGGGTAGGGGAAGATGGTCGACAACATAACACACAACCTTTTGTAAATTCCACATTCATCACATTGTTATTGTTATCTAGGAAGAGGTTTTTCTCGGATAATGTTTTTCTTATACCCTATAATTTGACACTATTTGAAACACCATTTTATTAATATGAGTAAAGTCAGATATTGTCATAAATTATATGTAAAATTAAAATAAATATATCATATACATACATGAATAAAATATATTTAAATATTATATTTTAAATATTCAAATAACATAAAAAAATTTCTCCCTCACATGCATCTCATTGATTGATCGTCAGATTGACAAGAATGTATGGTGGGGAATATGAAATAGCCTGTATCATCTTACTAAATATTCGGTACAGACCCTGTACCATACAAATGATGCTCATTCCTCTCATCAATCACTAACCCTTAATCAACAGGGTCCCATTTAGTACAACACCGCCCCCACCTCATAAAAACAAACTTATGCTGCAAAACAAGCTATAATTGAATATATTAGTTCATATCAAAGGAAATTTCAGTCAAGCTAATTGCCACGGAGCGGTTTATTCCATATCATACATTGTGTTTTATCCAAGATAATCAGTTATTTAGTATTTTTTATAATTATGTCTTAATTATTTTTTAAACTCAAAATTTTTGTCTATAGATTTATGTGTATGTGTATAAGTATTATTAATTGAAATTTATAAATTTTTTTATATGTATAATTAATTATATACAATAATAAAAAATATGTAAATATTATTAGTTGAAATTTATAGAATTTTTTATACAAACAATTATTTATAACAATAATAATAATCTTAATTTCTTGTGTGTGAACATAAGTATGTATATAAATATTATTAATTAAAATTTGTAATTTTTATATATATATAATTATTTATTATAAAAAATAAATAAATAAAATATAATCTATACTTCAAGTTACACATCATTCATAGTAACTATTGATTTGACTTTATGCCCAATCAACAATTTTAAAAGCTTGGTGTACACACCTATGTTAAACGTTTCCAATTGCCATTATTTTTTTTTGGTACAGTTAGTTGTCACTATTTATAACTATAATGATTAATGAGCACAATTTCTTTCATCTACTACTTTTTCTTTTTTCCGACAACAAATTGAACAGGAATGGAATTTACGTGATAAAGCAAAGCCGAATTTCAATCATGCTTATCTTATAAATCAATTTCATTTAATTTCTTCATTTGATTTGATGATTAGCCGAATCTTGACCGTCCAATATTTGCTTTATTTATCCAAAAGCTTAACTTTTTTTGTTCTTCCATTAAATATTTTTCTTTTGATTCGATAAGATAATAAATTTTTTTATCGAAATCTTTATATAATCGAAGTTAAAAAAAAAGTCTCTATATAATCGGAAGTAACATATTGTTGGGCCATAATGAGAAATGAATTAATAAAATAACAACATAAACACATATATAATGTGAGATTCTAATTTAAAATCAATTGACATTAAATAGAGTGACTCAACAGATATATAAATCGTATCAAAAAGATTGAGACAAACAATGTGAAACTTTTAACATATACAAAAGTTTTAGGTAATTCACCAAGTTATATGTATGTTCACCTCAAAGAATAAGACACATCAACTATAAGAGAAAAAAAGTATAAGAATAATTATAGAGTTAAAAAACTTAACTTATACCCAAAGTCTTCGTATACTCTCTCATAACCCAAAACTCCTGTGTCACTTGTTCTCTCAATTTCACAACACACTTAAGTCATTGATTTTGTTTATAGCGAAACCTCTTTACTCTCCAAGACTCCTTAGTTTCCAATCGTAACAGATTTTTCAAATCTTATCAATTTTTAAATTCTTTAAGATTTTACCATATCCTTAATTTAGATTCCTTAAATCATTAAGGATATATTTATTAAGAATAAATACAAATAAAACCAATCATTGTTCTTATCAATATACATGAGCCAATTTTCTAACAGATGCCCACTTTTGCCAATGTCTTGCCAACTCAGAAATTTATAGCAACTCCGCATTGATCCAGACCACTTAATCAAGTGTTAATCACGAACATCATGAAGAACTCTTATTTGTCAAAAATCACAAATAACTGCCATTGGCCTCTATATGCGTACTAGTTATACAACTTGAATCAACCATACACCATGGCTACACACAATACAAAAGCTTTAAACAAGGCCTAGTCAAAAGTTGTGGGGCCCAATTATTATAGTGTAACTCATGCTCAATGTGACTTATTGATGGTTAGAAAGTGTTGGTATAAAAAATAAAATTTTTTGATTTATAAAAGAAATATATTGAAAAATAAAATATCTTAAGATTGATTTAACTAAAAGTTTAAATTTGATCACATAATTAAAAATACTCCTTTCGGTTAAGATGTTTTGACTAAGTTTTGTAGGACAAATGTTACTTGAAGACAAATGGTGAACTTTTAAGGGTGTGTTTCGCATTAACAAAGAAATATAATTACTTGAAGTCAGAGTCAAGATTTAAGAGAAGAGTAAGAACACTTAGGCAAATTTACAAGATTTGTAGAGGGTCTCTTTCGAGTTCAGAAAACTTAGAAGCAGACTTAAGATAGTTACAATTAAAATTCAATTTCAAATTCAAGTATTAGAATTTGAATTCATGAAGTTTATAGCGGTACCCGTTAGTAACTTTCTTTTTAGTGGCCTAAAATTAAGAGATTATAATAATTATTCTTTAATTAAATTTTAAAGAGAGTCAATCTCACTCATTGATTCTGATGTTTGATGGACGTATCAGATTAAATGAAAATACATATAAATTGGTTCTCTCTCTGTCCTAGAAAGACACATTCTTTTTCTGCTCACGCTCACAGAAAAGCCACCATCATTACGTATGTCTTGAAAATAGGGTAAAGGGAGAGAAACCAATTTTCTTTTCAATTTTTGTCAAAGCTTGAAGTTTATGGCTTTTTTATCGAATCCGGGTATGTGAAAATCCCAACTTTCAAAATCCTTATGTTGATGAATGCTTACACTAAAAGTTTTGTATGACGTTTAAGTCTTACAGTTGAATCTGTAACACAAAAACAAAGCAATTATTACAATTAGATTATAAAGTTATTTGTGTCAGGGACACTTGTCCTAATCTTGTTAGAAAGACAGTTATTTTCTTTGTCTATAAATATTGAGGGGGGTGAAGGCATTTAGGTGATTCGAAAACACTTACACAAAATCTCTCAATATTCCTATAACGTCTACCACATACTTTAGAGGAAACACAAGGAGAATAGTTCAAGAATGCCTTTCATCCTGCTCTTTTTCTGTACTATTTATCCTTTAATGTAAATTTAAAGTTTTTTCTTTACGTTTCTCGCAATTGTCTTCATTTTTTGATTGAGTAATTATTTGAATCATTTGATTTCTTTACTTGCTTTATTTATTTTTTTGCAAGTTTATTTTTTTTGCTAACTTTACTTCATCTTTATTTTTATCTTTTAATTGTTTTCTTCACTTGATTGTTATTTTAATTTTCAAGCAAGTTTATTTCATTGTACCTTTATTGCTTTTTATTTATTATTTTGTACATTTTTCTTTGTTTTCTTTTTAAATTTTAACTGAATTTATCTTTATTCAAATTCGGTCATTTACTTGTTTTTTTATTCGAATGTGTTATTTTTTCCAATTTCCATTGTTCTACAAGTTACACTATCAGTTCTTTATGTTTGATTTGCTTTAATTCGCTTACTAATTAATTTTGATTATTATTTACGTTTTGTGCACTTATCAGTTCACTTAATCTTAAGTATTAATTTACTTTTTCGATAAGTGATTCATTAATTCTTATTCTTTTCATCAGTATTTCATTATTTTATTGTTTAATTTGAAATAAATTTATAATATTCTTTCGATTCACAAATCACCAAATACTTGAGAATTATTGAGAGGAAGAGATTTTATTCTTAGAGTGATAATCGAATTGAAATCAAAATTTGTCTATAAGAAAATTTACACTAAACAGAAGGTCAGTTAGTTCAAATAGTATTCTATTGAGTTGGTTAGGCATTATAATCAGTGAAGTGTGGAGTATAGATACCACCTTCCCTATATATGTATCAAGACACTTTTACGCATTCAAGTCATATTCCCCCTTCACCCTTAAATTTCAATATGGTATCAGAAATAATCGGCTTGGCTTCCTTTCGTGTGACACTCTTTCTATGATCGATTTCTTCTCCTCAATTTTTTGTATTCCTTAATTGATTTTTCGCTTTCTCTTTTCGGTTTAAGCTTTTCTCTGAGCTGTAACAATGGCGCAAATTCCCATTGATGGATCTTTTAATCCTTTTTTTCTTCGTCATTCCGATAATCTGAGATTGCTTCTGGTTTCTCAACCTCTCACAAGTAAGAACTACAATTCTTGGATCTGTTCGATGAGAATAGCTATCAGTGCCAAGAATAAGTTTGACTTTGTCGACGGTTCCATTCCAAAGCCTGTGGAACTAATCGTCAACTTCTGATGTCTTAGAAACACAACAATAATATCATCACATCCTGGCCTCTCAATTCGGTTTCCAAAGAAATTGGAGCTAGTGTTGTCTACTCTAATTCAGTTGCTGAGATTTGGCATGATCTACATGATTGATTTCAACAACGCAATGGTCGACGAATCTTTCAATTAAAGAAAGAATTGATGATTTTACCACATTCAGGTGCCAGGACTGTCACTTACTATTTTACCAAATTGAAAGCAATTTGTGAATAAGTTTCTGATTACAAACCATTTGTAGCTGCTCTTGTGGTGGTGTGAAGTCCTTGCTAGAATACTCTCAAATATGGATATGTTATTTCCATTCTCATGGGTCTCAATAATTCTTTTGCTTTGATCCGTGGCCAAATTTTGCTCGTCCAGCCTTTTCCTCCAATCAACAACGCTTTTTCCTTGATTGCTCAAGAAGAGAAACAAAGAGAAGTTGGTTCTTTAGTTTCTCCAACCACTGATTCATCATTAGCCTTTGCTGTGAAGGCACCAAATCCCAAGAATTCTGTTGATGCAAGATCCAAGTCTGTGAAGAAAGACAGACCAGTTTGCATTCATTGTCTTGATTGGCCACACCATGGATAGGTGCTATAAGCTCCATGGCTATCCTCCGAGATAGAGCCATGGAGAAACACCCTCAATTTTGATAAATAAAAAAAAGAAGAAATAAAAAAATCAAAATGAAAGAGAAAAAAATGAATACTCATCTCTTTTATACATAAAAGTTCCACATTAGTAAATTATTCACTCTGCTAAAGTCTGACATCAAAAAGATCAAGCTTCATTTTTCTTTCCACATCTTATATAAAGAGTTGATTCTTAAGTGTTTGAACTATCTAAAAAATTACACACTTAATTTTAATACTAAGTATAGAGTATAAAGATTTTAGTATTTTTTTTTTTGTTGCTCTTCAAAATTTGATTTGTGAGAACACATACAATCTAGTACAACAAGCATAGCATTTGCTTGACTTTAAGGTAAGTTTGTTTATTCATTCTTTATTTTTTTTTTCTTTTTTTATGTGATTATTATTTTTTTATATATTTTTTCTTCATTTTAACTTATTTATTGGTTAGTTTGGTTTATTTATATATTAATTATTAGTTCTTGATTTTTTTAGATATTTAAAATTTAATTCAATAATAAAGAGGAGTTAGATGAGTTGTGACAACTTGTTAATTTCGTGACCTTTTGGAATGTCAGTTAAGTTGTGACAGCTTGTTAGTCTCAAAGTTAATTAAAAATAACTAACCCACACTTATATTTTTTTAAAGAACTACGTTGGTTTTGAACTCCTAATTGCATTAGGGAAAACGTAGGTCGAAGTTAAGTCAAAAATTAATTTTTCATAATTTAATTTCTATTTTTATTTTTCTTTTTTTATTTGTAAATATTTTGATTTTGATTTTCATATATTTGATTTATATGTAAATAGTTTTTATTGTAAATTTTTGTAAATTAATTTTTTTTACTTATTTTATTTTTAATTTATTCTTTGACCTTGAATGTTTTAATTCTTGATTTTTATATTGCTTGTAACTATTTTAACTATCATCAATTTCTTTTTTAGTTGTAATTCCTTTTTTATTTTATTTATTTTTATTTTATTTTGTAAATATATTTTTTGTGGTTGATTATTTATTATTTTTTGGGTAAATTAAATATTTTTCAATTATTTAATTCACACAATTGACTCCTGGGTAATCGTCATAGGACCGATGTATAAAGGTGTTGTGAGATTAAGTTTTCACCATTCTCTGTACATAATCGACTCCTGAACCTAATTTGGTTTGTACAAACTAATTTTGCAAAAAAAAAAGTTAAGGTTTTCCAACTTTTTCCTAACTCTGTAAAGTTAGTGGCGACTCCCTTATTTTTTATTGTTTTTAAATTTTTGATTGCTTCCCGTTGGGATCTCGATCGTGACAGTTAGCAACTCAACTAGGGACATTTAGAGAGTCTAACCTAATAAAGTTAGTTGTGCTAATTTCATAACCTTTACATATTTCTTTTACCATATTCTTTTGTATTTTGTGATTATTAATGTTGTTACTTTTTAATGTTATCTTATGTAATTTGTTAATGTATATTCTTGAACCTTAGGGTAGATGATTTATTGTGATATTATAGTTCTCCTTTTTCTTGCATATAAATGTGTAGTTCATAAGATGACTGGATTTATAGGACACATTGCTCATACACTTATGAACGAGGTCTTATACCCGGGTTTGAGTGAAGCATAGGATAGAAAAAAGGTTGTCTAGTGGTAGCCATTTTGGATATATGTCTTATTTGGTTATCCACGAAATCCTCATTCAAAGTGTGTCTCTTTCATGAATATCCCACACCTAGCAATTCACCATCTATTGTGGATCCAAATGTCCTTACTTGGACCAATTCTTCTCATCTCTTCATTACCATCCCAAAATATTATTCTATGAGTTCTTTCATTATTCAAACCCTTTCAGATTTTGCCTTCAGTCCCATGTTCATCTCCTTTTTTCTCCCAAGATCTACTTGAGGAGTACTACATGTTGATTATACCATTATTGCACTTTAGCATCATTTGTTTCCATTGAGAAAATGTTCATGTAATCGAGTATCTTGTTGCTTCATAGCAAAAAAAAGAAAAAAGAAAGAAAGAGAAAAAGGAGAAAATGAAAAAAAAATTGAGAAAGGAGCAATTGAACAAAAAGTGTTGGTTGTACAGTTTCGTTTTTGGATTAAATTATTGAAGATAAGCAATCACAATTTGAACTGAGGTTTGGACATATTTCTCTATCCCAAAAAATATATTATCTATTGTCACCCCATTCGAGTCTAAAATTCATTTTTCAATTGAACCTTGGACTGGGATTACCCCTACACTGGGGGCTTGCGCTTAATATGGAATAGTCATTAACATTTGGTTATTGCATAGTCTATAAATGTCAATTGAAAAAAAAGAGAGAAATGTTTGAAAAAAAAAGAAGAAGAAGAAAAAATATCATAATGAAAAAAAAAAAAGAAAAAAAAGAAGAAAAGGTTTTGGTCCGATATGAAAAAGGACGATTGTTCTCGAAAAGCAAAAATGCAATTGACAAAACATGACTTAGTGTTGCGATGTTAAAGATCCTTTGTCTCAATTAATTTTTAAACACTTGTTTGAACCTTTTATATCCTTTCTTTGATAACCCTTAGCCATGACCACATTACAAGCTTTATAAAGTCCATTATGATAATTGAGTGATTGCTTCTATTTTCAAAAGCCTTACTTTTGAGACAAAAATATTTCTTACTCCTTTAGGCTATTTGGTTCATTGCTCCAAAAAAAAAAAAAAGAATGATAAAAGGAATGTCCTTTGAATAATGAGACACTTGAATTACCTTTTTGGCAGAGGCAATCTTTTAGACAATTTAAAGTTTGAAGCAAGAGATGAAAATTTCTTGAAGGTGAATAAGTTATTGAACCTCAAGGTCCATGTGAATACTGGTTTTGTAACTTGGGGGCTAATTTTTGAAGTTCTAGCATTAAAGAAAGTTGAAAATGTGTTAAACTTTATGAATTATTACTCTCATACCCAGGGGCTAATTTTGGAAGTTCCCACATTAAGGAGAGTTGGAAACATGTTAGATTTCTTGATTGATACTTGCATACTTGGGGGCTTGTCACAAAATCCTTGATCTCCTTTGTTACATCTTCAGAAGATTCCTTCTTTTCCTACCAGCCTTAAATTCACCTTATTCGTTCTTGAGAAAATAAAAGTGTGTTGTGGCACAATAGTGAATGATCTCTTGAGAATTTTATGGAAAATGCTTTCTCATCTGAATCCTTCTTGAATTTTGAATTTGAAAAGGTTTTTTCTATCAATTAAAATTTTGCATTTATGTGAGATATTTGAAAGACTGAGTTTTGAACTCCATCATCCTTCATTGATGCTTAGAATAAAGCATTGTTTAATTTTGTAATTTTGCAACAATAAGTTGTCTTTGCATGATTTCTATCAACAACTTTTGCATGACAAATTACTAGGTTTTTGAATAGCCTAGTTTGTAGATTTTGAGTTTTGAATGACTTAATGATGGAACGACCTGGTGTTTTTGTTACTAGGTATAGGGTTGCCAAGTTAGATCATTTTAGAATTTCAAAACAACTTGTTAATCGCTTAGTTTTTGAACTACTTCTTTATCTTATCAGTTTCAGGTTCAAACCTCAAGGATCTTTATCTTATTAGTTTTGGGTTCCAATCCCGGGGAATTTTATCACATCAACTTCAAGTTCAAACCTCGGGGATCTTTATCTTAGCTCTAATCCCGAGGATCTTTATCTCATCAGTCTAGGGTTTAAACTCTAGGGATCTTTATAACCTCAGTTCTGGGTTCAAACCCCAAGGGTCTTTATCTCATTGGGATTCTTTATCTCATTAGTTTTGAGTTCAAACTATGTGGATCTTTATTTCATCAGTTCCGGGCTCAAACCCCGAGGATTTTCATCTCATCAGTTTTGGGTTAAAACCTCGAGGATCTTCATCTCATTAGTTTTGGGTTCAAATCCTAAGAATCTTTATTTCATCTATTTCGAATTCAAATCTCAGGGATCTTTATCTCATCAATTCCGAGTTCCAACCCCAGGGATCTTTGTCTCATTAGTTCCGGATTCAAACCCCAACGATATTTATTTCATTGGTGATGGATTCCAATCCAAGGGATCATTATCTCACATATTTTTTTGTTTGTCTCAGATATTTGAATTTCCTGTTATTTAGGTTTATAAATATCTGTTGTTTTTTTATTTGTCATAGATATTTGAATTCTTTGTTGTCCAGGTTGTCAAATACTTATTGATTATTTGTTTGTCTTAGATATTTGAATTCCATGTTGTTATTTAGGTTGTCCAATATTTGTTGATCTTTTGTTTGTCACGAATTTTTGCATGATTTTGTTATTATCCAGGTTGGCGAATAATTGCTTGACAGTTTTTTATGCTAGGTTTTTTTAGCAATTTGTTGTTTTCTAGATTTTCTAATGACATGTTGATTTGTTGCTTCTTTCCTTGGTCTAAGAAGTTTTTTATTTGATCAACAAATATTCTAGAACAAAATTGGTTGT
Source organism: Ormosia semicastrata (assembly GCA_029884595.1). Lineage (NCBI taxonomy): Eukaryota > Viridiplantae > Streptophyta > Magnoliopsida > Fabales > Fabaceae > Ormosia > Ormosia semicastrata. Next base: position 6,224,906 of record JAQQTO010000041.1, read on the forward strand.
TTTTTTTTTTTAACTTTGCTTTGACCTTTCGAATCAAAAGGTCAAGCAAAGGGAACTACTGTCAGCACCCAATTTTGTCTGAGTTTTTTTGATAAAAAAAAGGAATAAAAAATATCAAAATGAAAGAGGAAAAAATGTGCACTCATCTCTTTTATACATAAAAGTCTCGCATTGGTAAACTATTCACTCTGCTAAAGTCTCACATCTGAGAGATTAATCTTCATTTTCCTTCCCACATCTTATATAAAGAGTTGATTCTCAAATGTTTGAACCATCTAAAAAATTACACACTTAAGTTTAATACTAAGTATAGAGCTAGAGAATTTTAATATTTTTCTTTTTTCTTTTGTACTGCACTTTAAGATTTGATTTGTGGGAGCACTGGAGACATTGTGCAATAAGCATAGTGTTCACACGTCTTTGAGATAAGTTTGTTTCTTCTTCTTTTGTGCAACAAGTATAATGTTTGCACGTCTTTGAGATAAGTTTGAATATTATTTTTATATACTTGCTTGTTCGTTTTAACTTATTTATTAATTTGTTTGGTTTATTTATATATTTATTAGCTCTTATCTTTTTTAGATATTTTAAATTCAATTCAATAATAAAGAGGGGTTAGCTGAATTGTGACAGCTTGCTAATCCCGTGACCTTTTGGAAGGCTAGCTGAGTTGCGACAACTTATTAGTCTCAAAGTTAATTAAAACTAACTAACCCACAGTTAATTTTTTTTAAAGAACTACGTTAGTTTTGAATTTTTCATTGCACTTAAGGGGAACGTGGGCCAAAAGTCAAGCCAAAATATTAAAATTTGATAATTTAGTTTCTTTTTTTTTTTTTTTTTTTAATTTGTAAATATTATGTTTTTTATTTTGATTTATTTGATTTATATGTAAATAATTTTTATTGTAAATTTTTGTAAATTAATTTTTTATGTGTATTTTTTAAATTTGTTCTTCGACCTTGAATGTTTTAATTATTGGTTCTTGATTTTTATATTGCTTGTAACTATATTAAGCTGTCATCGATAATTTCTTTTTTAGTTTTAATATTTTTCTTTTTATTTTCTTCTATAAATATATTTTTCATCGTTGATTATTTATTATATTTTGGGAAAATTAAATATTTTTAAGTTATTTAATTTGCACAATTAACTTTAGGGTAACCGTCTTAGGACGTTGTGGAATTAAGTTTCCACTCCTCCCTGTGCATAATTGACTCAAAAACATAATTTGGTTTGTGCATACTAGTTTTCCAAAATTATTATTGGGGTTTCCCAACTTTTTCCTAACTCAATAAAGTTGGTGGTGATTCTCCTATTTTTTATTTTGTTTTTAAATTTTTGATTGGCTCCTGTTGCGATTTCGATTGCGACACCCTCTTAAAATACTGGAGATTTTTAAATTGATTATGTAAAATATCCAAACAAAGTATTTTATCAAAAGTGATTTTAGATTCTTCCAACAAATACATTTCTCTCTTAAACTCCTCCATCCAAACACACTCTAAAAGAATTTGAACTTATTTTAACAAGGCTTGAAGGTCAAACGGGTTCAGAAAGAGCTTCGTCTTACATGCACCCTACATTGGATAAACTTTAAATCCAAGTCGCTGATATGGTGGAAAAAATAGTTGAAAGTGATCAATGGTTACTTGTTAAACAAGTAATGCATTGGTAGAAGATGACAGTGGCACCAGCTATGGTTGGTCGATGGAAGAGGTGGAGGAGGAGGAGAAGGAAGATGTTGATTTTGAGAAAGGTGACAATGAAGGTGAGGAAAACCTTGTCCACCTAAAACTCACCGATCACCTCAACCATGTTTTATTCCTAACCTTTTTCCATTCATTTGGGTCCTTCTAAGTTTCCATATTTCTGTTCATTTTCTTTTTTCTCCCAAATCACATAGAGATCAGACAAAAGAAATTCTTTAGGACAAAAATCAAAGATGGACAAAACATATCCATATGACTCAGAGAACCAATCTCTTAGCAATTCAATAACAGAGTTAACATATTCCTTACTCAAAGGAGATCGGGTGATAGACCATTGGGACTCTTAAGCTTCGATAACACTACCTTCAAAAGCAGGCAAAGCACACAAATCTTCCTTCCCACCAGATAACACCAAATGTTGTTGATTCTGATTTTAATTAAATAATTATCCAGCCAAATGAGTGATTTTGATAAGCACCCATTTGAGGAAGGGATCTTATCTTCTTCTTGTGGTTGTTCAAATTTAAAACTACCACGAACACGAAAGAAATCGGCCACGACGAGGGCTAGTACCAAGTCTTCATAACACTTGTTGATTGCCTTTAGCCCTTGACGGCGACAACAAAAGGGCAAGTCCAAGAAACCAGTTCAACTCAAAATCCCTAATATGCCATCACCGCTGCCATGTCCAGCCACCATTCCCTCGCCATTGCTGGACCCACCTCAAAGGAAGAACTGGCGGGTTGGTTGATGGTGTTGATAGTGACTTATAGATGGGGATTGTTTTCTGAGTAGAAGCTTTGTGGCTTGGTGGGGTGCGTTGAGTTTACGACGATGAGTAGTGATGGCTAGTGGAGATTGTGTGGAGGCTTGTCTCTGGCGTGGGTTCGTGGTAACCGATGAGTTCTGGGTTTGAACAGGGGATTGTGGTGGTTGAAAGATATCCGGTTAGGATATGGTGGCCTTACGAGTATGGGTGGCTCTGGGCTTGGCTATAGAGGTTCCCAATGGTGAAGGATCTAGGGTTGCTAGACATAGTGGTGGTGTGACGGTGGAGGATAGACGACGCCTGAACAATAGTGGCAACTCAAAGTTTTGAGATTGTAGAATAAGTGACTAGTTAAATATGCTTTAATAGGTAAGTTCAAGGTGCATTGGTGCACCTCCCTAACAAGAGGTGCACAACAGAAAACTCCATTCAAAAAAGTCTCATATTTTCTTTATTAGGGTGGATCTTGAAAATTTTGAAAGATATATCTGTCTCGGTATATGATGACTTGACATCATGGTAAATGTAGTGAATTAAGTGCATAAGCTCTTGGAGATTTCTTAATGAATAGATCAAATCAAAATAATCAAAGAACAATTGAATCAATAGTTGTTGAAGTAATGCTTAACTAATCGAGAATTTCAAATTTTGGTAGAGTATGGAGTCTTATTTAAGAAAGAATAATACTAAATCACCCTACCTGGCACGACATTGATCATTATGTTAAAATTTAATCCTATAACTCCAAAATCATGCCTTTTAGCCTTACAATATCATCATATAATCAAAGTTAAACTTTAACATACAAACATAATCAATTTTTTTTCAAAAAATTTAAGAATTAATAGAAAGAAAATAAGGATGTTCAACATTGTAATAAGGGACAATACTTGGCATGCACGGATGGTGTACCAGTAGAGTTATGCACTAATAGAAATTAAAGGTTAATTTAATTAATTATATGTTGTTATTGATGCATTGAATGGAGAATCATGTGTGTGTAAGAAATTCTCTATAAAAGGATAATGGGAGACAAGGGACTTAGAGCACAGAAAAGCATTTGCAGTTATCAGTCAACCTAGTTCTTTCTGTTCGACATATCCTGTGGGGTTGACAACTCAGGTTATATTTGGTACACATGATAGTATAAGACAATAGGATAAGGTCTGATAGTATAAACAATAGGATAAGATCTTATACTATCAAACATTTGGTACAAATAGTATAAATAACTTGATAGTATATGTGACTATCTACTATGACTATACTACCCATCTAATTCTTACACAACCCAAGTCTCTCTCTTTAAGAAAGAAAACAGCAAGAAAAATTTAAGAACCTATTTGAATTATCCTAAAAAATTTAAGAACTAACAAATTAATTTAACCTAAATTAAAACCTGACCCTCATTTTAAAAAAAAACTAAAATCTAAAAGGATTAAAGAAAAAAAAGTTAAAAGATGAAACAGAAAAAACGAAAATCAAATGGAGAGAGGCATGGTCTCTGAGATGCATAAAACAGAGGGAGGAAGGGTGGCTTCGCCAATGATGGCGTGATGGGTGGTCCACGATGACAGTGAATGGCAACGCAGTGGATGTGTAACGGCAAGACGAATCTGGGCGATGGTCATGGTGACTTGGGTGGAGGACGGTCAGGTCTGGTGGTTTGTGGTGGCTTGGGTCGAGGCTGGTTTAGTGGCTCACGGATGGCGAGGGACGGTAGAGGACTACGGCTCCAGGGTGGCGTAGTGGGTCATACGGCGACGACTAAGTTTGCTGGATTCAACAAATTGCAAAGTCTTGTTGGCGTAGTGGGTCATACAAATTGCTACGTTTGGTGGTGCTTGCTAGGTTTGCAGGGGTTTGGCAAAGGTGGGGTGGTGCTTGGCCAGTTTGATTTTGATGAGAATGTGGTAATTGGGTTGTTGATCTAGGATGGGGTTCTTGCTGGGTGTCGCAACCGTCCCGAAGGGCGTCGCGAAAATAAAAAGAATAAGGAGGAAATGACCTCGGGGTGTTGGGAGTCGCCACCAATCGCTTTATCCATTAAATGGAATGGTACAATTGGACACCTAAAAGATGGTCTGCATTTCAGAGTTCAGGATTCGGGGGTTGATTACAGGTAGGGAAGGTGTTAGCACCCTACACCGTCCGTTCTAAGAACAGTTACCTATTTAATCTAATGTTATTTGCAAGATTAATTAAATTGGTCCTTTATTAACTAAAAGAAAAGGATTTTTTATTATTTTTTTATTTTAACATGTCCCATTTTGTCAAGCATAATATCAATAATGATAAATGACTAAGATAAGCAATGGGTGGCTAAATTGCCATTATTTGGAACAAATTCTAAGTTTACAGCATATTATATAAAAATGGTGAATTAAAATTTTATTTTTTTAAGAGAAGTGATTTTCAAAATAAATGGCCAAAAAAAAAAAATTCCAATGAATAATTTTAATTCAAAGAAATTTATTTATGGTAAGAAAATGTTTTTTAAGTAAATGGCCAAATAAAATCTCTTTTGTAATCAAGGAAAAAAAATATTTTTAGGCACAATGAGATTTTTGTATTAATTTCTAAAAATGTCTTCATGAAAAATAAAGCTTTAATTCACCACAATCATGATGCTAAAACTGTATGAATTTGTTCACTTTTATTTAAGGATTTTTTACCAAAAAAAAAATTATTTCAATTTTAAAAAAAGTTGTATTTTATTTACAGAAAATATTTTAATTTAGTGTGAGAATTAGACCTTGCCAGCGCTCCTGGCAAAATCCAATATAAAGCCTCAAGACTATCCGGAAGAGTGTATCTGATCGGCGCTCCGATCCTCTCCCAATTTTTTCGTCATCGGCAAGTTTTAACCAATAAGATAAATTTACAAATTATAAAGAGACAGACAAACTATAATCAGACCAAATTAAATCACAAGTTCACTTTCATTACATTTTTTATTTATGATTTTATTTATTTATTTATTTTTTATTAATCACAAAACACAATATAAAACATATCATTAAGTAAAATAAATATGCTCAAACAAGTACTAAATCCTAAAATTCAAAACATGTTTTGATTTTTTTATTTCACACATTTTCTCTATTTTAGTAAAATAGAATAAAAAGAAAGAAAAAAAAAAAAAGAAAAATGGGCTGAAGCCCATCAAACAAAAAAAAAAAGAAGAAGTGAAATGCACAGGAAGATAAAAGAGACTTTAGTCTCAGAAATTTTCAAACGAAAATGAAAAGAAAGAAGAAGAGGGGGAGAGGGAGAACTCACAGTGGGGAGCTCACGGTGATGCAGAGACGAGTTCGATGACGCGGTGGACGGCGGCTGGGCGCGGTGCAGCACGGTTGTGATGGAGCTCGCAACGAAGGCGTACGGCTTGTCGGATCTGACTGCGTGCAGATCGGAATGGCGCAGCGGCGGACTGGTTCGTGGCACGGGATAGCGGCTCACCGGATCTGGATTAAGAGGCAGTCTAGTCGGTGCAGGTTCGACGGCAAAGGATGGTCACGGTTGGACGGCTGGTGGGTCACGCGTATGGGTCGCTGGTCCTGGTTCGGTGCTGGTTCGCGATGAGGAGGAGGAGAACAGTTCCGGGCGCAGTGGCCGGAACTCATCGGTTGGGTGATGGGTCCGAAACAACGGCCCGGTTGCTCTGTTTCACGCGGTGGTGCGCGACAGGAGTGTGCGGTTGATTGCGGTTCCGGTTGGGAGGAGGTGACGGTAATTTTCTGGTTTGTGAGTGGTGGTTATTTGTTGATGGTGGCTTGTGGTGGCTATGGGTGGTTTGGATTCTTGATGGGTTGTGATTGTTGAGAAGTTGAAGATGAGTGAGGGTGGCGGCAGGATGCGTTAAGGGTGAGGAAGGTGAAGGTGAATGGTGTGGAGGTTGATGGTTAGTGTGGAGGTTGATGGTTAGAGATGAAGGTAGCAAGGTGGTTGTTAAGGGTGAGTTAACTGGGTGGCTTGGTGTTAGTTTGAGATGGTGGCTGCGGGTGATTGTTTGCTCTATGTGTGGGAATTTTCTCAGTCTGTGATTTTTGCTTTCTTCCGAATGATCCCCCATTTTTTCTCAATTCTATGCCTTTTATTCTTGCCATGTGGTTAAGATTCAATCAATTTGTTTTTCCGTTTTCACGATTGGAAGGCCAAAGAAGAAGAAAAACAGTGAGAATAATGCTTCTCAATGATGATTGGAAAGCCAATGGAAACAAAAACTGATAGAAGCCTTTAATCCAAATCAATGTAACTCTTTAATGGCTCGGTGGCAGCAGCAGGAAGGGGAAAGGGAAGGGTTGAGATGGAAAATGGGTCATGGGTTGACCTAGAAGAACAAAGCTTTTTTTTTATTTCTTTATTTCTTTTTTTTAAGAAGGAAATTAAATTAAATAAAAATAAAAATAAAAGAAAATGGGCAAAATTGGGTATCAACAGCTGCCCCCCTTTGTTTTACATTTAGAATAAATGAAAAACAAAGGAATTGATTCAATTTTGTCCATGAAAAGGTAAAAAACTGCGGATTCAGGTGTCCACTGAAGTTTAACAAAAACAAGGTAAGAAGCTTACGGAGTCAGGTATCTGTTGAATCTTACAAAAACTTAAAGGCAATGGGTACGGGGACCCGAAAGCATAAAACAATGGGTGCGGAGACCCGTAAAGGTAAAAAGCTTACAGATTCAGGTATCCGCTGAAGCTAAACAAAAATAAGGTAAGAAGCTTACGGAGTCGGGTATCCGTTGGAGCTTAACAGAAAACTTAAAGGCAATGGGTATGAGGACCCAAAAACAACGGGTACGAGGACCCAGAAAAGGTAAAAAGCTTGCGGAGTCAAGTATCCGCTGAAGCTTAACAAAAACAAGGTAAGAAGCTTACGAGTCGGGTATCCATTGAAGCTTAACGAGAAAACTTAAAGGCAATGGGTATGAGGACCCAAAAACAACGGTACGAGGACCCGTAAAAGGTAAAAACTTGCTTGAGTCGGTATCCGCTGAAGCTTAACAAAAACTTAAAAGCAATGGGTACGGGGACCCAAAAACATAGAACAATGGGTGTAGGGACCCGAAAAGGTAAAAAGCTTGCGGAGTCAGGTATCCGCTGAAGCTTAACAAAAACTTAAAGGTAATGGGTACGGGGACCTAGAAAAGGTAAAACAATGGGTACGAGGACCCAAAAGGTAAAAAGCTTGCGGAGTCAGGTATCTGTTGAAACTTAACAAAAACAAAGGTAATGGGTACGGGGACCCAGAAAAGGTAAAACAATGGGTACGAGAACCCAAAAGGTAAAAAGCTTGCGGAGTCAGGTATCCGCTGAAGCTTAACAAAAACTTAAAGGTAATGGGTACGGGGACCCAGAAAAGGTAAAACAATGGGTACGAGGACCCAAAAGGTAAAAAGTTTGCGGAGTCAGGTATCCGCTGAAGCTTAACAAAAACTTAAAGGTAATGGGTACGGGGACCCAGAAAAGGTAAAACAATGGGTACGAGGACCCAAAAGGTAAAAAACTTGCGGAGTCAGGTATCCGCTGAAGCTTAACAAAAACAAAGTAAGAAGCTTATGGAGTCTAGTATCCGTTGAAGCTTAACAGAAAACTTAAAGGTAATGGGTATGGGGACCCAGAAACAACGGACATAAGGCTCTGATTTGACTGAAAACAGCAAGTTGGACCTTTGTAGGTCAAGGCTAGCAAAATGAAAAATGCACTATGCAATACATGCTTCAGATGTATGAGAGTATGAAAACTCTTTTTTTTGTCTTTTGTCTTTTTTTTGTCTCCACGACCCCTGAAGACATGATTGCAATCATTTTCAAAGATGAACTGGAAGGAGATTTATTGGCATCCTTTCATTTGTCTATTCAGCCGATGGTTGAAATGTCCAATCAGGATGACCCTTGAAGTGTGCATTAGATGTGACACATAAGAGCAAAGGGAAAACCCTTTAGATGACCCTTGAGGTGACCTGGTTGTCCTTCTTCTCTAACCAATACTCTTAATGAGCCTTGAGCCAGAAAGCTTTATGCAGTAAGCCTTGAGTCAGAAAATTTTGCACAGCTAGCCATAAGCCAAAGAAGCAAATGTACTTGAGAAAAACATCTTTTAGCAAAGTTTTGAACCAAACTCTTCTTTGACCAACCAAACCCATGTTCAAATGGGATCATTGCCAATCTCGTCTTGTTCAAATTTCTCTTCATTAGATATGGCTAGTGCAGAAGCTTGTGACTTCCCTTTTCCAGAGATTCCCATTTCTATAGGACACATTTCAATCTGAATTATCAATTGAGAATGTCATTCCCTTCATCGATTGAAACTCTAGAGCTCCTTTGGCTTGAGTTGTTCATTAAGAGATTATCATTAGATGGTTAAATTGTACTATTGTACTCATGTTCACTAACTTGAAGCATCATGTACCAGATATGCATGGATATGAAAGAGATTTACCAACTGAGAAACCTTTTTGATTGATTTTGGGAGTATGACTACACAAGGACATTTACAAAGAAAAAAAACAAGAAGTGGAATAGTACAAAAGCCAAGTTTTTTTTTGATTTTTTTCCCCTTTTTTTCTGGTTTGGATGTGATTGATCTTTACTTGACAACTGGACATCATGACCATTGCTTTATTAGGTATCCACAAAAATCTACCCTCATGTATGATATCAAATGAATTTGACTCAGAGTATGTCATTTGAGAACAAAGATGCCCTAGTGTAGGCCATTTGACAACAAAAAATGTCCCAGTGGGGAACTTGAGAATAAAATTTTTGCCCCAGTGTAAGGCCAAATAAAACAAAGCAAACTGCCCCAGTTTAGAGCCGGAAAAGGGTAGAGACTTGCCCCAATGTAGAACCAAGTTGAACCAAAAGATTTGCCCCAGTGTAGGGTCAGATTGAACCAAAAGAAAATATGCCCCAGTGTAGGGGCAACTTGAACAGGATAACAACTTGCCCTAATGTAAGTCTCTTTTTTTTAACCTTTTTTTTTGTCTTCTTTTTCTTTTTTAAAGAGCAAGGATTGCAAATTCAGTAAGGTATGAACCTTTTGTCTCAAAATTAAAGTCAATGAAAATGAAAACAACCCTTCATTGATCAGAATGGACTTCTTAACGCTTGTAATGTGGCCAATGTTAGGGGTTATGAAAAGAATGGTATAAGGCTCAAACAAATGTTTAAAGGTTAAGTGGGACCAAGGATCCTTGTTCAAACTTAAACTTTGTCAGTTTTTTTACTTTCCGCCCCTTTCACCTTTTCTTTCTTTTCTTTTTTTCATTATACTTCAAAATAGTCATCATGGCAACCAAACCCTTTTTTGTGTTATCCTCTAGTGTAGAGGTGATCCTTGTCCAGGGTTTATTGAAGAAAACTTTCAAGCTCAAAATGAGACAACAAGGGATAATGAATTCTTGTGAGAGATTGAGAAAGATGACCAATCTTTATTTCAAGTTTTGATTGCTCATTTTTTTTAAAAAAAAAATTAATTTAGAGACAAAAGGATAATACACATTGAGTGATTATTTATTCGCTCCCTTTGTTTCTCTCTTTTTTTTCTTTTTTTTGCATTTTTTTTAGAACGAAGAACACCTGCACACATGGGCCTCATGACCACAAATTTTTCGAAATGAAAGTCCTATAGGATCCAAACCAAAAGAAAGCAAGTAAAGGGAAGAAAAGAATGACAAAAATTTTTTTGACAAGAACACGAGTGCCAAGAACATAGGAAAAAGAAATAAGGTACGTTGAGATCCATGCAAATCCATCACATTAATGCTTCAAGAAAGTTCACATAAGTTCAAAAACCAAGTGATTTTAATGATTGAACAAGCATGGGATTAGTACAATTAAACCATCATTTCATGGTAACAACTTGGTAAACAAATCAGAATACTAGTCGCTCAGAAATTTCCCAGTGCTGGAGGACTCCAAGATACGGTTTATTCTTGACGGTTAGAAAAATGAATCGCCACTTGATCAAACTTTCTAAGGTTGCCCCTGATCAACCATTGTAAGCAATCACTCCTATTGCAGATGGGCATGTATAGAAACCTTCTGACAACGCCTAGTGAATTAGGTAACCGTTGACATCCATGAGTTTTCTTGAAACCTCATTTAACTCATTCAACCAGAAGTCCACCCTTAGTTGGTTCAACATTTGTCCATACTTTCCTGTTCATCATTCATTTGATGCAATCTTCCCTTTTTCATTTCATTTTCAATCCTTTCACTAATTATCACGATATCCGAAAAACTTGTTGACACACTTCCAATCATATGACCATAGAATGGCGCGTGTAGTGTATCAGTGAACATAGCAACCATTTCTTTTTCTGACAAAGGGGGTTCCACTTGTGCAGTCATTTCCCTCCACCTCTGAGCATATTCCTTGAAGGTCTCAGTATCCTTCTTAGACATACTTTATAGTTGCATTCTATCTAGTGCCATGTCAATGTTGAACTTGTACTGCTTTACAAAAGCATCAGCTAAATCCTTGAAACTCCTTATACGTGCACGCTCAAGATGTGTGTACCAATTCAAAGCTGCCCCAGTTAAACTGTCTTGGAAGAAATGAATTAACAGTTCGTCATCATGAGCTTGTGAAGCCATCTTGCGAATGTACATTATCAAGTGATTCTTTGGGCAAGCAGTCCCCTTATATTTATCAAAATCTGGGACCTTAAACTTTGGGGGAATAGCAACATCCGGGACAAGGCAAAGTTCTGAAGCATTCATAAGACCATAGCCACTTGCTCCTTCTACGGCTCGAAGTCTTTTTTCAAGAACTTCTAATTTTTCCTTGGATTGAAGGCCTTCAGTTGAAGGGTTCCACGGAAAAGTACCAGCGATCTTATGAGGGAAAGACTGTGGCATATAAAAAGTAGGTTGGGCCTGAGTCAAGCTTTGTGGCCTTGAAGTGGGTATTACCAATGATGAGCCGCTCTCAAGAGGGTTGGTAATTTGTGACGGCATAAAACCAGTGGAAAGGCCATAAGGTGGAATGGAAATAAGGTACTGAGAAATCTCACTGGTATTTGGCTGAGATCCTTGGGTAGTGTTTGGAGGGTTTGAAGTTGTTGTGACTGTCAGTGCACTGCCCTCAGGAGTATTGGTGGCTAATGGCGGCACATAACCAGGTGGAAGGCCATATAGTGGGAATGAAGATGCACGAGTTTCAGGATTATTTGAGTAGATGGTGAGTGGCATCATGGCCCCTTGAGAGGTGACGCTAGGATATTGCCAAGGAATTGGCGTAAAGCCGGGCGGGTGAGCAGACGTGGCTGAAGGATCATCATTTGCCCTTGAAGGAGTCCCCTCTGTGTTCCTCGTTCTTTCTAAAGCTTGCAGAACTTCCAAGACCTTGGCCATTTGTTCCTTTAGCTGACTTACTTCACTTCTCAGCTCTTCTTGTGACTGCCTCAGTTCATCCATGACTTTTGATTGAGAACGAGTCCTATATGGGCATCGTAGAGACAATTTTTTTTTGTATTATTATGAATATGATAAAAAAATACAAACATAAGTACACTAAAACAAGAGTAAAATTATACATGTGGAGACATGATCCTAAGCTTGGTACCTGTCCTAAAAGATGGGTTCTATGTATGAGTAAGTGATGGCTTTGGTTCTAGACCCCTATCGAACAAAGGGTCCCCAAATTGCCCCTTGCTGTCACCAACACTTTGGCTAGCAAGAGTCCTCCATCCTCACCCATGATAGGTTACAAGCGGAAAGAGTTCAATTTGAGCGAGGGGTTTTCATGTGCCTAACCGGAGACCAACGGTCCCACAAAGTAACACTACTTCACCCTCTATCTAAGCCTACAAGGTACTGAGCTCGGGTATAGAGCTTATGTGTGCAAGTGTACATGAGAAAACATGCAAGCAAATTTATTTACAATGCAGAAGTACAATGCATGTAATGTAAACAAAATATACAACAATATGAAACAAATAAACAAACGAAACAAAAAATGGGCCAACATAATCAAAGAGCAAATAACATGAGATTAAAACAAGGCTTAACCCTCTAATGTCCCCAGTGGAGTCGCCAGCTGTCGCAACCGTCCCGAAGGGCGCCGCGAAAATAAAAAGAATAAGGAGGAAATGACCTCGGGGTGTTGGGAGTCGCCACCAATCGCTTTATCCATTAAATGGAATGGTGCAATTGGACACCTAAAAGATGGTCGCATTTCGAGTTCGGGGTTCTGGGAGTTGATTACGGGTAGGGAAGGTGTTAGCACCCTACACCGTCCGTTCTAAGAACGATTACCTATTTAATCTAATGTTATTTGCAAGATTAATTAAATTGGTCCTTTATTAACTAAAAGAAAAGAATTTTTTATTATTTTTTTATTTTGACATGTCCCATTTTGTCAAGCATAATATCAAGAATGATAAATGACTAAGATAAGCAATGGGTGGCTAAATTGCCATTATTTGGAATAAATTCTAAGTTTACAGCATATTATATAAAAATGGTGAATTAAAATTTTATTTTTTTAAGAGAAGTGATTTTCAAAATAAATGGCCAAATAAAAAAAAATTCCAATGAATAGTTTTAATTTAAAGAAATTTATTTAAGGTAAGAAAATGTTTTTTAAATAAATGGCCAAATAAAATCTCTTTTGTAATCAAGGAAAAAAAATATTTTTAGGCACAATGAGATTTTTGTATTATTTTCTAAAAATGTCTTCATGAAAAATAAAGCTTTAATTCACCACAATCATGATGCTAAAACTGTATGAATTTGTTCACTTTTATTTAAGGATTTTTTACCAAAAAAAAAATTATTTCAATTTAAAAAAAAGTTGTATTTTATTTACAGAAAATATTTTAATTTAGTGTGAGAATTAGATCTCGCCAGCGCTCCTGACAAAATCCAATATAAAGCCTCAAGACTATCGGGAATAGTGTATCTGATCGGCGCTCCGATCCTCTCCCAATTTTTCTGTCATCGGCAAGTTTTAATCAATAAGATAAATTTACAAATTATAAAGAGACAGACAAACTATAATAGACCAAATTAAATCACAAGTTCACTTTCATTACATTTTTTATTTATGATTTTATTTATTTATTTATTTTTTATTAATCACAAAACACAATATAAAACATATCATTAAGTAAAATAAATATGCTCAAACAAGTACTAAATCCTAAAATTCAAAACATGTTTTGATTTTTTTTTATTTCACACCTTTTCTCTATTTTAGTAAAATAGAATAAAAAAAAAAGAAAAAAAAAAGAAAAACGGGTCGATGCCCATCAAACAAAAAAAAAAAAAAAAAAAAAGAAGTGAAATGCACGGGAAGATAAAAGAGACTTTAGTCTCGTAAATTTTCAAACGAAAATGAAAAGAAAGAAGAAGAAGGAGAGAGGAGAACTCACGGTGGGGAGCTCACGGTGGTGCAGAGACGAGTTCAATGACGCGGTGGACGGCGGCTGGGCGCGGTGCAGCACGGTTGTGATGGAGCTCGCAACGAAGGCGTGCGGCTTGTAGGATCTGATTGCGTGCAGATCGGAATGGCGCAGCGGCGGACTGGTTCGTGGCACGGGATAGCGGCTCACCGGATCTGGATTAAGAGGCATTCTGGTCGGTGCGGGTTCAACGGAAAAGGATGGTCACGGTTGGACGGCTGGTGGGTCACGCGTGTGGGTCGCTGGTCCTGGTTCGGTGCTGGTTCGCGATGAGGAGGAGGAGAACAGTTCCGGGCGCAGTGGCCAGAACTCGTCAGTTGGGTGATGGGTCCGAAACAGTGGCGCGGTTGCTCTGTTTCGCGCGGTGGTGCGCGATCGGAGTGTGCAGTTGATTGCAGTTCCGGTTGGGAGGAGGTGACAGTAATTTTCTGGTTTGTGAGTGGTGGTTTTTTGTTGATGGTGGCTTGTGGTGGTTATGGGTGGTTTGGATTCTTGATGGGTTGTGATTGATGAGAAGTTGAAGATAAGTGAGGGGTGGCAGCAGGATGCGTTAAGGGTGAGGAAGGTGAAGGTGAATGGTGTGGAGGTTGATGGTTGGTGTGGAGGTTGATGGTTAGAGATGAAGGTAGCAAGGTGGTTGTTAAGGGTGAGTTAACTGGGTGGCTTGGTGTTAGTTTGAGATGGTGGCTACGAGTGGTTGTTTGCTCTATGTGTGGGAATTTTCTCAGTCTGTGATTTTTGCTTTCTTCCGAATGATCCCCCATTTTTTCTCAATTCTATGCCTTTTATTCTTGCCATGTGGTTAAGATTCAATCAATTTATTTTTCTGTTTTCACGATTGCAAGGCCAAAGAAGAATAAAAACAGTCAGAATAATGCTTCTCAATGATGATTGGAAAGCCAATGGAAACAAAAACTGATAGAAGCCTTTAATCCAAATCAATGCAACTCTTTAATGGCTCGGTGGCAGCAGCAGGAAGGGGAAAAGGAAGGGTTGAGATGGAAAATGGGTCATGGGTTGACCTAGAAGAACAAAGTTTTTTTTTATTTTTTTATTTCTTTTTTTCTTTATTTCTTTTTTTTAAGAAGGAAATTAAATTAAATAAAAACAAAAATAAAAGAAAATGGGCAAAATTGGGTATCAACACTGGGGAATGATAGGTTTAGATTGAGGGGATGAAGTTAAGGGGTAAAATAGGAATAGATATCCTATCAAGTCTAATCAGGGGTGTAGGGGGAAGATAAAGTAATCAGGTTAGAGTAGTATAAAAATGTTAGACCTGATTTTATTATACTATCATGTTAAATCACCAAACACCTGATAAGATTTAATAGTATTAGTTAATACTATCAGGTCTTCTTTATCATGTCCACCAAATGCAGTCTCAAAACGAATTGAAATGAGGAAAGGATTCGATTTCCAAGTAGCATATACCACATAAAACTTAAGAGCATGAGAATGGAAAATGTGGAAGTGTAGTATGGTCATCCGACCCCTATGTTTTCTCATAAATGTGATTAATTACATTATCAAATGAAACCCAACTCAAAAAAGAAAGAAGAAAAAATGATTAATTCTCTTAACTCGTATTCTTAATAATCTTTCTATTTACTAAATGAATAAAGTATTGAATACTTTTTATATTTTTAAGATATTAGTTGCATTTAATTTTTTATTTAATACTTTCTTTAGTAGGTAGTAGGAGAATTATTAAGAGAATGTTTTAGGAGGATATAACAAATTTCAAGAGAGAAATAGATCACTTTGCCTCTTTGAATTTCAATATGAGCAACCAAACCACATGACCCAATCATTCATCTTCTCTCTTTAATTGGCAAAAAATTACCCTGAAACGTCTCCTCTCACGAAGTTAATGCTCTTTTCATTCTTTGATAGCGTTTTTTGTGATCTCCCATCTACCTTTTTCCACAGCATTAGAAATGCATTACCCTTTAGATGCGATTGGTCATTGCTCTCTCGAAAGCTCATCGTAGCAAGTACTCTGAAAGGGTCTAAGGTGCTTCTTTGGATTCATTCTTGAATCTTGAGAGTCTTTGCCGTTCCTTTGCAATGTAAATACGTCAGTGGTTTCGTGCCACTATAACGCTCCTTCAAATAATCCTAACCACCATCATCACTATGTTTCATTCTGATGAGGAATTTGTTATGACATCCTAATGTTGGCTATAGATATACATGCTATGGCTAGTACTGGCTTAATAGCGTTGGCGGTCTAAATCTGAATTTTAATAATAAGGGCTTTAATTTATTTAATAAAATTAACATTACGCATGCAGGTTGCACGCACAAATGACACATACTTTTTTTAAGGTTAATAAAATTTTAGTCCTTATATTTTTACATTTATTTTTAATTTAATCCCTATAAATTTTTTTCAAATATTTCCTTAATTATACTTTCAAATATTTTCAAAATAATTTTCACTGTCAATTTCTATTATAATGCCATTAATTTAGTCTCTACTAGGCATTTTATCAAAGAAAAATAGCATCTAAAAGAATACATATTGAACAAAAAAACACCTACCCAGAAGAAAGGAGCACTTACAGAAACACTTATTAAAATGTAGGAGTATCTACTGGACATTTTACATATAAATGAGCATATAAAAAAACACTTACTTAACAAAAGAATACTTATTAGGTTAACAAATTGATAGTGTCATAACAACGTTATAACGGAAGTTGATGGAAAAAACTATTTTGAAAACGTTTAAAATTATGAGGACTGATTTGAAAAGAAAAAAATTATAAGGACTAAATTAAAAATTAATAAAAAATATAAGGACCAAAACTTTAATTTAACATTTTTTTATAATAAAATGTTTAGGGTGAATGGAGACTCTCCTCATTCCAAGGTTAGGGCAAATCACCAGCCTCAGCGAGGATTTAGTGGAATTATGGATATGATCGACCAATGATGGATCCTATAATTCGAACTCAGTTACTACTATTGTCAAGGACGGATGCAGAAAATGTTTAATGAAGGGATCGAAAATCATAAATCATATATTATTAAATATAGAAAAATTTCTTTAAAGTTAGTAAATAAAAATGTATTTAAATTTATATTATTTAGTGGATTAAGATTAAAATGTATTATTTTAAATTAAGGGTAGATATACTCTTATTTATTCACTTTAGAAGAGTATTTTTCTTTTATTATATGAAAAGTTTTATGAATAAAGTGAAAAAGAATAAAAAACATATTTATATTAGATATTAAATGCATCACAATAGTAGTTGTTCTCTACATCATGATTCATAAGCAAAATAAAGTTTTTATATATTTAGATTTTAAAAATGGGAAAAGAGTGAAGTTAAAAGTGAAAGGAGTTAGTAAGTTTATTATATAAAAAATTAAAATTAATAGAAAGATGAGTTAAAATTATAATATCGATGTATATAAAATAATTATGAATCACATATCAAATACATATGAAGTATAAACTCTTTTAACTTCATTATTTCTATCTTTGGAATAATTATATTGTTCTTTCCTAATGTTAGTACTTATTATATTGACACCTTTCTTGTTTGACAAATTACTCATATCTCCTTTACTTTGTATTTTCAATAGAACTTTGTGTGATATTCGTACATAAAGTAGAAGAGGTATGTATAATTTCGTAAACAAAGAAATGTGTTTAAGTGTAAAAATAATACATAAAATCAGAAATGTGAGTATAATTTTTAAATAAAAGTATCAATGTAATAAATACTAACCTTATGAGAGATTAATATAATTATCCATTTATCTTTTAATAAATTAAATTAAATTATTAACACTTAAAAAAAATTGTGAGAAGAGGGGTGCCAAGGCCCATGCTTGCCTCCCTTAAATTCGTCTCTAACTATTGTTATGAATAGAATGTCGATCAAGTGAGTCAACCAACATTAACACAACACACGCTACATACATAGAATACGCAAGCATGTCATCCTCCATGCATAGACTACACATGTTGCATGCCTGCGCACACAAATGACACACCAGTATTCCACTCTTCTACTCATATATATTCACACAAACTAAGTGTCGCAACCGGGATCGCGACGGGACGACCGAAAAATGATAAAAATCAATGGAGTCGCCACCAATGTTTATTTAAATTGGGAAAACATTAGAAAAACCCTTTAATTAGGAAAACTGGTCTTTTTGAAAATGAGTTTTGGATTCGGGAGTCGATTACAGGTAGGGAATGTATTAGCACCCTACACTGCCCGTTCCATGAACGGTACCTTAAGTTAGTTGTGCAAGTTTTAATAATCTCAAATATATTTATTTTAACCCTTTTAAACAAAAGACTTTGTAATTATTTATTATTTTTCATTCTTTATCTTTTTGAAAAGAAATAAAAGAAACAACCAAATTATGAAAATTTATTTTTTTTGGCTTGACAGAATAGGGATTCTGCTTCTACGTATCCTCGGGTGCAATGAGGAACTCAAAGTCACGTAGTTCTTTATAAAATAAGTGTGGGTTGGTTGATTTTATTTAAAAAGAGATTTTATTTGAAAGCGAATCCATTTTTTTTTTTTTGCACAAGATTCAAGTTAGCACTAGGCTACTCAATAAACCCTTATGATCCAAACGACATTGAAGATAGCATCCGCTATTCAATCATCATCATTGGTCATTGCATGGATTAAAAGATTTTTTTATTTTTATATTCTTTTACCCCTTTTTTTTTGCCAAAAAAAATGTATCATTATTGCCTTAATATGAAATGGGCAGCAGCCCACGAGATTTAAACTCAAATCCCAAAAGACAGTCCACAATTCAAATTTAAAAAAAAAGTTTGAAACCTTGAGCACCAATAACAGAGCACATACAGAGGACGTTTGGGGAATGATTTGGAAATTGGTTCGACGGTCGGTTTAGGGAGATTGAGTGATTCTGTTTTCGAGTTCGACAGTCGGTGGGGATAAGGATGGGATGGATTCGACGGTCGGTTGGAAAGAGGTGATTCTGTATTGGAGTTTGACAGTCGATTGGGGGTAAGGATGGGATGGATTCGACGGTCGGTTGGAAAGAGGTGATTCTGTATTGGGGTTCGACTGTCGGTGGGGATAAGGATGGGATGGTTTCGACGGTCGGTTGAAAAGGGGTGATTCTGTTTTGGGGTTCGACTGTCGGATGGAGGTGGAGATGGGATGGGTCCTGGTGTTGGTCGGTCGGTGAGGGGATGGTGAAGGTGTCGGTGAAGTCGGTCGGTGAAGGTCACAGTGGTGTGATTCGATGGTCGGTTGAAGGTGTGATGGAGACGAGGCAAGGTTGTTGGTGGGGGAAATTTGTTTGGAGATGATGAGATCACGTTTGGAAAATGGGGTCCGACGGTCGAATGTGATGGAGTTTGGTTGATGGTGTGAAGATTTGGATGGGTTGTCGGTAAAGGGAGTGGAACTCATGGTTCGACGGTCGATTCGGTTGGGGTTCGTAGTGTTTGGAGAGGTTATGGAAACCGCTTGTGTGATGGGGATTATGGAGGCTTTGAAGATAGTGAGTATTTTGGAGGTGAAAGGAAGTGATCGGATTTAAGGTTCGACGGTCGGGTATAAGTTGGGTTTTTGAGGTGATTTCGCGTAATGGATGGTTGAAGGATGGTGGTGTGGGTTCACAGTAATAGTGAGAGGGGATGGTGAAGGTTGATATATGGGGATTCGACGGTCGGTGGGGGTATGATGGTTGTTGGTTCGACGGTCGGTGCAGAGGGATTCAGGGGTCCGACGGTCGGTTGGTTGAAGGGAAAGATCTGGCTTCTTGGGTTTCGACGGTCGATGAGGGTGTCGGTGAGAGGATGGTAACTGGTGTTGGTCGGTGAAGGTCACAGTGGTGTGGTTCGACGGTCGAGTGAAGTGAAGGTGAATTCTGTGAAGTTGGTTGAGGGTCACAATGGTGCGGTTCGACGGTCGAGTGAGGTGAAGGTCACTGATGTAGTTCGACAGTCGGTAGAGGGAATGATGGTATTTTGTGAAGTGGGTTGAAGGTCCAATGGTGTGGTTCGACGGTCGAATGAAGTGAAGGTCACTGATGTAGTTCGACAGTCGGTAGAGGGAATGATGGTATTTTGTGAAGTGGGTTGAAGGTCCAATGGTGTGGTTCGACGGTCGAATGAAGTGAAGGTCACTGATGTAGTTCGACAGTCGGTAGAGGGAACGATGGTATTTTGTGAAGTGGGTTGAAGGTCCAATGGTGTGGTTCGACGATCGAATGAAGTGAAGGTCACTGATGTAGTTCGACAGTCGGTAGAGGGAACGATGGTATTTTGTGAAGTGGGTTGAGGGTCCAATGGTGTGGTTCGTGGGGTTCGACGGTCGGTTAAAGGGGAAGGATGTGGCTCTTTGAATTTCGACGGTCGAATGGGGAATGATGGTGCTTTGTGAAGTTATTGAAGGTGGTGGTTACGGTTTTCTGGAGGTGAAGATGAATTCTTTGGTGGTTTGAGAAATGTGATGCAGAAGGGGAGGAGTGCCAGTGTGCGTATGGTGCTCATGGCTAAAAAGAAAAGGAAAAGAAGATGGACAACATAACTAACCAGCCAGTATCCAAGCATGCATTTGAACATTACATTTTTACTCACAACAGTGCAAGGATAGTGATGAGAAAGGGCTTACCTCTTTTGTGCTACCAATAACACATTCAACTCAAAAAAAAGAATCAAAAATCTCTTTCGTTCCCAGTAGTCTCCCCAGTATTTTGCTTTTTTCTTTTCTCAGCTACCACCAGAGATCAACTCAACATTATCAATCTTCTTTCCTTGGCTGAAGATGGGATGATTTGGGGAAGATAAAAGATGGTGGTCGTGAAGATGGAGATGGTTCACGTTTTTTTTTTGGAGGCGAAGATGAGATGAAGGATGATAAAGACGATGGTCACAGTGGAGAATGGGTGAAGGTGCTGTTTTTGGTGATGAGGGTGGTGAAAATGGAAGGTGTTCTTCTGGTTCTTGAAGGTGAAAAAATGTGTGAAAAAAAAAGATCCCCTCTTTTCGATGCTCTTCTTTTTAAATACCTCCACCCTTTCATCATTTTTCCCCGACATTTCCTTCTTTTTTTTTCTTTGCGTGAACCTTCCTACATTGAGCCCCCCATCTCCTCCTTTATCAGAACCTTTTTCTTTTCTTTCTATCCTTTTAGCCCCCCCTTTTTTCTGCTTGCTGCCTCAATGCATTTAATGCCTTCTTCTTTACGTGTGCAGGCATAAGGTATTAAATGCAATACCCCCTTTTAAAAATTTTCTTTTAAAACGAGATCAGTGTTCCCTTTTTAGTAGGCTTACAATTGCGCCAAAAAAGAAGAGTAAAAGAATTTGTTAGCCCGATCCAAATTGAGTATTCACAGTATATGTTCAAAATATTGTAATTAAGTATCAAAAAATTTTATGGACAAAATTGGGTATCAACAGCTGCCCCCCTTTGCTTTACATTTAACATAAATGGGAAGCAAAGGAATTGATTTAATTTTGTCCATGAAAATTTTCACTTCTTTTTTTTTTCTTCTATTTTTTTTTTTTGAATTGGAAAGTAATTTGACGCAAAAAGAATGGACATTAAATGAGGTAGAAAGTTTGCGGAGTAAGGTACCCGCTGAAACTTGACAGAAAAGAAAAAGGTGACAGGCACAAGGCCCCTGCTTGCTTTGGAAGCGATGGGTACGAGGACCCAAAAAACTAAAAAGCAATGGGTGCAGGGACCCAAAAAGAAAGACAACGGGTGCGGGGACCCAAAAATTAAAAGACAAAGGGTGCGGAGACCCGGAAAACTAAAAGACAATGGGTGCGGGGACCCGGGAATTAAAAGACAATGGGTGCGAGGACCTAGAAAACTTAAAGACAATGGGTGCGGGGACCCGGAAACTTAACAGACAATGGGTGCGGGGACCCGGAAATGAAAAGACAATGGGTGCGGGGACCCGAGAAACTTAAAGACAATGGGTGCGGGGACCCGGAAAAGACAATGGGTGCGGGGACCCGGAAACTTAAAGACAATGGGTGCGGGGACCCGAGAAACTTAAAGACAATGGGTGCGGGGACCCGGAAACTTAAAGACAATGGGTGCGGGGACCCGAAAAACTTAAAGACAATGGGTGCGGGGACCGGAAATTAAAAGACAATGGGTGCGGGGACCGGAAACTTAAAGACAATAGGTGCGGGGACCGGAAACTTAAAGACAATGGGTGCGGGGCCAGAAACTTAAAGACAATGGGTGCGGGGACCAAAACTTAAAGACAATGGGTGCGGGGACCGGAATTAAAGACAATGGGTGCGGGGCCGGAAAACTTAAAGACAATGGGTGCGGGGACCCAGAAACTTAAAGACAATGGGTGCGGGGACCGGAATTAAAAGACAATGGGTGCGGGGACAGGAAAACTTAAAGACAATGGGTGCGGGGACCGGAAACTTAACGGACAATGGGTGCGGGGACCGAAATGAAAAAGACAATGGGTGCAAGGGACCATAAAACTTAAAGACAATGGGTGCGGGGACCGGAATTAAAAGACAATGGGTGCGGAGACCGGAAACTAAAAGACAACCGATGGTACGGGGACCGGAAACTAAAAGACAATGGGTACGGGGACCGGAAACTAAAAGACAATGGGTGCGGGGACCGAAACTAAAAGACAATGGGTGCGGGGACAGAAATTAAAAGACAATGGGTACGGGGACATTATTAATTAAAACTAAAAGACAATGGGTGCGGGACCAGAAACTAAAAAGACAATGGGTGCGGGGACCCAGAAATTAAAGACAACGGGTGCGGGGACCGGGAGTTAAAAGACAATGGGTACGGGGACCCGGAAACTAAAAGACAATGGGTGCGGGGACCCAGAAACTTAAAGACAATGGGTGCGGGGACCCGGAAACTTAAAGACAATGGGTGCGGGGACCCGGGAATTAAAAGACAATGGGTGCGGAGACCCGGAAAACTTAAAGACAATGGGTGCGGGGACCCGGAAACTTAAAGACAATGGGTGCAGGGACCCGGGAATTAAAAGACAATGGGTGCGGGGACCCGGAAACTTAAAGACAATGGGTGCGGGGACCCGGAAACTTAAAGACAATGGGTGCGGGGACCCGAGAAACTTAAAGACAATGGGTGCGGGGACCCGGAAAACTTAAAGACAATGGGTGCGGGGACCCGGGAATTAAAAGACAATGGGTACGGGGACCCGAAAAACTTAAAGACAATGGATTGACTTT
The DNA here is from genome assembly GCA_029884595.1 of Ormosia semicastrata. Taxonomy (NCBI): domain Eukaryota; kingdom Viridiplantae; phylum Streptophyta; class Magnoliopsida; order Fabales; family Fabaceae; genus Ormosia; species Ormosia semicastrata. Next base: position 6,248,022 of record JAQQTO010000041.1, read on the forward strand.
GTAAATGCATGTGATGGCAGAGATGGTGCATGATGTAATGGATGATGATGCAATGGATGTGATGCTTGAGTACAATGCATGTGATGCCTGAGGACAATGCATGTGATGCTAGAAATGATGCATGATGCAATGAATGCCCTACTGTAGGGATTCTCATGAGCAAATCTTGTTTTTTTTTTTCACATCGGGGCTTTGGTTCCGCAACCCTTAAGGACTTTTTCCCACAGCAGGATTGCGATTGAACAGCAAAAATTCGTTGATTGGCCTTATGATTTGTCTGGTCATTCTTTTTTCTCATCAACACTTAAAGGGCCTCGAGCCAGAAAACTTTATGCAATGGGCCTTTAGCCTAAAAACTCATGAAGTGGGCCTTGAGCCCAAGAATTTGTACAATAGGCCATGAGCCAAAGAAGTGAATGAACTTGAGGAACCAAACGCTTCTCGGAAAACTTTGACCAACCAAACTCATATTCAAAATGGATCATTGTTGAATTTCTCATCATTAAATATGGCTTGTGTAGAAGCTTGTGACCTTCTTTCCCCAAAGGTTCTTATTCCCAACGGACACACTTCAATCTGAATTATCCATTGAGGATGTCATTCTCTTCATCGATTGAAACTTTAGAGTTCCTTTGACTTGAGTTGTTCAACAAGAAGCTACCATTAGATGGTTGAATTGTACTATTGTGTTCATGTTCACCAACTTGAAGCATCATGTACCAGATATGCATGGATTCAAAAGTACAACAAGAAAGAGATTTACCAACTGAGTAACCTTTTGACTGATTTTGGGAATATGACTACACAAAGGATATTTACCAAGGATAGAAACATAAGAAGTGGAGTAGTACGAAAGCCAAGAGTTTTTTGCTTTTGTTTTTTTTTTTGCTCTTTTTTTTTTTGACCCAGTTTGGATGTGATTGATCTTTACTTGACAACTGGACATCATGACCATTGTTTTATCAGGTACCTACAAAAATATGCCCCTGTGTAAGGTATCAAATGAAATTGACTCAGGGTATGTCATTTGAGAACAGAATTTGTTCCAGTGGGGACCTTGAGTTTTTCCAGAGTAAGGCCAAATAAAACTAGACAAATTGCCCCAGTTTAGAGCCGAATCGAATAAGGTAGAGACTTGCCCCAATGTAGAGTCAAATTGAACCAAGATTTGCCCCAGTTTGGAGTTGGATTGCACAGGATAGAGACTTGCCCCAATGTAGAGCTAGTTGAACCAAAAGAATTGCCCCAGTGTAGGGCCGAATTGAGCAGGGTAGAGACTTGCCCCAATGTAGAGCCAGATTGAACCAAAAGAAAACATGCCCCAGTGTAGAGCCAGCTTGAACACGACAACAATTTGCCCTAATGTAAGTCCCTTTTTTTTTTTTAGACCGCCCTTGCGGGTTTTCAGCCTAACAATTTTGTTGTTTTTTTTTATTTTTATTTTTTTTAAGAGCAAGGATTGAAAATTCAGCAGTGCATAAACTTTTTGTCTCAAAATTAAAGTTGATGAAAATGAAAACAACCTTTCATTGATCAGAATGGACTTTTTAAGGCTTGTAACGTGGCCAAGGTTAGGGTTTATGAAATGAAAGATATAAGGCTCAAATAAGTGTTTAAAGGTTAAGTGGGACCAAGGATCCTTATTCAAACTTAAACTTTGCCAATTGCTTTTACGCATTCAAGCACACTTTTCTCTTATTGCTCTCCATCTTTTTTGTTCTCCATCATTGTTCAAACTTGAACTTTGTCAAATTTTCTGCTTTTACTTTCCGCCCCTTTCACTTTTCTTCATTTTCCCTCTTTTATATTTCAAAATAATCACCATGACAATCAACCTTTATTTTGTGTCATCCCCTAGTGTAGGGGTGATCCTTGTCCAGGGTTTATTGAAGAAAACTGTCAAGCTCAAAATAGGATAACGAAGGATAATGGCAATATGAATTTCTTGTGAGAGAAAGAGAAATATGGCCAATCTTCATTTCAAATCTTGATTGCTCATTTTCAAAAATTTTAAATTTGAGACAAAATGATAATACCCACCAAGTGAGTATTTATTTGCTCCTTTTTTCTTTTTTCTTTTTTTTTGATTTTTGATTTTTTGTTTTTTTTTGTTTTTTTGTGTGCAAAGAACACCTGCACTCATGGGTCTTACGACCACAAAAACTTTCCAGAATGAGAGTCCTATGAGATTCGAACCAAAAGAAAGCAAGTAAAGAGAAGAAAAAAAATGACAAGAAGATCTGGCAAGAACATGAGTGTCAAGAACATAGGAAAAGGAAACAAGGTAAACTGAGATCCACACAAATTCATCACATTAATGCTTCAAGCAAGTTTACATAAATTCGAAACCCGAATGGTTTTAATGATTGAACAAGCATGGGGTCAAGTACAATCAAACCATCATTTCATGGTAACAACTTAGTAAACAAATCGAATGTCAATCGCTCAGAATTCCCCGGTCTTTGAAGAACTCTAGGGTACAGATTCATTCTTGACGGTTAGAAAAATGAATCACCACTTTGTCAAACTTTCTAAGGTTACCCATGATCAACCATTGTAAACATTCGTTCCTATTGCGGATGTGTAGAAACCCTCGACAATGCTTGGTGATTTAGGTAACCGTTGTAGTCCATGAGTTTTTCGAAGTCCCATTTAACTCATTCGACTTGAAGTCCACCCTCGGTCGGTTCAACATTCTTCATACTTGCACTCGTCCGTCATTCATTTGGTGCAGACTTCCTTTTTCATTTCCCTTTCAATCATTTCACCAATTACCACGATGTCGAAAAATTCGGCCGACACACTTCCAATCATATGATCATAGAATGGCGCATATAGTGTATCGTGAACATAGCAACCATCTCTTTCTCGACAAGGGGGTTCTACTACGCGACCATTTCCCTCCACCTCTCGAGCATATTCCTTGAAGGTCTCAACATCTTTCTTAGACATGCTTCGTAATTGCATTCTATACGGTGCCATGTCCATATTGTACTTATCCGCTTTACAAAGGCATCACTAAATCCTTGAAACTCCTTATATGGGCACGCTCAAGATGTGTGTACCAATTCAAAGCTGCCCCAATTAAACTGTCTTGAAAGAAATTGATTAACAGTTTATCATCGTGAGCTTGTGAAGCCATCTTGCGAATATACATTGTCAAGTGATTCTTTGGACAAGTAATCCCTTATATTTATCAAAACGGGACCTTAAACTTTGGGGGAATGACAACGTCGGGGACAAGACAAAGCTCAAGTAGCATCCTTGAGGCCATAACAACTGCTTCTTTCAATGACCCGTATTCTCTCATCCAAAGTTTCAAACCTCTTTTGAACTGAGGATTTTCAGCAAAAGAATTCAATGGGTATTGAGGCATGACAGTGGGGACAAAATGTTGTACTGGTGGAGTTCCACTGGTACCTGGGTGTCGCGACCGGAGATCGCGGCGGGGAACAGCAACTCAAATGGATTTTAAAAATATGACAATGGAAAAATGGAGTCGCCACCAATTTTATTTGAATTTGGAAAAATTGGAAAACCTCTCTTTGAAAATGGTCTTTGGAATCAGATTGGATTCGGAAGTCGGTTATGCTTAGGGAAGGGTGGAAACTTAATCCCACAAACCCCTAACGCTACCCGTCATAAGACGGTACCTTAGATTAATTGTGCAAATTATTAACAATCCTTGCAAATATTTATTTTACCCCTTTTTTGCAAACATTGTAACTAAAAAGCGAAACCACAAAATTGTGAAAATTTAAATTTGACTTGACAGAAATGAAATTCTGCTCCTACGTATCCCCTGGTGCAATGGGGAACTCAAAGTTACGTAGTTCTTTAAAAAATAAGTGTGGTTTGGTTGATTTTAATTGAGTTAATTTTTGAAATTTGAATTAACAAGCCGTCGCGGCTCAGTTATCCAAATTAAGGATTAAATAGGTGAAGCTCGCGTCACGCTAGAGACGTCACCCATTGATTATCAAATTTGTTACAAAATTTTTATTTAAGATTGTAAATCATCAAGCTGTCGCAACTCAGATGTTTACAAAATATAAGGGTTAGCAAGCCGTCGTAATTCAGGTAACCCATTTTTATTCCTTTTTAAAGAAAACTTTTAATTATTTCTTTATTTATTTATTTTTCTTTACCCTTCTCCCTTCTTACCAAAAGGCATCATTATAGACAGCAGTCCACGTGATTCAACCTCACACACCCAAAAGACAATCACAATTCAATTTAAAGAGATAAAAGTTGGAGACTTTGACAACAATAACAGCATACACCAGGGGACGTTTGGAGGGATCTAGTCTGAAAGAAAATTCGACGGTCGGTGTTGGAAGGATCTGGATCCTGAGATCCTACGTTTGATGCTGGGGTTCGACGGTTGTGAGGAGTAAGGTTTGGAGGTTTGGGAGATAGGTGATGTGGTTTGTGGAATCTCGACGGTCGGTTGGGAAGGATTTGGGGTTCGACGGTCGTGAGGAGGAAGGTTTGGAAGTATGGGAGATAGGTGATGTCACGTAATGGATGGTTGGAGGATGGTGGTGGGGATTCGACAGTCGGTGAAGGTCGCAATGGTATGGTTCGACGGTCGAATGAGGAGAGGGATTCAGGAGTTCGACGGTCGGTTGAAAGGCTGATGGCTTCTGTGCAGTCCGACGGTCGGATGAGAGGATGTGTTCGACGGTCGGCTGGGAGGGGATGGATTTAGTTTAAAGGATTATGGTCCGACGGTCGGTTCTGGTTCCTGGTCCTACGGTTGTGAGGAGTTTGGGAGAGATGGTAACTGGCGTTGGTTTTGATGGAAGTTAATGGTGGTTGTGTAGTGGTGGCGATTTACGTGGAGATGGAGTTGATGTGGTGGCTATGGATGGTTACGGGAGGGAGTTTGGGAAGCGGGGTGATGACGGGTATTGTATGATGGGGGTGGACGTGTGGCTATGGAGGGTGGCTGCAAGATGATAATGAGGGTGATGGGAAGGTGTTAAAGATAGAGATTGGAAATCACAAGGAGGCTTGCTTCACGTAGTTGATGAAAGGTGGAAGGAGAAGTGAGATTGCAGTGGTTGATGGAGGCTGTTGGGTTTTATTTTTTGTTGGAGAAGGATGGTGGCAGAGGAGAGGAGGATTCACATAAAAATAGTGCAGGGATGAAGGTTGAAGATGGTGATAATGAAAGTTGAGAGTGGCAGAAGATGGTTAGGGGTTGGCAGAAGATGGAAGGAATGGATTGTCCAGCCTCTGGAAGGAATTGGGTTCTCCAGCCTGCCCAGCCTCCTCTGGAAGAAAATGAGAAGGAAAAGAATATAATGGAGGGGTTGTCGGTTGATTGCAGAAATTACGGGAAAGAGGTTGCGTGAGTGGGTTGCAGCATTATGTGTGAGACAAAAACAGAAAAGAAAAAGAGAGAGAGAACGTGAATGGAGAGGTGCAGCAGTGTGTGCAAAATGAAGAAAAAAAAACAAAAAAATGAGTTGTGTATCATTTGTGATAACGTGAGTGGAGTGCAGGTGAAAAGTGAGTGAGTGTGAATTAGTAGGAACGTGAGTGTGGTCTTTGTATGTGACTATTATATATTTTTTTATTTTTTATTTTTTTATTTTTACTTCTTTTTTTTTTTTTTTTTTTTTTTTTGTTGTTTTTTTTTATTTTATTATTATTATTTTTTTTTTAGCTCGGTCAAAATTGGGTGTTCTGAGTTGCCCTCTTTACTTGTTTCTTATTAGATAAAAGGAAAAATTGTAGTTTTTCCTTTTATCGTCGTAAGAAGCGAGTAAAGAAATGAACTCCAATTTTGTCCGGCAATGCAAAATAAAACAGGAACAACGATGGAAGTTAAAATGCAATGAGCCGATGCGCTCAAAAGTAAATGACAGAAATGCATGGAATGCGTGGAGCCGATGCGCTCACTAAAAAGCTCGACAGAAAGTAAAATGCATGGAGCCGATGCGCTCAATAGAAATTAAAATGCATGGAGCCGATGCGCTCAACAGAAAGTAAATGCAAGGAGCCGATGCGCTCAACAGAATTTAAAATGCATGGAGCCGATGCACTCAACAGAAAGTAAAATGCAAGGAGCCGATGCGCTCAACAGAATTTAAAATGCAAGGAGCCGATGCGCTCAACAGAACTTAAAATGCAAGGAGCCGATGCGCTCAATGAAAAGTAAAATGCAAGAGCCGTGCGCCAATGTAATTTAAAATGCAAGGAGCCGTGCGCTCAATAAAGTAAAATGCATGGAGCCGTCGCTCAACAAAATTTAAAATGCATGGAGCCGATGCGCTCAGAATTAAAAACGAGAGCTAAAAAACAGAGCCAATGCGCTCAAAAGGTAAAACGAGAAATTAAAAGACAGAGCCGATCGCTTCAAAAAGTAAATGACAAGAGCCGATGCGCTCAAAAGTAAAAAACGAGAGCCGCGCTTTCGAAATTAAAAGACAGGAATTTAAAAGACAGGAGCCGATGCGCTCAAAAGGTAAAAGACAGAAATTAAAAGACAGGAGCCGATGCGCTCAAAAAGTAAATGACAAGAGCCGATGCGCTCAAAAGTAAAAGACAGGAGCCGATACGCTCGAAATTAAAAAACAAGAATTTAAAAGACAGGAGCCGATGCGCTCAAAAAGTAAATGACAGGAATTAAAAGACAAGAGCCGATGCGCTCAAAAAGTAAAAGACAGAAATTGAAATGCATGGAGCCGATGCGCTCAACAGAAGGTAAAAAAAACAAAGGGCAACTGAGTCCCGGAAACTTAAAGGACAATGGGCAACTAAGTCCCGAAATTTAAAAGACAATGGGCAACTGCGTCCCGAAAACTTAAAGGACAATGGGCAACTGAGTCCCGAAATTTAAAAGACAATGGGCAACTGCGTCCCGGAATTTAAAAGACAATGGGCAACTGAATCCCGAAATTTAAATGACAATGGGCCACTGAGTCCCGAAATTTAAAAGACAATGGGCAACTGAGTCCCGAAATTTAAATGACAATGGGCAACTGCGTCCCGGAATTTAAAAGACAATGGAATAAGCATCTTGAACAAAAAGATTTTTTTTTATTTTTTTTCTCATTTTCTTTTCTTTGTTTTTTTTCCTTTGCTTTTCTCTCTTTTTTTTTTTTTTTTTTTCTTTTTTTTTTTTTTTTCTTTTTTTTTTTTTAATTTTAAAAGACAATGGGCAATCTGCGTCCTAGGAATTTTAAAAGACAATGGGCAATGAGTCCGAAATTTAAATGACAATGGGCAAATCGTGCTTCCGAATTTTAAAAGACAATGGGCAACTGAGTCCCTGAATTTAAAAGACAATGGGCAACTGAGTCCCAGAAAACAGGATTTTTCTTCTCTCTTTTTTTCTCTTTTTTTATCGCTTTCTTCTTTTTTTTTATTTTTCTCATTTTCTAAATTTTATTTGAAAAACATTTGAACCAAGGACGACTTTGGAAAGCTTTGACCAATCAAACCTTGTTCACATGCTTTGGTGCTTTCCTTCTTCTTCTCCTTTCTTCCTTTTTTTTCTTTGTTTTTCGCTCTCAGTTCTCCTTTTGAGAAATGAGATGAACCATGGCTTGATTTGATTCCTTGAGAGAAAATTTTGCCCGTGTTTAACCTTGTCTCTCATTTAGTTGATTCCCCTATGCAATGCTTGATAACTCGGTCCTTGTCTCTGCGTTTTATTTCCTTCAACACAGCCTTCTTCTTAATCCTTCAAAAATTTTGCCCCAGATGGCCAACTAAATGCAAACAAAGCGCCCCTGTGTGGTGATCACACGCAATTCAAAATTGCCCTGGGTTTGGGTGCACCCTTCAAGGTGTTTCAGTGCCAACTTCCTCTGAGATTTTGCCCATTCATTTGCCCTAACTTTTGTTTAGACCGACCTTTCAGGTTTTCAGACTAACGGGCTCTTTTTTTCATTTTTTTTTTTGCTTTTTTTTTTTTAGCTTGGGTACTTCCTCTTCCATCAATTGGGATTTCCAAGATCTCTTCGATCTGAATTGGTCAATAAGCAATTACCATTAGATGGTCAAATCATGGTGTTGTACTCATGGTCACTTTACCTGAAGCATTATGTCACAGACACTCATGAATTCAAAAAGTACAACAGGAAAGAAACGAACAACTTCCAGATTGTTCTTAGAAGTTTGATTACAGAAAGGATATCAAGAAAATCAAAAGATTTTTTTTTTCGCTTGAGTCAAGATTCGACAACTGGACATCATTAATTATCAAACACCCCCCACACTTATTCTTTTGCACGTCCTCGGACAAAACAGAAAAAAAAAACTGACTCAAAAGTCAAACATTCTAAAAGACTCAATTTTTAAGAATGAAGATCAATTAAATTCAAGTAATTAAAACATTCATGAGGTAACACATCTTCACATCTCAAATCAATAAGCAAGGATACTTCAATTGAAAAACATGAGTAAAGAATGATAGATCCTCACAGAATTTACTCTCAATCTCTCAAGTGTTTAAAAGGTAGGTATTTCACTCAATTCGACCCATGAAAATTGCACTACCATATGCTTGCTTATCTTCTACTTCTCCACTACTCAAAACACATGCACACACAAATCATGAGGACTTTATTCAAAGTTGTAGTGAGGTCAAGGTAAAGGTAGAAGTAATATGGATATGTCAAGTTAAATACCAAAGAGAATAGAAGAGCATTATGATACAATAGAGTGGAGAAGATGTTTGAGAACATTCAGTCTAACTTTCCCAAGATTTTCTTTTTTTTTTTCTCATACAGGACAATTACCAATATCTAACTAATGTTTTGTTAAAGATCAATTGGTAGATTGAATTCCTTTAGGCTTGAACATTCTCCTTCTATTCCTGTTCTTTCCAATCATCCACCCTCATTCTAGGTATGAATATATCACATGGTGCATTCTTTTGATTGTAGCAATAATCAGTTCTTCTCTCTTCTTCTTTTTTTTTTTTTTATAGAAACATATTTTCTTTTTCTCTTTTTTTCTTTTTTTTTTATAACCAATCTGCACATGCACCCCCACACTTGTTCAAGAACTCATCAAATAACAAAGTCAATGCTCTCTTATTCCCTAAGGTTGGGTGAGAACGTGGTTTTTCATTTAAGGCACGTAATGAGTTAGAAACAAAGAATGGTCAAATTTACTTCTTTTTTTTTCTTTTTTTCTTTTTTTTTGTTGTTTTTTTTTATTTTATTATTATTATTATTTTTTTTAGCCCGGTCAAAATTGGGTGTTCACACTGGGTAATGGGCATATGGTTGGATTGTGCTCAATGAGTTCGAAGCAAGCATGCCACTGTCAAGGGAATTAGCAACCCATGGTGCTACGAAATTTGGAAGCGGAAGCCATATGGTGGGATGAAGAAAGGGAATGGGTCTTTGTATTGGCGGGGTTCCATTGGCATTCGGTGAGTGACTTGAGTTTGGGTAAAGTTCAACGGGTTTGAATTCGGTGTCCTTTGTTGGCATGCTATTACGGGGGATTGGTGGTTAATGATGGTACATAGGCATTTGGGATGGAAGCCATAAGGAGGAAGGGTGGCACTTGGATTTCTTGAGAGCTGGTGGATCGAGGGTTGAGTAGTGATTGGCATCACAACTCCTTGAGGATTGAAGCCTTGGTATTGCGTAGAGGGTTGGAGAGAAACCAGACACGGGTGAGGAGGTGTGGTCGGATGCCCCTTGTTTGCCACCGAGGGATTCCCATTTGTGCTCCTTCTATTTTTCATAGGATGAAGCATCTCCATCATCTTGGACACTTGCTCTTTGAGCTGATTCACCTCATCCTTCAACTCTTGAATTTGATCTTTTCATCCATGATCCTAGCCTGGGAATGATCCTGTAAGGGTGTCGCGGAAGCAATTTTTCGTTATAGTGCCCATTTTTTCTCTTGGTGAAACATGATGTGAATATGCAATTATCAACATTGACTGAACAAAATTGGCAACATGCATGCATGCAAAGTATTATGCAAATGAAAATTTTTATTTTTTTTATTTTTTTTATTTTAAAAAAGAATGCTATGAATGTCATGGTAATGTAAAATGATGTATCTTTTTCTTTCTTTTCCCCTTTTTAGAGTCAAGAATGCGATGAAAATGTAAGATGATATTTTTTATGGGGATGTCATGCAAATGCAAGATAATGTATCTCTCCTTTTTTATGCTAGAAATGCCATGAAAATGCAAGATAATGTATATTTTCTTTTGTTTTTGAATGCTAAGAATGCTATGAAAATACAGGATGATGCTTTTTTGTTAGGAATGTTATGAGAATGCAAGATGATGTTTTTTTTTTTTTTTGCTTTTTTGATGCTAGGATTGTCATGAAAATATAAAATGACGTTTTTTTTTCTTTTTTATGAATGCTAAGAATGTAATGAAAATGCAAAATGATATATCCTTTTTTTTTTAAGCAAGAATGAATGACATGAAAGATAGATGAATAATGGAAAAAAAATGCTAGGAATGAAAATGCTATATGATGTATCATTTTTTGTTGATTTTTTTTTTTTTTTGCCAAAAAGAATGCAAAGATGAATGACATGGGGAAAAGACAGATAAAAAGAAAAGTATGCTCCATTTGTGTCCTAATCAGGTGTAACCTAAGGAGATGGATGACTCTAATTTTATGTCATTATGTTCAATCTGTTAACGCAAGGCTTTTTAGGACAGATCTATCTTCTAAAAAGTTATGGTCCCCAGATTGCCCCCATCTCGAAAGATAAGGATCCAATTCATGAATTAATCACAAGTAGGGATGAACCCTCTCAATATGACTAGTCCATGATACTGGTAACAATCTGAGTGGTGTCTCAACAAATGTCAAGTGAGCACAAGGCTCCTCAATAACAAAAGTCGAGACCCCTCCTACTCCTCGAGTTCGCACAGACTCGGGTATAGAGCCCAAAAAGTGTGTGAGGTAAGTGATTAGTGACGTGTGTGAATGAGCATAAAAAACCTGTACAAAAACTTAAAAGACAAAAAATACCCCTAACCAACAAAACATATATACAACAACAGCCAACAATCATCTACCCTAGGGTTTTAACAATTAAGTACAAAATATATATACAAGCCACAATATACATGAAATAATCCTATCAGATATTTACATAAAAGCACTAAATAAAGTACATTTACAAACAAATAAGAAAACAAGAACAAAGACAAAGAGGGTAAAATAAATAAATAAAAGATTATTAAAAATTTGCACAACTAACAACAATAGGCCTGACTCTCTGAAAATCCCCAGTGGAGTCGCCAGCTGTCGCAACCGGGATCGCGACGGGACGACCGAAAAATGATAAAAATCAATGGAGTCGCCACCAATGTTTATTTAAATTGGAAAAACATTAGAAAAACCCTTTAATTAGGAAAACTGGTCTTTTTGAAAATGAGTTTTGGATTCGGGAGTCGATTACAGGTAGGGAAGGTATTAGCACCCTACACTGCCCGTTCCATGAACGGTACCTTAAGTTAGTTGTGCAAGTTTTAATAATCTCAAATATATTTATTTTAACCCTTTTAAACAAAAGACTTTGTAATTATTTATTATTTTTCATTCTTTATCTTTTTGAAAAGAAATAAAAGAAACAACCAAATTATGAAAATTTATTTTTTTTTGGCTTGACAGAATAGGGATTCTGCTTCTACGTATCCTCGGGTGCAATGAGGAACTCAAAGTCACGTAGTTCTTTATAAAATAAGTGTGGGTTGGTTGATTTTATTTAAAAAGAGATTTTATTTGAAAGAGAATCCTTTTTTTTTTTGCACAGGATTCAAGTTAGCACTAGGCTACTCAATAAACCCTTATGATCCAAAAGATAATGAAGATAGCATCCGCTATTCAATCATCATCATTGGTCATTGCATGGATTAAAAGATTTTTTTTTTTATTTTTATATTCTTTTACCCCTTTTTTTTTGCCAAAAAAATGTATCATTATTGTCTTAATATGAAATGGCAAAGAAATTACCCACGAGATTCAAACTCAAATCCCAAAAGACAGTCCACAATTCAAATTTAAAAAAAGAGTTTGAAACCTTGAGCACCAATAACAGAGCACATACAGAGGACGTTTGGGGAATGATTTGGAAATTGGTTCGACGATCGGTTTAAGGAGATTGAGTGATTCTGTTTTCGAGTTCGACAGTCGGTGGGGATAAGGATGGGATGGATTCGACGGTCGGTTGGAAAGAGGTGATTCTGTATTGGAGTTTGACAGTCGGTTGGGGGTAAGGATGGGATGGATTCGACGGTCGGTTGGAAAGGGGTGATTCTGTTTTGGGGTTCGACTGTCGGATGGAGGTGGAGATGGGATGGGTCCTGGTGTTGGTCGGTCGGTGAGGGGATGGTGAAGGTGTCGGTGAAGTCGGTCGGTGAAGGTCACGGTGGTGTGGTTCGACGGTCGGTTGAAGGTGTGATGGAGACGAGGCAAGGTTGTTAATTGGGGGCTGTTTGGAGATGATGAGATCACGTTTGGAAAATGGGGTCCGACGGTCGAATGTGATGGAGTTTGGTTGATGGTGTGAAGATTTGGATGGGTTGTCGGTAAAGGGAGTGGAACTCATGGTTCGACGGTCGGTTCGGTTGGGGTTCGGTAGTGTTTGGAGAGGTTATGGAAATTGCTTGTGTGATGGGAATTATGGAGGCTTTGAAGATAGTGAGTATTTTGGAGGTGAAAGGGAAGTGATCGATTTAAGGTTCGACGGTCGGGTATAAGTTGGGTTTTTGAGGTGATTTCGCGTAATGGATGGTTGAAGGATGGTGGTGTGGGTTCACAGTAATAGTGAGAGGGGATGGTGAGTGTTGATATATGGGGATTCGACGGTCGGTGGGGGTATGATGGTTGTTAGTTCGACGGTCGGTGCGAGGGAGGGATTCGGGGTCCGACGGTCGGTTGGTTGAAGGGAAAGATCTGGCTTCTTGGGTTTCGACGGTCGATAAGGGTGTCGGTGAGAGGATGGTAACTGGTGTTGGTCGGTGAAGGTCACAGTGGTGTGGTTCGACGGTCGAGTGAAGTGAAGGTGAATTCTGTGAAGTTGGTTGAGGGTCACAATGGTGCGGTTCGACGGTCGAGTGAGGTGAAGGTCACTGATGTAGTTCGACAGTCGGTAGAGGGAATGATGGTATTTTGTGAAGTGGGTTGAAGGTCCAATGGTGTGGTTCGACGGTCGAATGAAGTGAAGGTCACTGATGTAGTTCGACAGTCAGTAGAGGGTACGATGGTATTTTGTGAAGTGGGTTGAAGGTCCAATGGTGTGGTTCGACGGTCGAATGAAGTGAAGGTCACTGATGTAGTTCGACAGTCGGTAGAGGGAACGATGGTATTTTGTGAAGTGGGTTGAAGGTCCAATGGTGTGGTTCGACGGTCGAATGAAGTGAAGGTCACTGATGTAGTTCGACAGTCAGTAGAGGGAACGATGGTATTTTGTGAAGTGGGTTGAGGGTCCAATGGTGTGGTTCGTGGGGTTCGACGGTCGGTTAAAGGGGAAGGATGTGGCTCTTTGAATTTCGACGGTCGAATGGGGAATGATGGTGCTTTGTGAAGTTATTGAAGGTGGTGGTTACGGTTTTCTGGAGGTGAAGATGAATTCTTTGGTGGTTTGAGAAATGTGATGCGAGGGGGGGAGGAGTGCCAGTGTGCGTATGGTGCTCATGGCTAAAAAGAAAAGGAAAAAAAAAGATGGACAACATAACTAACCAGCCAGTATCCAAGCATGCATTTGAACATTACATTTTTACTCACAACAGTGCAAGGATAGTGATGAGAAAGGGCTTACCTCTTCTGTGCTACCAATAACACACTCAACTCAAAAAAAGAATCAAAAATCCCTTTCGTTCCCAGCAGCCTCCCCAGTATTCTTGCTTTTTTTCTTTTCTCAGCTACCACCAGAGATCAACTCAACATCATCAATCTTCTTTCCTTGGCTGAAGATGGGATGATTTGGGGAAGATAAAAGATGGTGGTCGTGAAGATGGAGATGGTTCACGTTTTTTTTTTTTTTTTTTTTTAGGCGAAAATGAGATGAAGGATGATAAAGACGATGGTCACAGTGGAGAATGGGTGAAGGTCTTGTTTTTGGTGATGATGGTGGTGAAAATGGAAGGTGTTCTTGGTTCTTGAAGGTGAAAAAATGTGTGAAAAAAAGATCCCCCCCTTTTCTGATGCTCTTCTCTTTTAAATACCTCCACCCTTTCATCATTTCTCCCCGACATTTCCTTCTTTTTTTTCTTTGCGTGAACCTTCCTACATTGAGCCCCCCATCTCCTCCTTTATCGAACCTTTTTTTTTCTTTTCTTTCTATCCTTTTAGCCCCCTTTTTTTTAAGTTCTTTGCCTCAATGCATTTAATGCCTTCTTCTTTACGTGTGCAGGCATAAGGTATTAAATGCAATACCCCCTTTTAAAAATTTTCTTTTAAAACGAGATCAGTGTTCCCTTTTTAGTAGGCTTACAATTGGGCCAAAAAAGAAGAGTAAAAGAATTTCTTGCAATAGGTCAAATTGAGTATTCACAAAGGTATATGTTCAAAATATTGTAATTAAGTATCAAAAAATTTTATGGACAAAATTGGGTATCAACACTAAGGAAAGAGAGAATGAGATTTGTTAGACATTAAATTAGAAAAAGTTGAAAAACCTAATTTCTATTGAATAAATATAATCATTATATAAATTGTAAATATAATATAATTATAGGGCCTAAAATCTTAAAAAAACGTTGGGGGTCTCAAGCAGGGTTTTGTTGGCCTTATGGTTGAATCGCCAGGCTATGACTCAGTGAAATCATACTTAAAAATTTATTTTTTTAATCCCGAAATCATACTTGAAATTTTACACTTTCAAAAGATTTTCTATAAAATGATATAAAAACATCTTTGAGTCATAACTCATAAGAATTTTCCATGTTGATTTTGCATGTGAAATTTTACATCAATCAATATTTATTTTATCAATTTAAAATTGGTTTTTTATATATTTTAAAACATAATATGTTATTTATTATACCAATGAATTTTCTATTAACGGGTTTAGTCATACACAATTTTTGCAAGTAGTAGTCTTAGCAAAAATATTTTCAAACTTGCTGTGGGATTAAGTCTTAAGATTTCATTAGGATGCCTTGAGTGATTAAAACTTCTTTTTAAGGCATAGGTTTTACAAGTACTCCACATATCTCTTAAAAAAAATTATTGTCATAGGTTGCACACGAAAAGATACTTTAAAGTTCATCGTGTACTTAAAAAGAATAAAGAGTAAAGTAAAAAAAATCATAACTCAATTATAACTTTATAAATATAAAGAAAATAAATAAAATCTATAAATTTATTAGATTTTTTTTTATTAGAACTTGATGTCTTTATTTTTCCATCAAATCCTATCCAATATTCACTTTAGATCAGCCGGATCTGTTTGGCGCAACCAACACGAGAGAGACACTTTTTTTAAAAGACTCAAACATTCCTCTTGATTTATACAAGTGGATCCAACTTCGTATAACGATTTTTTTTTTTTTAATGCAACGTTAGTTGCCTAAGAACATATGCAAAACGTAGAATTAATTTAGACCACCAAAACATTCATGTGATTCAGAACTTCAATTTTTTGGATGGTTTATCTTCTTCATATTAATTGTACCTTAGGTACTCGCATTAAATTGTGATTTGTACGTTTTCGCCCAAAAAAAAAATTGTGATTTGTACCCTGACAAAAATGTCTCACAAATAATTAATTTTAAGGTGTATAAAGGTCAATCGAGGGGAGGAATTGAAGAAATTATTATTTTTATCATTAATTTTAAATAAATTTACATAAATTATAAGTTATTAATTTAAAATTAATAATAAATATTTATTTTAAAATATGTATTAATTGTACTCTAACAACATACAATAATTTTTTCACGAATTTCAATAAAAAATAGTTTTTTTTTTACGAACAGGGATTTGTTATGAAGTCAATTTGAGTCCACGTCATACATAATTAGGGTAGCATTTTTCAATTTAATCTCAATCATAGAGATCAATTATCATTAGCATGACGGGCGATAGGGGGAGATTCAGAGTATGTGTTTTTAATATAATTAACTTTATAACTTAATTTTATGCAGAGATTGAACAATTATACACGCTTGAAATAGGACTCAACATATGTCAGCCTCTGATCAATGTTTCCAAACCGGTCGAATCAGATGAATTGCTGATCGGAGCCCTTATTGATAAGTCCCAATCTATTAAATTATAGTATATTTATTTGATAGTGACTCAATTTTTGTTTTTATTCTTTTTTAATGCGTTATTCTTAATTGCTTATTTTTAAATTTTAATTTTTAATTTTTTTAAATTTAATTATTTATATTTTCATTTTCAGTTTTAAATATGTTCTCTCTTTTAATTTATACTTTTTTATATTCTAATTAAATCTAAAAAAACTCATGCAAAGCATGGATATAAAATAGTTATCGTTATTTTGAAATTGCCTTAATTTGCAGCAGTTTAATCATTCAAAATCAATAAAAAAATATGTTTAATCACCTAAAAGTTAAAATTGAAAAACCAAACCATTTTTTTAAAAAATGCTCGCTCTATGTAAAATTAAAATTTAACTAATGAGTAGCATGTGCGTTGCATTGTTATTTTGAAAAATCTTAATTATATTGTGAATTAACTTTTTTATCCTTTTCTTTTCAAAATTTAATTTAATTTTTTATATAATCTATCATGGATAAGATTCACATTTTTCTTTTTAAATATGGATAGGATTCAAAAATGAAAAAAAAGAAGCAAAAAGATAAATAGGAATGTTAAAACTCAAAAAGAGAGAAAATTGTTATCTAAAGATAGCACTCAAATAGAGAAAGTAGTATAACAAATTAATTCACTCTAAAAAAAAAGTATTCAAGTTTAATATTTAGAGGTAGATTAGGTCCCAACATAACTAGATTGGCAACTAAGAATATTGAATCTTAATTTTCTGATTTTATATATATTATCTTTATGATGATGATAGTAGGTTTTTTCAAAATATTTCAGTACTATCTAATTAATGATATTTTTGAATGGTCTATCTTTACCCTGTATTTTAAAGATTTTTTATTAATGAAACAGAACGAAAAAAGTGAGAATGAAGCGGAAAGGAAAGAAGTGGAATAGAATATAGTTTTCATTCTCTTTATTTGGAAGTTTCATTAATGGAACGAAACAAAACTTCATTACCTATATGTACGCTCTATTCCACCTCAATTTTGAAGAAAACAAAAGTTGAGCATTTGAGGAGAAGGAGGGGGAAATTATTCTCTATATGTTCCATTCTCTTCTTATGTATTTTAAAATTCTTAAACAAAGAAAGTTATTTTTGTTTCTCTCATTCTTTTTATATTTCCCTCGTTACTTATCATCTAAATATAATGTTAGGAATATTTGTCTTCGGCAAAACAGAATGGTCTTTATAAATTATAAACCATTTTTGGTACTCACAACATCTTATTGAAAATATTCTAAAATGAAAATATGAAATTGCAACCATGAACTATCAAATTCTACCGACAGTGTATTAATAGTAAAAACTCAGAAGTCACGTATTTTGGCGTGCAATGCCAACCAGAATGGGCTTAAAAAAACATTAATAAAGGTCAAGCATTTAAATGAAAAAAAATTTTGATGTCACATTAGCAATACTAGATCTCACGAAATTGTTTTCGTGCATGATTTATGAATGATGTGGCACACAGCCACACACTCACTCATGCAACTTCAAGCTTAAAATAAATGAAATTTTAGAAAAATAAACTATGACTTTTTCTTTTATCTTACAAAGTTTTTTCATATCTCTTGTGTATGAGACTTTTCCTCACTCAACATATGACTAATTGAACCTTGGCAACGAATTCGAGATTTGAGAACAATATATCCCCCACATCCAACCACCACCACTTATGCCACTTTCAATGTAATTTAGGGGTTTTGATTTCTATATTTAAATTAAATATGCATTGACTCTGAAAGGTGTTTCCAAGTCTTCCATGACATGCACATATTACACCCCCCCCCCTCTCCAAAAAGAAGAAGAAGAAGAAGAAGAAAATTTTCATGCACATTTACATGTAAGAAAAGTTCATTTTTACCAAAGAAAAAAAGAATATGAAATTAAGTAAACGTCCTAATATTTGTCCTTTTAAAACTATATTGATAGAGTTGGTTAATTTATATGCGCACAAAAAGTTATATAACTTCATAGTCATGACCCATGCACTCTATATTCCTGATGATAATATTAGATAGAGTAGTCCAACTCTAAGTTTGACCGGAAGTTAGGCCAAAGATATTTCCTTCCCTTAGGGGGAATTATACTGTACGGAGGGCCCCAACTTCCGATGGCTTTGCGTGAAAAAGCCTCAATTGATGATAGCCACTACATTACATATGCATGAATGGCTGAAAGAGATCTAAACACAGAATGATAGTGAACCACCATGCATTACAAAATGCACATATATGTTGCCTCTTTCATATGTTGTATTCATAGTGTAAGTAGAACAATGCAATGATTATATCCCGAGGGTTTTGGACCTCAAAATATACATATACTTATAAAGAGTAGTTTTGTTCCCCTTTTTTCCACATTTTTTTTAAAAATTATTTCACCAGCGTTAATGAATTGTTGTTCGGCATTACTTACGAGCCCATATATATACTATATTATTATAATGAGTGAATTTAATTTTCTAAATTTCTCAAAAATTAGCTCCTTCTTAAGGATCTGTCATGAGACCCACCATATGCTTCAAGGGACAAGTGGGAACTAGCTGGAGGCTCAAGAGTGGCCATGCGATATGTTATCTCAACTTCCAACCAAGTTGATGATATGTAACCCTCAAATACTTAAGTTTTGCGAATGGATATAAATAATTGAAAAGAGATATATATGATCGATAAATGCATGATGAGAGACACCAAAAAAAAAAGTATTGGAAACAAATATAAATTTATTAGACAGACTCGGACTCCAGAGTCCGATATTCTTTGATTGATTTGATACATGTATTATGATTTTAAATTACATCCTACAATTTAATAAAAAAATTACAGCCTCCAATTACATAACTTGAATAATGGAATAGGTGAAAATTTGAATAAAAGTCTTAAATATATATATAGGACATATCTAATAAGATGAATTTTTATTGTGAGATGATGAGATGAGTAAATTTTAATCATATAATTATATATGAATGATCAAAATTAAAAGTTACTTAAATATCATGTGACCACTTAAAAAAGTTACATGTATTTATGTTTTAATCTTAATTATTCATGTAAGATACAATGATCAATATTCACTCTTCTCATCTCTTACATATATATATATAGTAAGAGAATTGTTTATTGTAAAAGGTGAAAGAAGTGAATATTGACCAATGGATCATACATAAATAGTCAAGATTAGAATATAAATGCATGTAATTTTTAAAGTGATTACATGACATTTAAGTAACTTTTAATCTTGACAATTTATATATATGATTGTATAGTCAAGATTTATTCCTCTTACCCTCTTACAACAAAAATTCATCTTATTAGATATGTTCATATATAAAAGTAATCACATTTTTTTTGCTTAAACCAAAAATTTATATATTTCCTTTGCAATTAGTTACAGCAATTGCCATACAATCTTTTTCCCCCTTTTGAGAGCCGGCCGCAAGCCTTATAATATTGTAACTGTAACTTGAAATCTTCACATGAATAGTATATTTTTAAAAACCCCAATCCAATTAACCAAATGCTAACAATTTTAAGTTTAATTATTCATGTTGGATTATTAAGCTAATTATTTTAATATATTCTACATTATACCTTTTAATCAATGTTTTTAAAATTGAACTCGTCATTTTGAACTGGTAAAAAAATATATTTAAGGTTTTAAGAGTTAATCGAAATTGAACTAGAATTGAACCAAAGTTTTATATATATACATATATATTATATAAATATATAACAATTGCAAGAAAACTATAATATACATGCGTTTAGAGTATAAATAAAATCAAGGAAAATTTATTAAAATATATTTTTAACATAATTAAATTCATTTATTATATAAATAAGTATTAAACTAAAAATATTATATTAATATTAGCATTATTTTTTACATATACTAGTCACACATAAGATATGTAAAAAAAGAGGTAAAACTTCTCATCTTATACTTCTATCATATCGAATAAGCAAAAGAGAAATATGTGAAACTTCTCATTATAAATTGAAGTCAAACTTTTATTGTATTATAAAATTATAATTGTTCCACAGTGGTAAGAGAAAAGCTAAGTTTGGGTTATAAATTGTACAGTGAAAAGTTTCAAATAATTTTTATTTTAAAAAATTCAGAGGTTCAATTGCATGAACCATGACTAGTTCGAATTTCACGCCTGTTTTTGGTTTTTTATCCAATTCTTAAAAATTTGATTTTTTTTAAGGGTTGATTGATTGGCTAAAGGATTAGTTTCCAATTTTTTGGTCTGATCAGTCGATTGGGTCTGATTTTAAAAATTATAATTTTAATCAATTAGGGTGGATCTGTGTGGTACGTAAGTTGTTACTGCAATTTATAATAATGTGGGTTGGAGGTCTATATATTAATTTTATGTAGTTTTTAACCGATAAGCAACTTCCATGAGCTGAATTTCGTTTCCAAATCCTAATGACAGAAACTCCATTTTCACTTGCAATAGGGATAGACAAAGACTAGCATTAACCAATCATCTCATAATTTATCTAGTAACACAGAGTAACCAACAAAGCTGGCTATGAATGAGAATAGAAGAAAAGAAAGGACAATAGAGAAAACGGTAATTATATAATGGCAGCTTCCTCTCTGATTCTCTAAATTCTTCTCCCATTCTCATTCTCTCCACTTTTCATCTCCTTCATATGCCCCATATCCCATTGACCCCATTGACCCTTTTTTCTATTCTCACTTTTTTCACTTTTATTTGTGCTTCTCTCCTCAACTTTAGTTCTAAATGCATCATTTTTTTATATTAATAGTTATGTTGTACTTTTTCCTAATATCTTAGTTACTTATTCATTGAGAGTCGATGTACATCTTCCTCTCTAAAGAAGTTAACTTTTGAACATCAAATTGGAGCTTCCATCCTCCGCCTCCCTTGTGGTTGCAGGCCTCTGATTTTGCATTATGCTTCTCTTATCTCCCTGGCTAAGCAGCCTAAGCTAGGTAAAAATGCAAAAAAAAAAGGCAAAATTGATACACAAATCACTTTAGGTAAAGAAAAAAACCTTTGAGTTGCCATTCAGGTTATAGAAAATGGTACGGAGTTAGAGGACCCTTTTCAATTTCCTCTCACTCATCTTTAAGATATTAAAAACAAAAAATAAGTTGCCCTTAATGGTAAACGATCATGTGATAAGTGAATAGGCTCACGGTCAAAAGTTTGAGTTACAGTTATACTAAATATTTGAAGTTAGACTACAAGAGATATTTTGTTGTAAACTCTCATATTCAAGTATAAGTAAATAACCTGCCTTTAATTAGTTAAAATACATGCAAATTAGTCCAATCACCACTTACCAGTGACTACAGTAACAAAAGAGAAAAATATAAGTCACTTTTTACATAAATAAACAACTATTTTTTAACTGTAAAATAAAAAAAAATCACTTTTTCTAATTGGAAATTCAATTTGCACACTTCATGGATATTGCCGCAAAGTAATTATTATAAACAACAAGAACGCAAATCTTTAAATCTACGAAAATTTTAATGAAAAATGCCGTATGAACAATCCTTATAAAGGTTTTTTTTTTTGAGAGACAATCCTTATAAAGGTAAAAGATAGAGATAATGAATATTTGACAACGAGATGTAGCTTAATTGGCAAATTGAGATGTATGTGGACTGATTTACTCATAGTGTAAAAGTTTAAAATTCACAAATAATATTTTATGACGAAAGCCAAGTCAATACTTAAATGGAGATTAGTCTCACGTCTAAATGGAGATTAGTCTCATGGTCTTTGAAAAACAATAAATATACTATTGGGTTGCATGTGTATTTGTATAAAAAGAATTTAATCTAATCATACTTTAATCTAGAAATAAATCTAATGATGTAGAAGCGAATGAAAATGCTTGTGTAAAATAATCGTTTATAAAATATTACTCTTTTTAATTACCTTAATTGCTTGTCAACTTTACACTTGTGGACTCCTATGTATTGCAAAAAGGGTTCACATCAAGCATAAAATTAGGATATGTTTGGATGAAAGAGTTTAGAAAAGAAAATAAAGATATATAAGAGTAATTTTTTAGGATAAAATTTAAGTAAAGTTCTTTAAGTACTTATGGTATTTTTTTAATAAAAACATGACATGTATATATTTTTTTAGTTCATTAGTAAAAACTTTAAAAGTGATAATTAAATAGTTAAAAATTAAGACACATATTATATTTTTATTAAAAAATATGACATATATCATATTTTTATTAAAAAAATACCATAAGTATCTAAAGAACTTTGTCTAAGTTTTTTCTTAATTTTTATTTTAATTTTTTTTTCAAATTTTTTAAACATGAAAAAAAAATGAGAATTATCATATAAATTTTCAATCATCACTTATTTATTTTTATAAACACTTTATAATTTTTTAATTTAAAAATAAAAACTATCCATCTCCTTTTTTTTTCTTCTCTAAATTCTTGCATCTAATCATACCCTTATGGCACGTTTGGGAGTAGCGAAGGGGTAGAAAGAGAAGGAATCAGAAGAAAGGATGAGAAGAAAATGAATGGAGGGGGAATCACTTCTCTATTTTTTGGATATTTAAGATTTAAGTACAAAATTGTGAAAACCTCATTCCCCTTGTTTGGAAGTTAAAAATAAAATAGAGAAATGTATAAGTTTAGAATATGTATATGCAATTTAACAATTATTTAATTAAAAATGAATCACTTCTCACTCTTTTCCCTCTTTAAAAATAATTCAAACAAAAATATAGCACATTTTCCCCTTCCATTCCCCTCCCTTCCCCGTGCTAACCCCATCCAAACAGTACATTTGGTTACCTGATCTCCTTTCTTACATTTTTCACTTTTGGGATTTCAACTGAAGGCAGAAATTTCAGATAGGGCCCTCTTTCTTTTCCATCCGTAACCTCCCCTCCCTACCTTCCCAAAATCCCTTTAATGAGAGAGAGAATTGAGACAATTTGAAAGAAACAACCACCGCAGATATATAAAGGAGAATTTTTAAGGTAAGTTAATTGGTTTAGTATTCAGATGACTCATAAAGTATTTATTGAATATTAAATTTATAATAAATAATTAATAAAATATTTCACAATTTACTTTCAACACCAAACTCTGGGTACTATAGAAATCCTCTATATATATAAAAAGAAAAAGAACTGTGGTTTTAAAGAACTGAGATACCCGGAAAGAATTATTCGTTGAAATGACAATAATGGACCCCAAATAAGAGCAAACAGAGACAGGAATAATCAGGATATATAGCAGAAGCCACATTTGACAAGCTTGGTATTTACATTTGTGATACCAAAATGGGCTTCGCTGAGCTGTATTTTCCCCTAACTTCTATTTCCATTTAATTTTTTCAATTAGACATTGTACTTCGTCTTTTTGAACTTCATGTCCTTTTAGATTTTATGGTGGATATAATTACTTATGGTTAAAGTTAGGGTTAAATATATCAGGGTAATGCTAGTCTTGCAATCATGATCAAAACGCAACTCCTTGTTTCACCAAAATAAAAAATGAAAAAACGCCACTGCTTGTGCAGGCCATTGAATCTAATCAGTAATGACTCAACAGTCAACAGCCATTCCATGGCTTAGATATATAGCCTAGTAGTTGTAATTTTTCGTGGTTATATTGCCATTGATGACGCTAACAATATTTTTTAAATGATGGGTGAGATACTAAGATGTACAAGCTCCTGTCAAAGTGAAATGATGTATCTTTCCGTAAAATATAACATCATATAAGTATACTGTATAACAAAATGAAGAAATATAATTTAGTATAATTTGCTTAAATAATTAGAAATATTATAATTTACGGAAATTATAATAAAAAAGTAACAATAGTACAATACTAAATATTTTAAGCAAATTATATAAGTATACTGTATAACATTATATAAAATATATTTGTTTGTGCTAAAACTCAAGTTGAATATGAAAAACGAGGGCGAACAAAAATAAAATTCCCGACTATTTAGTTATAGCAATTAGATTACTTATTTACTTATAGCTATAGCAATTGAAATACCATACATGTTAAAGGCTTATTGTTCTAAAAAGCCTAAACTATTAGGTGTACATCCAAAAATAAATAATATCGATCTCTAACATACAAAAGCTTATAGTTGCTATTTAATATTCACTCCAAAGAAGTTTTTTTTTTCGATTTAGTAATGATACTTGTACAAATTTTATCCTCACAAATTCTTGAAAAACTTATAAGTAAGTCATTGGATAATACATTGATGCCATAACCTTTTTTTTTTAATGTTTAGATAAGTCCACCTTAGAGTCTATGAGAGGTTTTGTAAATATAAGTATTTGTGCAAGTATATTTTTCTTATTCCTTATCTTACCAGTGTGAGAAATTTAATTGGGCATGAATCTTTACAGAAAATTTTGAGAGATTTTGATCAGTTTTTAATACAACAAATTTGGTACTAATTAATTAGTAGATCTGCTGCAGTAAGAGAGCATCCTATGAGCACCCGCTATTCTTGTCATCCTATGAGCATCCTTACCAGCATCTGGTTACATCTTTAACAATTAAACCACTTACAGTGCCTTCAAAAGTATCAAGTGAGTTTTACTTATATTTCTCAATGCTATATAGCCTATAGGGACTATATATTTTCTCATTTATGAAGAAGGTACTGATGGAAAGCAACTGTTGATTGAATGAAACCATACATGTTGCTGGTATAAGGGATTGACTTTCTCCATCACACAGATTATTATACAGAGACACACATTCTGAGGAACATGAACAAAAGAGAAATAAAAGTAACCCCATTTTAATATTGGTCCCCTCATACGAGGCACTGATGGTGAAAGAAAGAAATGCTTGACAAACACAATAGTCCAAATTAAAGAAAGGAGGACTTCTTTTGCCATGAATTGTTTGAAGCTACAAATGAAAAATAACTGCTATAAGAAAGTGCCTATGGAGACATTATGTAAAAGGAAATAAAGGGTACTAAACGGAACAAAAGCAAGGCAGAAAGAGAACATCAATGCTCGCTGACTGTGTGTTTAATAGGGAGGGAAAAGATGAACTACATCCACCTGCCAAGTTGTCCCTTACTGAGGGTATTTAGAACTTTGTAGCAATAATTGAAGTGATGATAGAAATAAGAGTCAAAAAAGAAAGATGAAAAAACAGAATTGTAGCGACGTGATTTGATTTGAGAGGGAGGAATATATATATATATATATATATATATATATATATATTTGTCGGGGAATAGGAATTATGTGAGTCTATAAGATAAAGATAGCTGTGAGGACAAAGTTCTCATCGCTTTTTAGTTTGTATTATATTTTTTTCAAAAAACAAGGCATTGGAATCGAAGGTGTAGGAAGGATTTATATAGATTTTCCTTTTAAGATTGATAAGAAGCTAGATTCCCGGAGGTCATGTGAGTGCGAGAGAAATGGAAGTAAAAAAAAATTAAGATGTCCTTACATTAACAATTATTAACATAATAATCTGATCGAGTGTGTGCAAGCATAAAAAATATATAGATTAAATTAATATTCACTACTTACTAAGTTATTATTATTATATATATGCTGATAATTGCTTCTTTTTAATTATTATATGTATGTTGCTGTGTGGGTAAGTGGGTGTGTCGTGTGTGTACATTCCTTCTCAAAGCTAGCTAGGGTAAGAGAGAGAAAGAATATATTGGGGAATGAAAGTCTCCGATGATTCTGCCCGGACCCTACCTTTTGACTATTTCAATTCCAAACTAACAGATGTATTATATATAGAGAGAGAGAGAGAGAGAAATATTCACTCCAATCCAAATCCAAATCACTCTGCATTTTGTGTTGTGATTCTTCATGCAGTGCAGTGTATTAATTATTAGAGTCTTGTGGATCCAAACCCACACATACATGTTATATATATGAAAAAATGATACTCTTATACTTTAAAAAAAGATATACTATTATTTATATTATTTTTAAGAATTGTGATTAAGTAAGAAAAAATAATAATAATAAATAAATATAATAAATAATATTAAAAAATATATAAATATATATATATACTATTTATAATAAAAATATCAAAATTATTATGTATAAGGTCTCCAACAGCTGTCTCAACTCCAATCTCTACGTGATTTATATTAGCTTTTCGTTTTGCCCCCACCTCTGTCCCGTATATATACTAATGTAACTTTGGAAATACTTTGCTTCCTAACCTATCCTCTTCCTCATTCTCTCTCTATGTGTAGGTATCTATCAGTATGTGTACGTGTTGGAGAGAGAGAGAGAGAGCGAGCGCAAAAGAGCTTAATTTCGTGATTCCCAAAACCAAAGAGAACATTATGGGAACTTGGGAAGGTCCGTGTTCTTTTTCTGCCTGGTCTGATGACACGTAAAATGTTCTCATTTTCACCAAAGCAGCAAAGCTCACCTCAGAACCATCATCACCAAAACTATGCATGGTAATTCCCTTTCCTTTCCTTTTCCTAAGTTTATAGACATATTCATTTCATATATATCTCTCTTTTTTAATCTTTTGCATGGGAGAATATTTTCAATCTGTCTTTTCTTCCATTGTGGTAAAGCAAAATACTAAAACATAACATGCCTATATAATAAGTCATAATATAATACAGCCCAACCTTACTTTTAGTTTTTCGAAAGCATAGACATTCTTTCTTTTATTTTTGGTTAAACAGAACGTACGTGCCTATGTAATTCCATTATGTCATGGCATTCTTTTAGGCTACACACTATCACAATCAATTAAACTAAATTATTCCTATAGCTTTGGAAGCATTTTCCTATAATTGTCGTGTTCCTCACTCTCACAAGAACAATTTATCTATGCAGGCAAGTCTTAAGTAAAAGTCTACAGGTATTAGAGATTAATGTACAAAATCAGGCGGGGAAAGCTATGCAACACCTACATCTAATTCCAAATTAGCTATGCCTATGTGTACACACACACACAAATTGACAACTAAATAATTTAGCTGCAGCTGATATATATGTAGGCTTAATTATGGTAATTAAATTAGGCAAATTGAAAATTAAGAAAGTCATTGACTTTATCACGTGACAGATTTGGGATTTTTGGAGTAAAGCAATGCTTTGTGTTTCTTGGCTTCTAGCCAAATTTAACAAACTTGGATTGGACCTGTGTTTCTGACTTCAAAATGATGATGTTTCCTTACCTTAAGGAGAGCATCTCGGAGATCCTATAGGCGGAGGAGCTTTAAGAATTAAAATTAAGTTTTGGCATCCCAAAACCTTTTAGAAGAGCCACTGATTAATGAGAAGAAATATAGGCCCTCGTGAATCTGATCATTTTCAGAATGTACCTTGCTAGTTCGGACAATTCACTGGCATCAGTGGCATGCATTAAAAGTTAAAAGGAGGACCAAAAAAGAAAAAAAAAACTTGGATTTTAATTATTCTTTGGGTTCGAACCAATCAACTTGCACGACGAAAATAATCTTTTCTCTACTTTAAACCGAGAATTGATTTAAAATTGGTTAACATTAGGTAGAAAAAGAGCACTTTGGTCGCTATAAGAATTTTCTGTTTAAGTTAATTGAAACCTTCATTTAAGTTTTAAGGTTAAAATAAATAATTAGTCCCTATACTGTCATCTTATTTAAATATCAGCTCTTATAATTTTTTATTTAGATATCAATTTGTATAATTTCACTAATTTAAATTTTGGTCCTTTAAGAGTTAATATTTTAATAATTAAAAATTATAAAGACGAATTCTTTATAAAAAAGTGACAAAAATATCTTAATAAGTAAAAATTATAGGGATTAAAATTTAAATAAATAAAAAATATAGAGACCAA
Organism: Ormosia semicastrata; assembly: GCA_029884595.1. Taxonomy (NCBI): domain Eukaryota; kingdom Viridiplantae; phylum Streptophyta; class Magnoliopsida; order Fabales; family Fabaceae; genus Ormosia; species Ormosia semicastrata. Next base: position 6,276,125 of record JAQQTO010000041.1, read on the forward strand.
TACTTTAATATTAGGGACCAAATCAAATAAGTGAGAATATAAAGATTGATATTTAAAAAAATAATTATAAAGACTAAATCCAAATTGAATAAAGTTATAGAGACTAATTATTTATTATAACCAAATGTTAATATAGGAACCAAATTGCTCCTTTTGTACAACTGGATATCACTATCAAACCCAAACCACTCTCACTAAAAAAAAGGTGAGCTAGATACTAAAATACAAGTGGTAGTTCCAAATTCTCACTAAATTTAACCTAGATTACATGTTTGAGTGTGACGAAATCTTAAATAATTGAGTTAGTTGTGCCATTCAAAACCGTGATGCTATTTGCTTAGATAATTTTATCGATCTTACTAAATATCTTTTATTAAATCATTTTAATTATTTAAAGAAAAAATATTAAATTTTTTTAGATTTTTAAGATATTAATTTTTTATTTCATAATTTTTATTTTTATTTTTAAAATTGGCCTCACATTCCTTGTTAGCAAAATTTTAATTTTTTTCAATGCAATAATGATTGAGCTTGGCTTCTCTCCCATTCGTACCTGATTGTGCTGCTAGCTAGCAATTCCATTGGACCACGGGGGAATTAACTCTCATTTTGTACACATTTCGAAGAATATCTTAGAAAATTAAAGTAAGGAGGAGGGGCAGGGATGTCTGTAAAACCTGTGACATTTTTATTGATTTCACATGGCAATTTATCTGATAATAATATGGATTTGGCTATTCCCAATATTCTCCGGGTTTTACTTGCATCCCGTGGATTTTGGACAAAAGCACAGATGCCAAGGTCCAATTATTATGGCTTGAAATGAAAATCAAGATATAAAGAATAATTTTAAATTCTTCTAATTATTTTTTATAATAATGATATTAAATAATTTTTTTAATTTTTAAGATATTAATGTATTTATTTTTTATTAAATATTAAAAAATTATTAAAAAATATTTTAAGAAAATACAAAAAACATATATGTAAATAGTATAGGTTAGCGCTGGAAGAGGACCATAATTATCATTGCCGAGCAAATCGTGATTTGTAAAGTCAAATACTTTGATAGTTGTGAAATTTGTCCCTGAAGATTATTAATTTGGTTGATGAAACCTATATTTTGTGGCCCACTAGGCTTGCTTTAGCTGTTGTATCATGTATTCTACTTGAGCTTTGTTATTCACATAACATTTTTTTGAGAAATAATTTATCTTCTTATTTAATCTTTTTATTAATTTTTTTAATTATTAAATAAAAAATATTAAATATTTTTTATATTTTTAAAACATTAGATATATTTATTTTTTTATTTAATATTTTTTTATTTAGTATTAAAAAAATATTAAAAAAATTAAGTAGGAGGATATAAATTACTTTATTTTTTACATCAAAATATTATATCTTCTATTTTAAGTAACAAAAAAGGGGAAATTTATTTTTCAAGACTTACTTTCTCTTTTTCTTATTTTAATAAAAAAGATCTAAATATTTGGTATAAAAAAAGATGTGCAAATAATTTTTTTCATTCTAGTTAGCATGCAAAATAAATACAAGGGAAACAATGTAAAATCTTAAGATAATGCTACTCTCAAAGTAATGCAGTCACAACTTCTCATAATTGAAAACATGAAGTTTAACCCAAAAAAAAAAAAACAATGGGGCCATTTAAGGTTGGATAGAATCATGTTTTTTATTGTCTACAATTGTGATTAAAATTAATAAAAGAGTTTCATTATTTGAATACTTAAAATATGACATACATCTCTACGATACTTTAATCATATGTGGATAAGATGCAAATCTCGAAGTCATATATATGGTATACTACGAGAACATGAAATTACACTCACAGTACGATGTCTCATACGAATGTTATATTCCAAGTATACAAAAATATTTTCGTTAATAAAAAAAATATGGGTGATGAGTGTGACGACTCAAAATCTTAACTGAAAATGATATCAACAGCTTCTAACACCACTTACACTCAAAGGCCCATGAACACTGATAATAATTTATACATTTAAATATTTGAAGTGTTAATTTTTTTTAGTTAACAACTGATCAACACTTCATCTTTGCTGTGTTCATGCAATAAAAGAATTCAACTTACTTAGTAATTGGAGTAGCATGTTCGATAATGAAACATTAAATGTTGCCACAAGTGGCTAAATGACGGGGTTGGACAAAAGCAGTTCCTCCAAAATGGTTGTTCATAAGCCAAGAATTAGGGTAAGTATACCCAACAATCCATGAATCTGTGATACAAATTGTCATATCAATTGATGTACATGTATAGCAAATGGGCCATTATCCCTTTTGTAACACAAAGGAAAATAAGAACACATAAAGTGTTCTCTCTCTCTCTCTCTCTTTTTGTATCCATATAAATTTAGAGTATAAAAGTATATTCACTTTTCATGTACTCCACCCACTGTCTCTATATTTTGATCTCGAATACCTTATTCCTGATGACCACCTTGATGAACTACAAATTGAGCCATTTTCCCCCAAGTTTTGGTCACAACATGATGTATATAGAGTTTTATATATATCACTGAGCTAAATTGTAAGCAGGTAGAATAGTTCAAGTGATTCCTCTCCTATATATATTCCAATTCTTAATTGTTCTATATCAATCCCAGAGCATTCCCAGCTTCAATATCCTAGCAGCATAGCTAGGTGCTATATATATAGATGTACCGGCAACATATTCATTTATTAACTTTTGAAGAAATAGAGAGAGAAAAGAAAGTGTGAGAAAGACATGTCAACGTCCACTTTTGTTGTAAGATGTGAGGAATTGAGCAAAAATTTATATTTTAAAAACTGAATTGATAATATTTTTGAATCATAATTTGATTAGTTTAATTAGTTAAATTTGTTATTAAATCATTATTGAATCATAGTTAAATTAAAAGATATTCAAATAAAAAATATAGTCAATATATAATTTAATCGATTTGGCGGTGCAGTCCAATTTTTAAAACTTTGAAAAAAAAAATAAATGGGGTCCAAATTTTCATCCCCGCTGACAAGCAAATATGTTGAAGGTGAAAGACCACCACCCAAAGAATGTACCATGCTGTGTCCCCACCAACGGACCTAACCCCACCGCCCACCTTCCCATCAATGACAAAATTTCATCCACTACCTCTTTGCTATTGTACAGTTGTATATCCAACATGTCCAAATTATAACCCCATTATAATATATTAGTGCATTGATAAGTACTCGTCTGTTTCAATCTGTATTTTTTTATTTGTAATTACTTATCTTTTTGTACCACTTATAATTTTAAGAAATGTATTTAGTGAGATGAGTATTTATTATGAGAGATGAGAATAGTGAATTTTGATCATTAAATTTTTCATGAATAGTCAAGATTGAAAGATAAATAGATGTGACTTTTTTAAGTAGTTACATAATCTTTAAATAACTGAACATCTTAATCATTCATGTATGATTGTATGATCAAAATTTATTTATCTCACCATCTTATAATAAAAATTTCTCACACTATATATGTTCTTTGTAACCCCCATTATAAAAGTTAGAAGTTATTTTTTTAAGTGAGTGGGACATTAATTACATATTTACATCAGTATGTAGATGAAATTTTAAAATCGAATCTACTTTATTCATGGATAAGTTGCGATAAGTTACTCTAACAAACAGAAGTAATTTAGTAAAATAAAAGAATCATTTTTTACTATTTTATCTTTCTTTTTGAATTAAATTTTGTTTGATAGTAATGACAAGTATGAAAAAAAAATGTTGGACACCGAAAAGGTCTATAACCTTTATTATAGTAATTGATACTTGTGCTTCTCCAATATTTTATGTCAGTAATTTTCAATATTCTGTACAACCAAAATTGCAAAAATCAACTGAAAAAAAAAAGTGCGGAGGAGGAGATGAAAAATGCAATAATATACACGCGCTTGAGAGGCACAAGGAAAGAGAGAGAAAGAATTGCAGCGATGAATTGGCTAAATCAACAAATTGGTAAGGGAAAGTCATAGCCATCATTCATTCATTATTACAATTGACACATGCAACTAAGTTGTACTCTTTGAAGTTGACATTTGAATGTGTGCGTTAGAAAGAGAGAGCGGGAAAGAATGAGATATTTTTGTGTGTATATAAATTTATCACGTTATATTTATATATGATAAATAAAAATTAAAAAAATAATTTTTTATAATAAATAAATTTAAAAAACCTGTTTATTTTTTTTAATTTTTTATTTCTTATATATAAATATAATTTAATAAATTTATATATATACAAAAATATCTTTAATAAAAATAATATTAAATACATATAATTATATATATTATTTTATATTTATACATTTTTATTCTAATTATATTATATTATATTTTTTTTTTTTATAAATATATTTTGATTCTTTCACTTCACACACACAAATGTGATATATGTGACATTTATGTGTTCTGTAGGAGGCATTATCGGAAGGAAAATAGGATCGAGCAGAAGAGGTGGTAATGGCGGTCGTGGTCAGTTTGATAACCCTATTATGGCCCGTTCTTCAAGAAGAGAATAATAAATGCAAAGGGTCAGAAGGAAACAGTACTACTTTGGCAGAACAGAAAAGAGGGTCCTGATGTGAGAGGTGAGGAAATGATTTTGTAATCGATTGCTTTATGATTGATGAACATTGAAAAAGTATGGATTTGACAGTGAAGAGAGAGAGAAAGTGGAGGAAAAAGTCATTTCTTAAAAAACTAAAGCTCTTTCATTTTAACTTTCACTTTTTCAATTCTGACATATCAAGAAAGTGGTCAGAGAAGAGAACTATTAATTATGAGGTTATGATGACTATATGATCAAGAATGCAGAGCATGCATGGCTTCCTTGACTTGATTAATGCAGTACACTTTGTAGATCATATTCGAGGAGGGAATTTTTTTTTTATATAATTTAAATGTATAATTTTAGGACATCTTTTGTAGTGTATAATGTGTTAAAATTTAAATTTTTTTATAAGTAATAAGAATTGTCACTTATTATTTTATTAATTATCATATAATGATATTTTTATAACGTGTAATAAATTTTAATTTTAATTCTCTGTGTGTAATAAATAAAGATTTATTATATAAATAATTAGAATCATAATTTATTTTAAAGACATTCATCACTTATCTAAATTGTTTTAAAATTATTTATTTTAAATTGTATAAATAACATGATTGATTTGAGAAAGATTTAATTATCTTCAAATTAATTATTTTTTCTTGAAAAAATTTGTTTTGATAAAATTGTGAGATGTTTGAGAAAAATGTGTAAAGTTAATTATAATCCAAAGATTATTTATTTTACACTAAAATTTAATTATAGTGAATTTTATTTTTTAAGCATTTTGATTATAATTATAATTTGAAATATTTACCAATATTTTATTATATAAAAGTAATTTTTTTATGTAATCAAACAAAACATACTATTTTAAAATTAATTTTCAATAAATATATCCAAACACAAAATTAACTGTCATAATTAATTATTAAAAAATAATATATATATAATTAATTATTAAAATATTTTTTTCTTTTTAGGATTCATCCGAACACACTGGTACTATGCTGCCAAAGGGGGAAGAATAGATTAGTGAGCTTTCTAATTAGTTTTTTCCCTCACCTTCTAAATGTGTGTTTAAATTAATTTATTTTGTATTAAAAATAACTTATAATTAAAAAATTGTGAAAGAACTTTTAAAAGATAAGCTATTATTTCTTCTAAAATAATCTTTTCAAAAAATGCTATTACTCTATAGAAGTGTAGCTAAGACTATGCTGATCGGCTAGGCGATGAAAGCTGAAAACTTGGAAGAGAGAGAAAAGGAGGAGGGTATGTGTTTGCAATTTTCTTTGCATTGTGGGCGTGTGCATGTTTGTGTGCAAAAAAATGCTGCACAAATAATCTCATATCTAAATTTTACCTATTAACATGTATCCGAAAGGTATGTTAATGATTAAAAATAATATTTATTACTTATTATTAATAATTTCAAAAAATATTAAATATTTTTTTGTATTTTTAAAATAATAAATATATTTTTTATTTAATATTTTAATTTCTTAATATGTGTCTTTAGGTCAAACATTTTTTATTATAAAAAACCCTTTAATTATAGCTGTTATTTACCTATTGAAATTCTTATTCTGTGATGATGAGAAATAGCGTTAACTCCATCAGAAGTGACTAAGCATTTTCCTTTGCATGAGTGGGTGAGTTAGAGGGATGAGTGACTGAGCTTTTACATCGTGCCTAGTTAAGGGCCCAGAGAAGCAAGGCTGACAATATCCTTCACGAAAGTCGCTGACTCTATTGTCTGCCCCGCATTTAAAGCGCGCTATGTTTCAGTAATGACCAACTGTTTGTACTTTGTAACTCACTACCGTATATACTTGTACTGTGGACTCTCATATACTACTAAGTACCTTACTACCATACCATCTTTTCTGCTTTCTTGATTTATGACTTTGTTCCCTAAACTAGAGAGTAGAGACCCAAGTCTTTTTTTTTTTTTTCTTAAAAAGCTTTTCACGAACATATAGAGGTTATCCTCACATTGTTGCACATCGTGAGTCTTATTATAGGAGCCATTTTCTCACACAATAATGTTATCCTCATATCATAAGAGAATAAAATTTCCACATCCTAACATCTTCTATGGTATATTTATTGTAATTTATATTTCACTTTGTTAGTAATCTATTATTCATCTTCTAACTACTATAAAATGTAAAATTTACGCCTTGTGTAACGCCCAATAATCATTATTGTTTCTCATAGTTATATAAGGAACTGCAAATTTTACACCTTGTATAAATTCTACCTTTTCCCCCCTTTTATGTTGGGTACCAGAATAGGAAAATGAAGTTCAGTTCAGCCACATCTCATATATGGATATGTCGTGAAGGTGAGTGGAGCGGGTCACGAGATGAAACGAAAGGTTACTGGTTTTGATAAACTATTAATGTTGAGACCCTCTTAGGAGGTCTTCTCTTGGTGGTAGGTTTTGATTGCTTGCAAAGTTAATGTCCTTTTGCTTTACTAATGCTAATATGCTATGCAATTGCTACCTCAGATTCCTTCTGAGCTCCCAATTACTTGAGCTATATAATCTATATTGAAATACCCTCTATGATAGTCTTTCTTGTGGTCGTTTATTGTATAATTAATCATCAACCCAGAAAATGCTGAAAATATAATTAATAAAAAGGTTTTCTAACAAGTAACAATTCCTTTTAGGATATTTTGTTAAGGAATCAAAAATTATAAACTAAAAATATTAAATGAAAAGTAAAACATTTAATGCATTAACAACTTTAAAAAATTATTTTTTATTTAGAGCACTTGTTAGTAAAACCCTTAAAAGAAATAAAAGAGAAAACATTTTTTTACTTGTCTTGATCTTGATCTTGAACCAAACTTAAAAGAAAATAATCAAAGTGGTAACTCAAATGATAAGAAAATTTAAGCTTAACAGTCGAGGGGCTCTTGGGATTTAAGTTTACAAGAAGGCACATATAGGGAGGAACAATTTTTGTAATCCAAACAAAGATTAATCTCACACTTAAAAAATTGTAAAAAAATCATAAAAGACCAAAAGATAAAACCTAAAGGTAATAATGTGGACCAAGAAGCTTGAGAACAGATGGGGTACTGGTCTAATTCAGCCAACAAGTTTACTAGTTTACTCTTGTCAGTCCCAATTACTTTCTATATTTTAGGGTCTTCTTATTAAATGGAGTGAGATTTGCCCTTGTTAATGGTATGTACCAATTAGGGGTATATCTCTAAATACCTACATATTTTGATAGTGTCTTCACCCTCAGGTTTGTTGGAAAACTTAAGATCAACGATGATCAACCTCTACCACATGTACGTGGTTAAAGGAAGGGACATCATTAAACAAAGGGAATGGAATAAGGAATAAGGCAATTGACTCAGCCTCAAATATTGTTTTAATATGGACTCTATGGGCTAGGGTGTAGCAGAAGAAACGGTCCTCATTGGAAGCCTATGCTTGCTATGGTTCATAAGGAATCAACTTGTCCAGTCCTTCTCACTTTCATTATTTTCTTTTTTCTTTTGGGAATTTAGCACTTGGTATATGTTTAGTTGCAACGCGTGTCTCCAACATTTTTCATAATTAGTACTTTTCCTTTTTCGTTTTGAAGGATTATTTCAATTACAGACAACAGTTAATCAACGAAACAAGTATAATTCAAATATTTTTTAAAATTTATTGGTTCCTATTTGATAAAATTAATTTTAGGGTAAAATGTGCTTTACTCCCCTAATTTATTACTTTTGTTGCACTTCCCACCCCTATTATATCAAATTAAGCACATTACACCCTAAATTAACACAATAAATTGTAATTTTTCCTTCTCATCCAATTTGTCTGTTAGTATTAATGGAATAAAAAGCACATGCATGCTGTGCGCATGACTGTTGGCTTAACAGACATGGCTAAAAGATAAAAGTGCCCTCTTTGTCTCCTCCACGCACAAGCACTACCACCTTTTAATCTTCGTGTTCACCTTAATAGATAGAGGCTTTGGGTTGTGCTGCTGTTTTAGGTGACATTTCTTTGCCTTTCATCTATTTGCTTTTCTTATCTTTTGGATGTCGCTTCCAGTAATAGTTGGAGATGGCTATGTGTGTAGAGTAGGATAATTAAAGTCTATGTTTTACTTAACCTGGAACACTTTATAGCAAAAGAGAAAATGGAACTTATGCTGAATTTTATGTCTAATCAATAAAATTAAATGATAAAATAATTTGTGTTGTGTATTTTTTTTCTTGATAAAATACATCTTTCTTATATATCTGGAGTTATTAATAACGCATAAAATAGATTAAATTATAAATCTGTAGCCCATGCTTATTATTTTGTCATAGTTGATACTATAATAATCTATTAACTCCATATCTGAGTTTATCACTAAAGTTTCGTGATCCCCTTGGGCCATTCGAAACCTTTGATTCAATTACGAAAGAAAGAGAAATTTTTTAGTGAAAATTTCTTATCTTAAATGTGTAAATTAATCTTTGATATGTGTAAAGTTATATTAATAAAGATATATATTTTTAATATAACTTACATAAATTTACATATGTAAAAAATTAATTTGCATAACTAAAATAGAAAGTTCTCACCTAAAAATTTCTCATGATGATAGAATAGGGTATAGAAAAGGATTTGTGCGAAAAGTAACTCTTAGCAGCTCGTTGTTTAGACGTGAGCTTAAACATTTTTTCTTTATCTTGATTAGAGAGCATGTTTATCTTTTAATCATGTTTATTTATCCAAAATTCACGTGCACAGCATGTGCTTTTTTGTATTGGTTAATAGTAACGGTCAAATTGGATGGAAAAAGAAAATGACGAAGGATTGTATTAATTTCAGGTGTAATGTGCTTAATTTAATATAATGGGGTGGAAAGTACAACTAAAGCAATAAATCAAGGTACAAAAACGTATTTTTCCTTAATTTTATTATTATTCATATAAGAGTATTTTAAAAAAGCAATAGTTCCCGCCTTAAAATCTTTTTTTTTTTTTTACATTAGAAACTAAACGAAACAAAACAACAAAGAACTAAGGACACAGATGAGTGACCCTAGGAGCATCAGCTAGCAGGAGAGTATGAAGCCCAAGAGGAGGAGCCTCCTAGCTAATAATCAAAACTGACGAAGAAGCTCCCAACTTAGCAAGAAAGTCAACACAATGATTAGCTTCTCTAAGGGTATGAGCAACGGTGAAACAGGTCAGACTTTGCGTTAAACAGATTTGACCTGTATCATAATTATAATGTCTGAACTTAACCTATAAACATTAAATAGGTCGATTTTTAAGATTTGACCTAACTTTTTTAAAAGTCTGGTCTGACTTGAAATTCTATTTAAAACTTTTTTTGCAATAAAATCTTTAAATAAACTAACGAACATCATTTTAAATAGGCTAATAGACCTATCTTTAAATAAGTCAACAGGCCTTTACATAGGTTAACAAACCTACCTTTTAAATAGGTCAACAAACATTTACATAAGCTAACAAGTCTAAGCTTTGAAATAAATCAGTTTATATTTTTGTTATAACTTAACACTTACCCCATACTTTTATAGATGTTCACTACTTTCTTACTCTAATGTTTAGTCAATGTGAGACTTTGAGGTATACCAAATTACAATTACAGGGTGTGTCTATGTGACATGTGTAACACCCTAGCTTTGATACCAACTAATGTAATACCCTAGCTAGGGCATCACATTTCGACTCCGACTCATAATCTGAAAATAAGTTCGCACAAAGTTTGAGTTATAAAAGATGAGTTTCAAAATTTCTTCTTTACTGAAACGTAAATTTACTAAAAATATTAGATAATATTGAAAATCATATTTCAACTATTCATTATGCAATATTGACACCAATTAATATCACAATTTAAAGAGAAATATAAAATTAACAGACTTATTTTTTTATTTGACAAGAGTAAACCCCATGACGGGTCCTACTTAATAGCACGGTACAACACTAACGAGAAACTTTAACATACTTATTCCTTTTTCTGTCCATCTTGATGCATCAGACATCTGTTCCTTTGTCAACACTGCACACCTTCAAGTCCTGAATGTCCATTCCTTATTGTTATCACCAATCTCAGAGTATCCATCGCCCGTTATGTCTAAGACAACTCGATCCTTCTATTATTTGATTTTAACAGTACAGACACAACAAAATAGCATAACAAAGAGGTGAGATCACCTACACCAATACCAATATGGCAGCACAGAGATAACACAAACAGTAATATTATACAGGTAGATCATACCATAATCATGCTATCAGCATTAATCAACTATCATCATTTAATCATTTATCAGTTCAATCATCATCCAAGTACTCAAAACAATTGTCATAACCAATAACCAATATTCCCCAATTAATATATCACACAGATATAAATGCTCAGATTTATGCATATGTACAAAGACTCATTTTATCGAAAACAACTCCATAGAGGTTTTCACAATTTCGAGAAGAATGCTCTGGTTAATTGTCAGCCTTAACCCAAAGGCAATCTCCCAGTTGTTGAAAAGAATCGTGTTCTTGTCAGGTATCGTCAATGCGTTGCAATAGACTGCATCGCCAAGTGGCACAGGGTACTTGCTAGCTAACTGCCCACCGGTCGACCGTGCTACTCGACGCCTCAAGATCCATCATAGACCTCAATATCAATTTTCATTTCTCTTCAACCACAAGGGCCATAATAGCTATTAGCTATATTTTATACAATGCACGAATATATCAAGTGCAAGTCCAACCCCAAAGGGCCAAATCTTTTCAATTTCATTTGTACAATGCACGAGTATATCAGTGCAAGTCCAACCCCAACCGGCCAAATCTTTTCAATGCATATATAATGCACCAAATCCAAATACGGGCATCTCTTTCCAATGCATATAAAATGCACTAAATACTAATCATAGGCAAAACACGTCACTCTCTCATACAGTGTCCATACACTGGTTAAACAGTAATTATACTGTATTTTCAACACAAAATCATGTCATCATGTTTTCATAGTTATAAAACACTTTTGCCGTATTTTCACAAGATTGCGCAACATTTTCATTATGTTTTCACAATTCCAAAATGTTTCTGTTATGTTTTCAAAATATCGTAACACTTCTGTTGCATTTTCAAAATTCTGAAACGTTTCTGTTATATTTTCACAATACCGTAAAAATATTCTATTACTTTTAAATCACATAGTGATTTTTCAACAAGACGTCAAATATTTAAACTCACGTAAAATATTTAAACGTAATTCAAATCAACGTAGAAATATTTTAACATATTTTAAATCGCATAGAATATTTTACTATATTCTAAATCGCTTTTAAGATACATAAATCATTTTTCACCACAATTCTATTACGAAAAATATTTCTTAACCTTCAAAAATTCCATTTCATCCTTTCTCAAAATATTATGACTTTGTACTTCATTTTTCACATTTTCTTACTCAAGAAAATCTTTTTCCACGTTTCTTTACTCAAGAAATTCTTTTTCAAATATAATCCACAAAATTACTTTTCCATTGATATAAATCAATGTTTCAAATCTTAAAATTTCCAAACGTACTTCAAAACTTGAAAATAAGTTATACTTGAGTAAATTCTCAAAATACCATTATATTCTCCATTTTCCCCCAAATCATTTCCAAATTAACCTACTTCAAAATAAATTAAAGTTTGAAAACATTTTCGTTTACAAAACTTAATTTTTCAAGTGAGTAAAATACTCTGATTCCCTTTTCAAATTTCTTGTATTAAATCAATTATATTTTCACTTGAAAAATTACTTTGTTTCATCAAAATCTAGGCATTACTATTTGAAAAATTATCAAAACATTTTTTCTTTTAAATTGATATGATTTTACACAAACAAAACCATTAAAGTTTTATTTTCAAAAACCAAAGTACCGATTGGTCATAAAACAAACCCATTTGTTCAAATTCATTTTCACTTTCTTTGCAAATCATTTTTCATTCTTAGTCAAAAATCTTTTCCTTAATATATATTTTCTCAAAATCACTTTTTATTAATCTAGTCCTACAAAATCATATTGAGTTGATTTAATTATTATTTCTTAACTTTAAATTTCCTAACGTTTTCCAAAACCCAATAAATAAATTCTCTATTAGAAATTTTAAGTTACAAACGTTTTCCTTTATATTTCTAAATCACTTCTAAAAATTGATTAATTTGAAGTTCAATACTTTCAATCTCCTTTTTCTTTTATTTATGAAAATTTCACTTCACTTAATTTATAACACTTAATTCCCTTTTCAAAAATCTTTATTTGAAAATTCTTGTATTTCATAGGATCAAAACATTTTTCTAAATTATCAAAACCTTATAGATGGCCATTGGAACCATGAAATATTTTTCTTCTAACTTAAATAAATTCCATTCTTGTTTCTACACAAAATAAATCAATAAAATTTCATTCTAAAATTTGTGTTCATGTTTTCTAAAAAAAAAATAAAACTTTAGTTTATTTTCCATACTCCTCAAATCAATTCAATTTTATTCTTCCATAAACATATTAATTTGTAAACACCTATTTTGAGGTGTCTTGGCCGAAATTCTCATTGTTCTAGGGATCAAAATTTAATTTTCTTGTTCTTGAAAAATTTCAACATTGACCCTCATCAAGGGCATCAAAACCGTAGCTCTTCCTTGGCCATTGGAACCAAGATCAATTTTCTTTCCATCCACACATCATGGCATACATATATATATTTCATCATAAATATCACAAACATGCCATATACTCATCATGCATATTATAAGTATACTATCAAAGTCATAAAATCATGCAAAACATATTAAGCATAGACAAAATAATCAAGGCACAAGAAAATAAAGCAAAGCTCATAAACACACAATTAATTATTACATGACCATGGATTGGAATTCTCACATGAATTCACAATTCATCAAATATAAGACCATCTCCCACCACCATAATTGATTGGTGAGATGGATCTCCCTCTTACCTCTTGAAGATCCTCAAAGTTTCTTGATTTTGCTTCTCTTTCCAAGTCCTTCAACACCAAGGGCTTCTCAAATTCAAAACAAAATACATAGAAATTAGTATACTAAGCTTGATTAAGAGGAACCATGGATCAAACATGGTTTAGATCATGAAAAAGAAAAGAATAAATGAAGTTTCCTTACACTTCACCAACAAGAACTCTAGAACTTGATCTTAGTAAAAGTCCTTCAAGATGGAAAATTTAGAAAAAGTCTTCAACATGAAAGTTGTTTAGAATAAGGTAAGGATTCAAGATCTATGGTTGGATTAAATTAAACAAACCATGGAACAATCATGGCTTAGAAAATCATAAACATGAATTTAAACCATAAAAACCAAAGTTTATCTCTAGGAAAGTAAGGTAAAAGTGGGATTTTGAAGCACTTAGAGTGGGATTTTGGGAAAACTTTCTAAATGAAAAGTGTTTAGAATGGTGTTTAGCTTTAAGAAATGATAAAAGTGAAAATTATAGGTGATGGATAGTGTATTTGGGTGTAGAGACCGAACCAATGGAGAGAAAATGGAAGGAAAAATGGTTGCTTGGTTCTTGGGATTTTGAGAGAATAAGATGGAGGCTTTTTTGGTGAAGTAGAAAAATGAATATGGAGAGTGTAACCAAAGGTGCTGCTGCCGTGGGAGTGAAAGAATTGAGATATATGAATTCATTTAGCATAATTGAAAATTTTATCACATGACTTGCACAAAGTCTTCCACTTTGTCATCTTTTTCTTTGGCCTAAAAAGGCTATACAAGCATGTCTAAACATGTCTCCTCCTTCCTAACACTCCAAAACCGTCCCCCTTCATCATGTACTCCAAAGTTGTCATAATTACTTGCTAATTGATTAGTTAATTCATTAGATTAAGTTTCCTAATCAATCTTAACTAATTTTCTAATTACATAACTAATTAATTAGACATATTATTTCATATATTATAATCTCTAATTAAAATTAGGATATCTAATTAAGAATTAGATTATAACAATTTAATATTTAATTTAGTTTACTTGACTTGTTAATTAGGCCATTATTTGAAGCATTTCTAGCCATTGATTAATTCAATGGTTAGGATTTTAGGTAAACTTTTAATTTAGAAGACTAAATCTAAGCCATTGGATCTTTCTCCTTTAGATTCTAGCCATTAGATGTGTCTCCAATATAAAGGGTCAAGATTACTTCTTCTTACTTTTAATCCAATGGTCATAATTAGTCTTTGCTACTTTTTAAGACCAAATCTCCACCCTTGATTAATTCTTCATCCAATGGTCATAAATGGTCTTTGTCACTTTTTAAGACCAAATCTTCACCCTTGATCAACTCTAAATCCAATGGTTGTAAATGGTCACTTTATATAATTAATTTTACACCGTTAATTAAATCTACGGTTGATATTGAAGCTTGCCTAATTAAGTTTATTCTCACACCATTGATTAAATCGATGATGATTATCTTATGTTTCTTTATTAAATTTATTTCTTAATCGTTAATTGAATCAATAGTGGATATCCAAACCACCAATGTTGACTTAAGCAATATAATTTCTATTTTTATCTACTAAAAATCTCACGAAAGAATATATTTACTATATTTTTATCTTCCGATAAATAAATACAGTACAAAATAAATTTTCTAAAACTGTTTCTGGATTCAGGTTTAGTAAAATCCCCTGTCTCCGTCTAAACAGTATAAATTTTTCTATGCGTAGAAAAATTTTCACTTTGCAGGACCCACCTAGGACCATTGGGGCTCACATACAGTCAAAAATTTCATAATCATCCATAAAATCACAAAAATTAGAAAATGCACAAATATCAAATCAGATTACGTAAAATAATTACCTAACGGTAAAAATTAAATTACGTAAAGTTTTCTCCGGCCCAAAAATTTTTATTTTCCTGACATGGAGTAAATCACTCAAAACGATCAAGTACGCTAACGGAATAAACAAAATAATTTTACAGTATTCAGAAATTACTAAATAGTAAAATTCTGTTAACTGTCAAAATTACTATTTAAGATATAGGAAATTTGGGGTGTTACAACATGATCATTCATGGTCGAGTTTTTTTAGTGTTTGGTGAATGTAATGATTTACTTCTTAACTAATGCTCCCTACAAGTTCATTCCAAATTACAAAACTACTACTAAGCCTGAAGAAAAACACAAGCTTGTGACTTTGGATTTAGCCACACACACTACTACAATGATCATTCCATAGTCTTCAACAAATATACATGAGGAAAATAAAAAATCCAAAAATGCAGCAAGCTGCACACAGTACTTTAGAATTACTTAACAACATAGCAAAGGATGCTCATTTTCTTACCTAATTCATGTATGGCTGCATGGAGGAAACATGGTGGATACACATGGAAGCTGTCAACATGACACGCTTCATTACAGTATGATCTAGTTTTTTTAGTGTTTGGTGAATGTAATGTTGATTTGGTTTTCTGTTTTACTATTCATTCTTTTTAGCTTTAGTTCTACTATTCTAACAACTGAACCAAGTATCAGAATTGGTAAGGAATTCAAATAATCTCTTAAACAACCAAGATTATTATAATTACTTCCAGCCACAAAAGTTAAATTGTCATATACATGATTGACATATAATTTCCACAACCAAGTCCCACATCGACCAAAGATTGGAGTAAAAAAGTAGTGAATATCTATAAAAGTAAGTGGTGAGTATTAAGTTATAACATAATTTTAATATGCTATTTTCATTCTAACTTACTAACTTAGGTTTTATTTACTAATTTTTATTAAAATTTAATTAAAATATATATTAATATATTATAATAAATTAATAATTATAATAATATATATTCTATATTATATTATATGTAGTTAAATAGGTCAGGCAGGCCTGCCAAACTTAAAAGACCTATTAGATGACCTGAGGCTTGACCTTTTTAGTTAAACATGCTTTTAAAAAAGTCTTAACCTAACTTGTTTAATAAACAAGTCAAACCAGACCTCAGGCAGACCAGGCCATAGGCCCCTAACAAGCGGCCTGACCTATTTCCACCCCTAGGTATGAGGGATATGAAGCTCCCAATCCCTCTGTATGAGTGAAATAATATCTCAAATAACAACACCAAATAAGTGAAATCTAGGAGTATCAGCTGAAGTTATGAGTCTCACAGCTTCCAAATAAGCTGAAGATATACAACTAAACCATGTTTAATAACCAAAAGCTCAGTCAACAGGATCGACACCTTCCCAGTGAAACCAGAAAATATAGCCATCCAATCACCATAAGAATCCTTGAAAATACCACTATAGCCAGCCGTAGTATGATTAAGACTACTACCATCGACATTCAATTTCATAACATCCTCGTCAGGTATGAGCCAACCTTAGTGGGAGGCTTTACGACAATAAGATTGAGATCCATCACATTGTTTAGGTCCAAGCACATATGTCTAATGTTGCTCATCACCTTATGAATGGACCATTTTCCATGTCTAAGATGCAATTGTTCCTCCAACGCCAAATCCACCAGGATATGGCAAGAAAAATGCGAGAGAGGTTTCCCTTTTAGTGTTCTTTAATCCAAGTAAGAATATATTGTTGAAAGAAACTACCACCAAAATAACAACCAGATCTA
This sequence comes from Ormosia semicastrata, assembly GCA_029884595.1. Classification (NCBI taxonomy): domain Eukaryota; kingdom Viridiplantae; phylum Streptophyta; class Magnoliopsida; order Fabales; family Fabaceae; genus Ormosia; species Ormosia semicastrata. The sequence goes on from JAQQTO010000041.1 coordinate 6,293,396, forward strand.
AACCGAACCTTTTTGGCATGCGGGCAATCCCACAAACAATGAATAAGGCCTTCAACTTGACCAGAGCATCTACAACAGAGAGGAGAAGAAGACATCCCACGGTGGAAATGAAGGGAATTTGCTGGTAAGGAACCATAAAGAATCAACAAGACCAAGAATCTGACTTTCTCAAAAGTTGAATATGCCAAACCGAAGGCCACAATGAGTTAATCTCCCACGAATGACTCATTTGAACAACCTACTTATACGTATTTGATCCTGAATACACGCCAGATCCATGCCCTTTCCACAACCAACAGTCCTAAAAAAAACTCATGGAAAGGATAGGAATGTGGGATAACTTAGCTTGAATCCAATCTAGGATGAGTGAAGAAATATATGATTGAAATTCCAACAACTATTAAACCACACATCTTGCACCTTTAAATGGGAGTCATTGATGTTCATAAAGTTAGCAAGATCACATAAGCAAACATCCTCAAACCAATCACTATAACACAAAAAGCTATTTCCACATCCAAACTTGACACTAAAACTATCTCTCAACACATTCCTCGCTTTAATAATCACACGCTAGAGATAGGATGAAATCATAGAGGATATACCCTAGAGAATGGTCTCATTGTGAAGATATTTGTGTTTTAACACTTGAACCCACAACTTTTCTGGATCATATAGCCAGACCCAAATAAGTTTTCTCAAGAGGGCCACATTACTAATCCTAGAATCTCTCACACCCAAACCACCAATTTGTTTAGGAATGGAGACCGTATCCCAATTGACCAAATTGAAGCTCCTAATAGCACCATTCTTACCCCTAAAGGAAGCTTCGAGTGGTTTTATCCAAGTTATTACAGATACTCTAAGGCAACCAAAGAACTTGCATGGTGTAAGTAGGAATAATAGCAAGCACAGACCAAGCAAGACAAACTTTACCCGCTTTGTTTAACAAATTGCTCTTCCCAGAAACTATCTTGTGTTGAGTTTTCTTAATTATTGGGTTAAAAACTGATTTCTTCACTCTCCCTTTCAAAAGAGGGAATCTCAAGTATTTTCCAAGATCATTAGCAAAATGAATGGAATAAATACTTGTAATATTTTCCTTTCTTCTTCTAGAAATAGAATGAGAAGACATAACTTAGGACTTATCAACATTAACCTTCAGTCCCTAAGCTTTATAGAAATCATGTAAAATTTGGTTTTCCAACCTAACTTGCAAACTCTTAGCTTTATAGAATAACTGAATATTATCTGCAAAAAATAAATGCGAGATACTTGGGCCACCTTGAGAAGCAAAAATTGGTTGCCACTGATTTTTCACCACCTTCTAGTTTATAGCAAATGCCAACTTCTCTATACAAAGGATAAATAAGTAGGAAGGCATTGGGTCACCTTGCCAAAGGCCCCTAGTTAGAGCAAAGGAATCCATCTTCTAGCTATTCCAAAGAAAAGAAAGACTGGAAGATCTAACACAACACATAATGAGTCTAACAGAAATGTCTGGAATACCAAAGTCCCTGAGGGTTACCTCTAGGAAATCCCAATTAATTATGTCATAGGTCTTTTCAAGATCAATTTTAAAGGCCAAAAGGGACTATTTATTCTTAGTTCTATGAATATAGTGCATTACCTCTTGAGTCACAATAGCATTATCTGTTGTGCCTCTACACGGGATAAAACTACTTTGAAAAAGTCAATCAACTCATCAAGGAAGGCTCTTAACCTATTCACCAACACCTTTTTAATATTTTATACACCACATTACAAAGGCTAATAGGTTTAAAATTCTTCAAATGTGTGGGGTTGTCAGTTTTTGGAATCAATACAATTAAAGTATTAACAATGCTAGCATCCAAAGAACCATAACCAAAGGCCCTTCTAACAAGTTTTCAAATATCCTCCCCCACAATATCCCAATGTTGAAAAAATCAAACTGAACCGATCTAAATAAACCATAAAACTTGCCAATTCATTTAACTCATTCAAAAATAGTTTTTGAGGTAATTAAAAGCTCAATGCCAAGTTACAAATGTCTATATATAAGGCCCAAAAAAGGCACAAGAATGTTTGTCTCATCTTGACTTTTATATAAGTTATATGCTCAAATGTTTTACTCACTATTGTACGTGAGACTTATAAGTATGACATCATCTTAACTTTTATATAAGTTGTATGTTTGAATACTTCACTTATTGTATAGTGTGAGATTTTGAAGTACTAAGTAACATAATATGAAATATTAATGTTAGTTTATTCACTACAAAAAAAGACTAAATTGTGAGAGTTTTTTCTGGGAGTTATCAAACGCCATAAATTAAAATAAATTATGGGAGTTTTTTTTCCTTTCAGTAGAGGTTATTAACCCCCACAGATTGAAAAAAGTGTGATTTTCCTTTTGTTCCCACCTTCTGATTTCGTTTCCCCCCCAAAGTCCACCCAGAGTCCCTTTCTCTCTCATTCTGATTTCTTAGATCCCCCCTCTCTCTCTCATGTTTGTCTTTCTCCCTCTCACTCGAGTCCACTCCAAGGAGCGCCACCCCCATTTCTTCCCCCTCACTCTGTCCGTCTTACCACTGCCTTGATCTACGCCTCATCACTGCCTCATTGCTGGTTCATAGTTCCATAATGAGCCAGCGCGTCCCTATGACTCGAACGGTTCGACTCGGCCGACTCCAGCCTAAGCCCCCGGTCACCGCACCATCTTCTGCAACGATCGCGAGGCCAATCTTCCCAATTCAAGGTTCTCTCGCTTTCTTCCTCCTCATTCACCTCACTCTCCTGTTTTCAGATTCTGTTATTTTTTCGTTTTTGTTGCTTCCACAAGTTGCGACTCTAGAATCGTGATTTTAATTCCAGGAACTTGAGTAACTTCATTTCTGTTGTTTCCATTTCTGTTGCTTTGGTATATGTGACATGTGTAGGGCATTATCAAGTTATGATTGAAATGATAAAAATTTCTAGTAGAAAAATGGCGTGGAAATCACTAATGGAATTCAAGTTTAAAATGCATCCAAATGGGTGATGGTATACTAGAGACTTAGGCAGAAGAATGTTGTTCTAGAACAATTCTTGTCGTTTGTTAGTGGAATTGGCCTTGTGATTTGAAATGTGAAATGTCATCTTGCTGGTTCAATTTGACTGATTTTAGTTCTACAAATGATGATTTCTGTTTTACTTAACTTGAATTCATATTTAATCTCTAAGTTACTCTAGAAGAATCTTCAGTCACCAAAGGAAAAGAAAGCCTCTTGATACCTGAACACACTGGGGTATAGAGTCTCATTTATCGTAAAGCAAATCTACATGCTTGATGCTCTGATCATGTTTGCTATACGATACATTGGAATCTCATTTTGTGTTTGGTTTCTTATTTTTCCAATTATTTATTAATCTAGTAAGTTTGCATATTATGGCCTCTTGTAGATTATTGCCTCTTCGTTAGTCAACCGCTGCCCTCATTGTTTAGAAATTCAAAGTATTGTTCTTGCTGAAGCAGAGAGTATATGATTTTGCATCATGATTCTTCCTTTAATACTTTGTTTAGCCACATTATAAATTTATAAATTTACATCAATATATCAATTCTATATTTAAACTTGTTATGCTTTTCAGGTCATGGTTACTTAATGTTAGGAAGTGTGGATTCGTATGGTTATGTTATTGTATCTAAACTAGATACTTCAGGTAAAGGTACTTTTTTTGTTTTTACCTTAATCATTCTGACTTTACTTGTGATGATAATTGATTTTAAGTTGAACTTTGCTTTGAAGAAGAAATGTACTAGCCTTCATTTATAAAGATTTTTTTTTCATTTTATCAAAATATATATTCACCCTCAATTTATGGATAATTTTATGTTTCCCTATAGTTTTTGATGAAGTTGGATTTTTGTGTTGCCTATTCAAAAAATAAGGAAAAGTGTGTGTATATATATATATATATATAGCTTGCTATCCTAAATCTGATCAACATATCCTATTAGTGCATATCAGGTTAAGGGAAAGAATTTGTCTAATGTAGAGATATTTTTTTAATAGCTTCTTGTGCTAAATGTGATATGCATTTCTATTAGTGTATATACCAGCTCAAGTGAAAAGTAGTTGCTCTGAGAAATACCCCATTATAGCCTTGCTTTTTCACAGTATATATGCATTTTTATTAGTGTATACGCTCTAATATATACAGAAATGCATATACTTCACCTATGTCTACGTCTTGATTAAGAATTGCAAAATAGTGGTTTTGTCTAGTTCATTTACAATTTTTGAATTACCAGAGCAGATTAAAATTAATGGCTTCCTTTTAGTCATTTTGGCTATTTGCTATTGGTTTTTTTATATCTTGCATCTTTTATTCGTGTAGGGCCAACAAAGATGTGATTGTTTATGCGTGCAACTGTAGTGAAGAAACTCTTGAGAGGGCTAAAGAGATTATAAGTACCACCACTGTTGTCTCTTTTAAGCATCGTTTCCATACATTCTGTTGTGATCTTTCCACTAATGGGTTCCCAAAATGGTTGGCATGCAACCCTTGCCAAGATAAATTTTTACAAAACCAGTCCAGTTGCTTGTCAAGTTTCTCACTCTACCTCTTTGCTGCTAATTTATGCTACTAGTTTATGTTATTATCGGCTCCGTAAAAAGTTAGGCTTAGTTCTTTCTGTTTTCCTCCAGATGTCAAAGAGGATAATGAACAACATTTTACCAATTCATATTCATCAGAAGATTGTGACTCTTGTGTTGGCGGAGTAGACTTTGTAACATTGGTATGATCTTTTCTCCTTTAAAATTGTCATAAAGTTCAATGATATGGTGCTTCCAGATCTTGAGCTTACGTTGAGCCAAAATCAGCATCTTGAGTTATTTTAATATTTATTATTTCATATCTTTCTCTTTGCTACCAATATCTCTTGACTAAATATTCCTAATCCTAACAACATATGTTAACTACTCCTCATAGTTTCAATTTGGAAGATCCATGCATTCCGGGATAGTCATATGGTTTATGATTGTTTTGCCTTAGTGATGCTTAATCTTTCTATGTCATCTCTTTGAATTCTTTCACACACAACGTTTTTATCTCTAAATTTATAAAATAAGTCTTAAGACTCATAACTGAATGGTGTAAGTTAAAAATTAATGACCTCTCATTGTGTAAGTTGCTTGTTTTGATGTGTAATGTCAGATTTTTACTCTATCAGCAGTACCGCTGGAAAGGATGCCAAGGTCCATCAAGGAATGTTTTACCGTGTTAAAGCCAGGAGGCATGGTTTTATTTAGGGACCATGGTAATAAACAAACTGACCAACTTATTATGTCCAGAATTTTTGGGAAAATAAATCTATAGCTTTGTGGTATTTTAGTAAATCCTTTATGTCATTAGTTTACTAATTAGGTTTGCTCAATTGATTCCTTCTACCATGTTATGAGTGACAAGCACAAAAATGTCCTATTAAAAATAGAATTGGGTAGTAAACATGAATTGCACTTTTGGTACTTCGTATTTATTTATTTTAATGGATTCTTTGAGAACTAGTGTTGTAAGTGTTGTAATTATATTAATTATATGTTCATTTATTTCACTCAGGTGATGCTTCAAGTGAATCTACTATGTCATTGGATGCAAGAAGATCATCTGGTAGTGGCAACACAAACCACCAACAATATATTTAGAGTTGATTTTTTATGTTCATTTATTGTGGCACTGCTAGCTTTAGGTTATTAAGAATTTTAAGTTGTAAGTTAATGTTATAAGGGATGAATTTATTTAGTTTATTATTGATTTGAACTTATGATGTTTATGTTATTATGAATAATTTTAATGCAATTTAATTTACATTTATATCAGCAGTTTTATAAAATTAATTGTTTTGATTGTCCATCCTAAACGTTATTAGAATTCAAAATTAAATATGTACTAAATCTTTTTTTTTAATCATCAGATGAATTGTAGCGGTTTTAAAACCCAAGAAAGTAAAAAATGTTGTTTACAACAATCAAATAGTAGTGGTTTTAAACTTCTGTAATTTTTTGATAAATAGAATCAGACAACTAGATAGTGAAGGTTAAAAACCGTCACAAATTGAAAAAAAACCGCCACAAATTGTGGGAGTTTAAAACTGTCACAAATTAAAAACTAGATAGTGAACGTAAATGCAGTATTTTTTAAAACCGCCACAATTTAATTAGCGGGGGTTAAAAACCCCCGCAAATTGAAAAAAAAAACTGCCGCAAAATAGCGTATTTTTTGTAGTGATTACTTAATATATTATATGGTATTAAAAAATATATTTAATTATCACCGATTCAACTACGATCGAACCAATGAACTGTGAACAAGTATTTTCACTGGTTCAATAACCGGTTCATTTTTAAAAACATTACAATATCCTAATATTGTTTGAAGAAAAAAAGATTGGAAAGCATCCGGATCCGAAGCCTCAAAATCAGTTTTGATCACAAAAAATCTAATCTTGAGTTACATTTATTAGAAACGATATGAATTAATTCTGAAAATACTTGTTAATAATTTTAACTAAACAACTACAATTATTATGAATGAATTTGGACTGATAAAAATGATTTTGGAGGATTGAAAATATTAAACAAATATGCATATTCATCAACTAACACGTTATTATAAACAAAAAGTCCGTAAATGAGGCAAATATAATGTAATTACATGGGATATTGGGCATACAAAAATTTTAAGAATCTTACTAACAATGCTTTAAGGGTATTATTGAGAGAAACAAAACAAAATTACCTTTTGTTTGAGAGATTAATTAATAAGGGAATGAAACTGAAATTGGTTACATTGTTTGGAAGTTAAAATATAAAAATATTAAATAAAATATAAAAATATGAAATAAAATATAAAATATTTACTTTTATATTGTGTTTGGATTTCTAAATCTATTCTCACTTGTTTTATTCCATTTTTTAATTAATAAAAAAGCATCCTGTTTAATCTTTCATTAAATCATCCAAACAACTTAAAGAAAAATATTAAATATTTTGAGTTCTTAAGATATTTAATGCATTTACTTTTTATTTAATACTTTTTTATTTTAATTCTTTGACTATTGTCCTCATTCATTAGTAAATCTCAATTTCTAAAACAAGTGTCATATTTTCTTTTTTATATTATGAGAATTCACTTTAAAATTAAAGTTTAATTTTGATATATTGTCAATATGAAAAAATTTACACTTGCATTTAATGATATGTTCATGTCATTTAATGAGTTTGGCTATATTAACAATTACACGAGTTATCAAATTCGTTAAATAATGCAATAATATGTAATTAGATATAAGTGTAAAATAAAAATTATACTAAATTCTTAAAAAGACAAAACTTAGATCAAGTTCATTATAATATTCTTTCTATCTATTTTTCAAATCGAACAATGACATGTGAATTTTTTTTTCAACTCAACAATACACACTTACCACTATTAAATAGTAGTTAGTTAGAAAAAAATATATATATATCATTATTTAATTTGAGAAATAAATAGAAAAAATATAAAAAACTTGAGTTAAGTTTTGTCCTTCTTAAAATTATCCATGTAATACTATATCAACATTGAAGCAGACATTTATTGACTCGTAATTGTTAGTTTCACATAACTTTGGTTGTGATTCAGGGAGTTACGATAATACTTTTATGGGTTTGATGATCATGAAGAATTATTAACTATTTATTAATTTTAGATATATTTAAAAGTTTATAAAATATAATTATAACTAATAAAATATTTAATAATTTAATTTATTCTTTTAAATTTTTTAATCTCAGCATGAAAATATACCTTTGACTAAATTATAAAAGTGATTTAGTCAAGTGCGTGTAAACTCTTGACCTAAACACTACTAATTGTAATTTAAAAAATAAGCATTATTACTTAATAATTGAGAGAAATTATTGTATGCTACTGAAGTGGCAATAAATGTATGCTCCATGACTGTCTACACTATTAATTTTAGACATATTCACTAAAATTTTAACTTTCTAACTTAAAATCAATGATAAAGATAATTATGTGCACCATAAGTATATAATAATTTCTCAATAATTGATGAGTCACTTTTTATATGCAACAAAAAAAATTCTTACTAAGGTGAGTCATCACTCATCAGAAAACATGTCGACCTTTAAGGTGTTCAATAATCCCGGCCATGCACCTATCGTCATCCTATCCTGAAAAGCTTTCATAGGTCATGTCTTCTCTATCATGAGAAATTCTTTCTTAGAGAAAGAATTTTCTTTCACCACTAACTATCTCAATCATTCATTTCATGAGAATCCCGTTAATTTTATAAATCACATCATAATTTGTATGATATAAGATTCATATGGAGTGGAGGAAGAAAAAGGTGCATATAAGAATATCCAAATAAGAGTCACAAATATTGGTCAAGGAATAACTTTATTTATTTTTTGGTCTTAAATAAGAAAAACCAAAGTGATGAAAACCCTGTCTGTCTGTGTTCGTCGGACTTCGAATTTTTTTCGTACCTATCAGTTGTGGGCTATATGAACTCTTAATGGTGCCTATGGGCATCAAATGGCAATCTGAAATGGACTTCTTATTGGAACGAGCCCAATAACTTCAATTTTTGTATCCACCTTGACTTGGGCTCAATTGACGGAAACAGCTTTTTGAAGGCACAAAAGAGAATCAGCCGAATGGATGCACTGCTTTCTGGACCTCCACCCAACTCTAGTATTACGGCTGTGCCCAAATAGCTAAGTATCTGGACCTGCGATTGCATCTCCTTCCATTCATGCAATATCCATAGAGGCCACGGAGAATGTAAGAGAAGGCGAGACGAGAACATTAATTTAGATTTATATCCATCAACATTTGCATTCGGATCTATTGTTTTGTCTAGGGGTGATCACGGGTCGGGTTGGGTCGGGTTTGGGAGTAAAAAAAATCCAAACCAATTAAATGAGATCGGGTCGGGTCGGGTCGTGGAATTTTTTCCCGAGTAACCCGAACTGAACCAACTCGATTAGAATCGGATTGGTTCGGGTTGGATAATCGGGTTGGTCGGATTCACGGGTTGGATAATCGGATTCGCGGGTTGGGTAATCGGGTTCGCGGGTTGAGTAATCGGGTTGGTCAGATTGTGCACCTTAAGTGGTTGGATTAGACAAAATGACATCGTTTTAATTGGGTAATCGGATCATCGGGTCGGGTCATCGGGTCGGCTTTTTGAACCCGTCACCCGAACCAATTAATGGACGGGTTGGTCGGTTTTTACCCGAACCAACCCGAACCAATTAAGTCAGGTCGGGTCGAGTTGCTCGGGTCGTTGGGTCGGATTGAGTATTTGTGCACCCGTAGTTTTGTCTGTGTTACAACCTTTAAAAAAAAAAAGAGATTATTTTATATGAATATAATGATTAAAAGAAGTGCCTATGAAAATCAGAAAGTTATACTCTAAATAACTTATTGTTCTACTTATTTCAGGACACACTTAAAAACATTTGGAAGTATACTTTTTTAAAAAAATAAGTGTTTTTTTTTTAAAAGACAATTGAAACGAGCTCAAACTTAAGATAGAGAGAGGACAATCAACCTTTTGGCCAAAGGCAATGTATAATCCCTCCACCCCCTCCTTACCCCCCCCCAAAAAAAAAAAACCTAACAGTTTGAAGCACTATTCTCACTTACTAATTGCTCATATGAAGTTGACTCCAAACCATTGTTATTCAATGTTCTAACCAGGTACTTGATATTGCATTTTCCAACTTGAAATCCTCTCCACAAAGACTAGAATGAAGGACTAGTTCTCATCAAGAACCTCCTCCACGGAAGGGCAGACAGTCCCAATCCGTTTACATAATTACATGATTCGAATACTGAAATGTCACCCAAGAGCTCAACTGCAGTGGGAAACATGGGCATTGAATTGCAATAGGACTACCAATTTTCTGTGGTTTCCTCAGATAAGGACACATCCACGGGTGACAATTAAACATGCAAGTTAACTTCTATTTTCAACAGTAACTACAGCGCTATGGCCATGAAACTTCTAGAGAAAGTGAAAGGAGTGAGATTTTGTAAAGATGCCAATCATTAGAAGAGACCCACACAATGATGAGTCAGCCGAATCTGAGGGATTTGGACAGCTAAGGGAAGAGTTGGTTAGTGAACCTGAATTCAAGGGAATAAGAAAGAGCCAAAGAAAGAGAATAACTAACTCTAGGTGGGATGAATATGTGAGGTAAGATGTATAAAGGGAGAGCAAATGAGGTAAGAAGGTGTGGAATATGTACTGAGTCTTCTCCCTCTATTCCCCTCTCGTATTCTTTTCTCTCTTTATTTCTTATTCTGTTGGTACTTGCTGAATTTTACTTGTATGGTTACTTGTCCTCCTTAAATCACACTCTGGGAGTTGATTTTTACATAGCAGTGAATAACACAGTAACCCATTCCAGCATTTCTAAATTTAGTCATTTGCAAAAGTTATCATGCAAAATATTCTCAATCACAAGCTTCATGATTCACTCATAATAGGAACACCACCAAATACCTACCACTTTTCCACATCAACCAGGAGATACTTCAACCCATTAAATTTTTATTTTTCAACTACTACTTATTTGTATCCTAAGATTAAGATACTTACAGTAAAATATAAAGAAACCATTAAAAATCCCATAACTAAAATTTTCTTCAAAGTCATCCCTGTGTCATGCTTACATTATTATACTTCAGGAAGGATTGTGCTCCTTCCCAAGGCAGCTGAAATGACCAAGTAGACCGGTGGTCAGGGAAGATAACACAACTATGATATTAGTTATCCGCAATGGTTATCCTTCAAGAAGACAGCTGAATATCACTTAAAAATGGAATCATAGGCATGGCACAGGGATGACTTAGAAGAAAATTTTAGTTATCGGATTTATTAACTTATGATAAGATTCCATTTAAGTGAGATGCTAAAAGAATTATAGGCATGACCAACTTCAGTTGTACCAACCCTTAGCAAGCTCATGCCTTAAAACTTCAATTGAACTTGGCCAAATGTTCAATAACCTATAAAACAAATATTAGATAGAATGAATATTAGTGTTTAGGTGCTTATGAGAGGATTTCTTACATTAATTCAACAAAATCCTCCACAAATAGTAGTCCATCATGTTTAGACTAAAACCTTTTCAACAACTAGGATGCTCCCATATGCCCCCTAACACTGCAGCATGCAGCAGTCTCTAACCAATCCTGCAATACCCTCACAACAATTACCCCAACATTCGCTTCTTTATTCAGAAAACTCTTTAACTTGATTTACACAGCATATTTATATTTTTGCTTTCACCAATCAAATAAAGATGCTTTCAAAAAACATAATAGACAATAACTAGCGCTGATCATGACGATTCCCACGATAGGTTAAAAAGACTAAATGTCCACTGAGCTGTTTAACTGACCCTTGCATCATACGTTCAGTACTACTACCAACAATAAATTTTTCTAAGAAAAAGCTATAACATAATTTAGTAGCATCAACATGTATTAAACTTCAGATTACCCATCAACTTTACTTGAAATATTCTTAGACACTTCAATCATATATCAAATTTCTCTTTCCTTAACTTTGGATCAATAATTTTCAGCAATTTAATTCATATTGAGCAACAGAACATAACATCATGAATTGAAGCATGATTTTCCAGAAAGACACATCTAGATTAGAATCACAACACAAGAAAAGTCCTTTCTATTCTCTTATCATTTTCAAATTTCAACATACAAAAGGGTTAAATAAAACCTAAAAAAAAATAAAAATGAAAAGCAGTGTAATTTTACAACTAAAAAAAATCTACCAAAAACTTACAAAGTGAAACCCTTCAAGAACTCAGGGTCACGCTTAGCTCGCTCATGGAACTTTTTGAACCACCGATCCAATATATCCATCGGCACAACCAACTTGGACCCATCCACGCCACAGAAAGACTGCATGAAATTGAACAAATTCTCACCCACCTTCATCGCCAGCCGCTCGATCCGCTTCTCGGCGGCCACGTCCAGCGACGGCAGCGACACCACGTCCTCAACGGAGACACCGATTTTGGCGGACAGCGGCTGGGCGTCCGCCGTCAGCTGCAGCTGGCCGCCGCCGGTGGAGCCTCCGGGATCCGGCCACGGCAGGGAGAGGACGGCGGAGGGGCGAGCCAGGGTGACGGCGCCGACGAAGACGAACGGCGATCCCGGAGACTGGATGTAAACGGCGAGCGCTTTTTCCGGTGGGAGGGTGAAGCTGTTGAGCAGGAAGATGCAGATTTCGCGAACCTGGTCGTACGCCTCACCTGCGCAGGTTAGAAGAGAGCGGTGAGTGTTAGTGTTTTTAGAGGGGATTGAGAGGGAGGATGCTAATGTGCGCCGAGGGGAGGGGGGAGAGTGATGTTTAATTTAATTTACCGACGAAAGTGTTCATGTCGAGGATCCAGTGGAAGGTGTCGATTTGAGCGAAGGTGGTGATGTCCATGGGGAAGCTGCGGTTTGGGAAAACCACTCCGAACATGGTTGTTGAGTCTTCCGTTTCTGTTCTTTTCTTTGTTTTCGTCCTCTGTTCTGCTGTGTGTGCGTGCGAGAAAATTCGATTGTGCAAAATTGCAGAGGCAGAGGTTGATGTGAGAATTTTTTAAAAGGTGCAAAAAGGGTTTAATGAGAGGCTCAGACCAAGGTAACATCCTGCGTGGTCTAGAACATTCTGGATATACATGGGGCCAGATACGTCTTTTCACTTTTTATGTATAAAGAGACTAAAATTCTAGTTCACTACTTAACTAAACTGGTTCTCAATTTAGTTCATAACAATCAAATTTTCTCAATTAGTCACAGAAAAATCGTTTCATATTAATGTACATGCATCTGAAGAGTATGTTGCTTGTATTGCATTTTGTAGGTATTGTTTTATGTTTTGTATTGACAAGAAATTGAGACACATCCTAGAATGAATGGTATCAATAACATGGGTCCGTTTAATAGTAATTACCAGTCTGAATTTTGGGTCACTCACTGCCAATGCCACTGTGAAACCCAAGAGACTTGACTGCCAAGTGAAAGCGTCGATGGCGGAGATGAAGAACAACGTGGTGGGTGGAGGTTTTCGAATAGGAGGAGCTTGCGGTGTCTTTGGCCAAATGTAGTACATTATATGTTGGTGCATCATTCAAAACAACAACAAAAAAAAAAATAAAAAAATTCATGCATCATCATCGATGACCAAACAAACAAAAAATTCCTGCACATCAAAAAACTTAAACTGTTAAACATCACACAACCAAAAAAAAAAAAAGTATTACACATCACAATCAACTCTATACCACTTATTTCAGAAAAAAAATAAACAACTTATCATCCTACATGCAAATGATTCAACAATATAGTCATATTAAACACTTCGATCCAGCAGTTCCGACATTATTCGGGTCACAAATAAAGGCCCCTTTGGTTTTGGATTCCTCAGATAAGAAGGTCGCATGTTTCCTGCGTCTCAAAGGACGGTGTTGTTTCCCAAATGGCGTCGGCCGCCGATGACATGTCATTTTCGTCTTCGCCTGCAATCTCACCGCCACCCATGTTTTTCGCTCCTTCAAACTTATGGTTTCAAGTTTAGGATGGTTTTTAAGCTCAAATAATTTTAAGAACAATCGTAGGATGGTTTTCGCCTGCAATCTCAATTAGGATTTAACAGAAGAAAATTTTAAGATTAGTTTTCAATGCCCCTTCTAATAAATATACAACAATACATGGAGCATGTTTAAAAGTAACAAGTGCATTAGTTTTGACCTTGCTTGTTTATGGCAACGTTTACAATACACTTAAAAGAAATTTTGAGCATTAATGCTCCATAAGTTTTTAATATATAATTTGATTAATGATTTATATTTTTTTATATTTTTATCTGAAATTTAGATTACATGTAACACTTTCATGTATTTTTCTTTCTCTCTTATAATTTTTTTCTAAAGCCTTACAACAATATGTTTGGATGATAGGAATGTTTAAAAGTAAGAAAATGATGGGAAGAAATAACTTGATTGTTTTACTTTTTAAATAATTTACAATACGAAACTTTAAAGAATTATTTTCATCCCTAATTCTCTCAAATACCTAAATTTTGTTCCCCCAAAATTGATTGAAATGAGAACACATGGATAATTATGTTTTATTTTTTAATGAAATTTAAACAGATTAGAATGTAATTACTTTCATTCCATTTTTTCCTTCATTCGCTTATTCCCACCTATTTTTTTTTTCTTTAATGAAAAAACATCCAAACATAAGATAAGACAATTCATTATTTTCAGGTTTTTTCTATTGGTAGCAACTAGTACTCCAATTTTCAACTTTTTTGAATTTTTGTTGTATTACTTTTTACTTCGTTTGGGTCCTAATATAATTGAGTTTTACTTCTCCAAAAGGGTAAGAATTGAGTTTTACATAAATTTAGCTCGTAAGAAGTGAGAAATTTAATTGAATCAGATTAAAATATTTGATATGATGAATTGATATAAATAAATTCTGAAAATTAAAGTAATATAAATATAATTCTTTATATATTATAACATTAATCTACTCTTTCTTGGGATGAGTTGTTACTGTGTAGAAATGGAATTGAGTCAACTCGTCATTTCTACACGGAGTGTCCGTGCATTGTGAATGCATCTGACACTTTGTCCAACTCGGTTCTTGGTGCTAACTCAGTGAGTTTAGATTGGTTTGAGTTTTTTTCATGCTTTTTCATAGGGTTGAATGCCTAGCAGAGGGAAGAAGTGAGTATGATTTGGCATGGGGCTTGGGGGGAACGAAATATGGTATGGAATGGGAAAATCATTGAAACCATCATCTATTGTCAAGAAAAATGCAGCTATGAATCTTATATCGTTTCAAGAAGTCAAGGGGCTGTCTGGTGGCAATGTGCACCAAAATTCCTCCCCTTGTCGTTGGTCTAAGCCTGGCAAAGACAGGTACAAAATAAATATGGATTTTGCAACTTCCACAGGGACCCAAACGTTTGGTATAGGAATTGTTATAAGGGATGATGATGGAGGTTTCATTGCTGGCAAGACTCTTAGATTTAATGGAGAGGTTCATTCTCACAGGAGGGAGCTCATGGCAGCTAGAGAGGGGCTTCTTTTTGCTTGGGAAATTGGTGTCAATAAGGTTCAACTTGAAGGTGGTGCTAAAAGAGTTTATCAAAATATTAATGGAGAGCTTGAGGACCTATCATATGATGGAGCCATCCTTCAGGATGTCACAGAATACTGAGAACTACATACGTCGTTTGGGCTTCAGGTTGAATGAAGATTGGAGAGAGAAATGTCAAATTTAAAATAAAAAAATTGAAGTAACCCACTTTTACCTATTATTATGGGTAAATTGCTTGGAGCATTGTTGCTCAAAATCTCTTTAAGTGTATTGTAAACATTACCCTTATTTATCAGGCTATAAGTATAAAATCTTAGCCAATTATTAACTTCTTAACTATAACAACGATACTGGTCTCATGGAGCATGCATGCTCCTAATTGTTTAAGGAACATATTAAATGTTTCCCAATAACATAAATATTATCCTATAGACATATACTTTCTTGAATAAGACCGATTTGAATAATGTTTACATGATGATATTATTTAGGTAGCAAGGTAAGTTAGAGGTAAAAGATGCGTAGTACATCCATGAAGCTCAAATTGCGTAGACTAAACATTCTTTTCTAATTCTTAGCATACATCTTGCCTCTTGTCTCTTTTGTTAATCATCATTTCATTGTTATACCTATGGTAACGTTTTAAATGCTCCAAAATAATTTTGGAACATCGATACTCTATAATTTATCATCGTAGATTTTACTACAAAAATGATCAACGATTGAAGTTCTTAACTTGTAACCTCCATAACAGGTTATTTAGTACAATTGATGAACAGCGCATCACACCACTGTATCCTTGATAACCTAGTCGTGGACCACGCTTCACCGATCACCTGTGCCACCAACTCGCACTTCCGATCGGCCCACCCATGAATCACCACGCCTCCGCCAGTCGGTGATCTTGGGTACGGGTGAACATGAGGTTAGGGTTGAAAGGGGCGTCGAAGGGGTCATCGGGATCAGAAGGGTTACCATCGAATCGGATCTCGACGATGATGCAGTTGGTTTCTTCGATGAGGTTATGGTTGAGGGCGTTAGAGTCGGAAGAGCTGAGGTTGACGCCAATGGTGCCACGGAGGACGAGGATGGTGATGAAGCCGCAGAGGATGGTGATCTTGTTGTTGAAGGTTTTGTGGATCTGGAAGCCACGTAGTCGCCGTTAGTCTTGTGGATCTCGGTGAGGATGCAGTTGGTTTCTTCGATGAGGTTCTGGTTGACGGCGTTGGAGTCTGAGAAGCCGAGGTTGACGCCAATGGTGCCACGGAGGACGAGGATGGTGACGAAGCCGAGGTTGGGGTGGTGCCAGTGGTGGCCGGAAGCAGCACCGTCTGGAGGCTTGGAAAGAAAAAAAGAAAAGAAATAGTCAAATGTTTTTACCTATTATAGCAGATAATTTTGGTTGGAGTATTGATGCTCAAAACTTCAATAGGAGCATTGTAAATGACTCCTATACCTACTTACCTATACATCATACATTTATTAATAGCTTGTTTTTGCTTTTATTCTATCATATATGAAAGTCTTTTTCTCCTTTAGTTTTTTCAAAAGCTGGGTTAATACTTTTTCATAGCTTAGTTATAGAAGGGATTTTTCTCCTATATGTATTGCCAAGTTCTCGCATTTTGCTTCCAATAGGACTGTTAAAAAGCCAAGTGATCAAGATTTTGAAGTTTGCATGGTACCAAGGCATGAGGTTGTGAAGTGACTAAAGCAATCTATTGTTTATAATCTTTGGAATTTAAAATTAAGTTTTGAACAAAACGCTCTAAAAGGAGTATTGGTATCATTACAACATTGAAAATATTGAAAAAAATCTTCTATAAAAATAATTTGTTGTATTTATATTTTAACTAAATGGGACATATGAACAAATATATGTAGGAAACGTATCTGGTGAGAAAAGTATTTATTGTAAGAGGTGAGAGGAATGAATTTTGATCATTGGATCTTACATAAATGATCAAGATTAGAACATAAATGTATGTGACTTTTTAAAATGGTCATATGACATTTAAATAACTTTTAGAGTGTGTTTGGAATGCAAAAAAATGAGAAATGATTTTATTTGTAAATCAAACTTAATTAAATCTTGTGTTTGGAATGTTAAAAAAATATGAAATGATTTGATTTTTGAAATCCCATAGATTTCATTCCTTTTATTTTTTAAATTCTATCAAATTTGATAGGATTTGTTAGGATTTGATTTGATTTGAAATAAATATACTATTTTACCCTTAATAATTACCTCTAACAACTTCTCATAAGGGTTAAAATGTAAAATAATTTCAAATCAATTCTCATTTTAATGAATTCAAATACAAAATTTGATTTTTAAATCAATTCAAATCTTATTTTTTAAAAAGTTCCAAACACAAAATTTGATTTCTAAATCAAATCAAATTAAATAAAATGAAATCATTTCTCATTTTTATTCATTCCAAACACACTCTTAATCTTGACCATGTATGTATGATTGTATAGTCAAGATTTATTCCTCTCATCCTCTCATCCTCTCACAATAAAAATTCATCTCACTAAATATGTCCCATATATATATATAGTTTTCAACAAGGCTAAAAAGCCCGAACTAGCCTAACCACCTAGGAAAGGACACATCGAACATATCTTCATGAAGAACAACAATCACACGAGTTATTCTTGCATATATATGTATGTAAGATATACACACACACATGAGGTGAGTCTCATTATGAGGTTGGGCTCACTTCATGTGAGTATATGTATCTGATCTTATATACATATGTAGATAAAAAAAATTCCAATCACATAACTTGGAGGATCCACAAAGAAACAAGCTCCAAATTCTAAGGAATGACCCCATCTCACAAGACAATCAACAGCCCTGTTAGCTTCCCTATACACATTAGAAAGCTAGCAACACCTCCCAAGTCCTATTCATAAGCTCACGAATACTATGAACAATCGAAAAATTTGGGTGCTTAGGATTCCTGAACAATTGAATAAGATTTAAAGCGCACAGAGAGTCAAAATTCATATGAATCATCTGATAACCAAGGCTCCAAGCAAGATTAAGTGCATGATACACACTCAAAACCTTAACTAAAATGATGGAAGTTGTTTCCAGATTACATGCAAAACCACCAAGGAAAGAACTTGTGGCATCACTGAGTAACCCACAATAGACAGCACCATATGACCCCAAAACTGATCCATCACTGTTAGCTTTAACCCACCCCTCATCTGAATTAGACCAGGAAATAAAAGTGGGCACACTAGGTGCAAAATGCTGGAGAGATAAAGAAGTCTCATTTACAATCGAGTAAGTACTTTCAACCAGAATCTATGGGCAAGTCCACATTGGAAATATCATGATTATTAAAAATGCGATCATTCCTGATACTCCATATAAAGCGGACAGCAATGGCAAACACAAAAGTCCAATCTCTACCTTCACAAACTACCTTACTTCTAAGGTTATGCCATAGCGAAAAAACGTCTCTAATTAAGTGGTTTCACCACCATATACCAGAATATCGGGCGACAAAACAATCCCTTAAAACATGTAACTTGGTTTCAATATCTGTCGCAACCAGGATCGCGACGGGACGACAAAAAAAGATAGGTTTTGAAAATCAATGAAGTCGCCACCAATGTTTGTTTAAATTGGGAAAACATTAGAAAAACATTTTAATCATGCAAACTGGTCTTTTGAAAATGAGTTTGGATTCGGGAGTTAATTACAGGTAGAGAAGGTATTAGACTACATTTTTTGCTCGTTCCATGGCAGTACCTTGGAGGTTAGTTGTGCAAATTTTAATAATTTTAAATATATTTATTTTAACCCCTTTTAACAAAAGATTTTGTAATTACTTTTATATTTTCATTTTTTTTTATTTTTGAAAAGAAATAAAAAAACAATCAAATTATGAAAATTTATTTATTTTTGCTTGTGAGAAATGGATTTTTGCTCCTACGTATCCTGGTGCGATGGAGAACTCAAAGTCACGTAGTTCTTTAGAAAATGATTGTGAGTTTGTTGATTTTAATTAGAAAAGATTTTTTAAAAGGATTTTATTTAAAACTGAATTCCCAGGGTTCAATTAGCATTTGCTACTCAATAAACCCTTATGATCCGAGTAACATTGGAGATAGCATTCGCTATTCAATCACTATCACTGGTCATTGCTTTTATTAAAATATTTTATTTATTTTTTTTATTTTCAGGAAATGCACAAAAATAAATAAGCAAACATAATTTTCCATGATCTAAATAAATAATAATAAAAGCAAGACTAAATATAAACAACACTAATCAAACAACTTTAAACAAAATTTATTTTATTTTTAGATTTTTTCATCTTTTAATTATTATTATTATTATTTTTTTATTTTTCATTAATCGCAAAATACAATATCAAACATACCACTAGATTAAAGAAACCCTATTAATCAAGAACTAATCCTAAGTAACACTAACAATTAATCTCAAAGTACATTTTTTTATTTTATTTTTTATTTTATTTTCTTTTTACCATTTTCATGTTTTTTATCTTTTTTTTTTTTTTTTAAGGAAAATTTGTTAGCCCATGTGCTTAAACATCAACCCAAGAAAGAAAACAAAGAGAAAGAGGCAACAAAAAGTAGTAGGAGCGAGAGAAAACTCCAAAACACACACCAGAGACGGTTGGGAGGGGGAAACTTCACGATCTCAACGGTGCGGCAAAGGCAATGGCGCGGCGGGGCTCGGAAAGAAGATGGCACGGTGTGGTGTGACGGAGACACACGAAGGAGCCGCGGGTTCCAGGTTGCGAAACGGTGGCTCACGAGTTCGAGACGGCGAGAGGGTAGGATCTGGTTCGGTTTGAGCAGCGGTTCGTCGACGGTGGTCTGAGGCGCGGCGTCGGCCTGGTGCGGTCCGGGGGTAGCGGCGCGGGGTCGGCTGGCGCGGTCTCGAGGTAACGGGATACGGGATCCGTGACGTACGGGGAGAGAGGACGGTGGGCTGCGTGGTAGCGCGCGGAGGGGCGTCGTTCACGGTCGGTGTGGTGGACGGTGGGCTGCGCATACGGGTCCGAGTCGGTTTGGTTTGGAGGAGGCGGTGGTGGTTTTGGGTTTTGGATGGTTATGGTTGGTGGGTTTGGTTCACGGTTTAGGAGTGGATTTGGTGAGGGTGGTTATGGGAGGAAGCTTGGGGAAGATGATGATGGTGGTTGGAGGTCACGGTTGGGTGGTGTTTTGGTTGGAAGAGGTGGTAGGGATAAAGATGGAAGAAGGTGGTTGAGGTGGTAGAGATGAAGATGGGAGGTGGTGATGGGTTCGGAAGGTTGAAGGTTGAAGATGAAGGGTGGAGGGGAGAAGGGTTGAGTTTGCGGTGGAGGCCGTGAATGGGAGGTGTAGGTGGTGATGGGAGGAGACGAATGTGAGGTTGACGATGGCTTGGCAATGGAGGTAGTAGCCAAAAAATGTTCTCTGTGTGATCTTCCTCTCTGTGAAAAATCAATAGTTGCCCCCTCCCCCCACTCTTTTTCACGCTTTGTAAGCAGAAAGCCAAAAAAACTGCAACCCCAAGGAGATCAGTATAGGTAGTAGATAGAGTGGCTGATACTTTCCATTTTCATGTATTTTCATTGAGGTTGTCATTTTCTCCAACTTTGCATTCTTACCATTTTTGTGCTTTTGCTTTTTCCTTGAAACATTGCGAGATAGTTGCATTCCAATTAATGGCTAAACATTGTAATTATTTTTTGCTTTTACATTAACCATTCGTAACGAGAAGAAGGAATCCTCCCTCTCTTTTTTATTATTATTTTATTTATTTTTTATTTATTTATTTATTATTTATTTATTTTTTTTTTTAAAAATTAAATGAGATTAGAGTAAATAAAAGAAAGGACAAGGATCATGTGTTCATTGCAATTAAGCATCACTTAACATAAAAAATATAAGCTCTTGATTAAGCAACAAAAATTTTATGGACAAAATTAGGTATCAACAATATCCAAGAATTACACTACTAGCAAGATGGGTCATGGGTAAGGTGACAACGAAACCAATGATCATTAGTAATGAGATCATTTTTAGTAGTGACCCAAAGAAATGTCTTGACTCTTTCCACCTCCAAATCAGACGAAATAAAGGATCAGAAGAAAAGAGAGGTTGTTCTAGATATAGAGTGGTAGGCTGTTTGAACCGAAAAGTTCTCGTCATAGCTAGGGAGCCAAACTACTATATCATTGCCACCTAATAGGGAGGGAGGCTTTATGGAGGCAATTTGACTACACATTATGGGGAAGAAGAAAACTAAGCACATTCTTGTCCCACGAGCCATAAGGGGCCACCGCCTGATAGACATTTATGTTTATCTCATCATTTGACAGAGGTCAAAAGACAGCATCTCTAAGCGGACCAATAGTAGGGACCTCGCGATTCACTCATAATCTGGTGACTAAGCCATTACTAACATGCCAAATGATATTATTTTACACATGATTCTAAGATTGAGGGTTACCAGTACTCTTACAAAAAGAAAGAGTACTAAAGAAGCCTCTCAAACTTAATTATGTTTTACTTTAAACCAGCTTCTAAATCTCATTGTTTTTTCTCACTTTTTGTTCCAAGTAAAGGTGTTTATAGGTTGGATTGACCTAATAAATTTGAAAAATTGATCCAAACTAATTTAATTAGTTTAGTTTAATTTGAGTAATTAAGTCAGATCAAGTAAAACCTAACCAATATTTGTTTGACTCACGAATTTATAATTTTTTAACTCGACCACCCTATAAATACTCGACTCATAGACTCGACCTATAAGCCATATGTTTTGAACTTTGTTAGCTTTTGGGTCTCCTTTCTCCCGCTTGACTCTTACTTCTCCTACATTCGAGCAGCACCATCCACTAACACTAAGCCTAATTCCAATGACCTTAAGATGTGAGATGCTTCCTCAAGAGTCTTGCCAAAGCTATAGCTGTCAAAACGGATGGGTCGAGCCAGTTTGGGCCGAGTCATTTTCAAGTCAGGCCAAATCGGGTTATGTGAGTTTTGAATTGACATTTTATTAGTCTGCCCACCCCTATGTAATGAGCCTGACCTGTTGCGGGCTGGCTCATTCGAGTCATGTTAATTCGAGCTATTTTTAATTTTGTACTTACTTTTGCTAGTCTAACTCATTTATTTTGTTGGGCTATTCAGATCATCCATCGAACTTGATTCATTTTGATGACTCTAACCAAAACCCTTACATTTCATCAACATCCTAACCCCTATGCCTCAAAGCTATGAAGCAATGAAGCCTCACATGCTAGCATCCAACCAACAAACAAAGAGTGGTGACAACAAGAGCTCAAGTGCTCAACCCCAAGCAAATACCAAGCACCTCATGCGGACATTTGAAATCCCTAACCTCTATTGCCTTGGTGAACCCCTATCCCCTCTGCTCTAACTTTGTAGCATTTCTCAATTTTGGTGAATTGCAAGTGGCTGATGGCAAGCCCTCTTCCTCTTTTTTCCCTCTTTCTTAAGAAAATGTTAATAGTTAATGTTTATTTTGAAGCCTTATTTGTGGTTTGATCTTTATATTGGTGGTTTGATGCCTCTAATTTTGTTTTCTAACTTTGGAAAAATAGTTTATTACCTTAGACTACTATGTTTTGGCTTTTCGTAATTTGGTAGATTTTTTTTTAGGAAGCACCCGATAACCTAACTAAACCAACTCAATTTTTTTGTTCTAGTTGGCAAAATTTTTTTTTTTGCAAAACCAAACCAACCCAACTTGAACAAGTTTGATCGATTTAGGTTTTTTTTTTCCCCTTAAACCTGAACTACCCGTATACACTATATTCCAAGTGTTATGTCTATATTTGTTTTTAACTTTTCTCCCCAAGCCCCCATGTCCCCCAGTATTTGGAATTTTGGATGAGCAAGGATACTTTTTTTCTTTCTTTGTTTTTAGTTTTTACCTAAGCCGGTCCGGTCCGGATATGACCGGTTCGGATTTGTACATATATAAGGTCAGGCACCCTTTACGTCCTTTGCTTTCTCTTTTTATCGGTTCCTATCTTTTGCGTTCTACGATTGCCAAACATTGAGCCTCACAACACAAGCTAGGGTTCATCAACGCGCTCCAAGCTTCTTCACCTCCCTTCTTCTTTCTCTCTTCCACACACCGCTCTTACCAATTGGTGCGTATTCTTCCATTTTTCAACTCCTTTTGATTGTGCTTGCTTTGTTACTTTACGCGTTCCCTTTGGCCTCTGCATCACGTGGTGCTTGGGAAATCCCAAATCTCAATTTTAACCCAATTTTGAATTTTTGGATAAAGGGCTTTTCCCCCTAATTTATTTTATTTTTTTTAGGGTTCTTCATATACCTCTGCCCATGTTCCTTTCTTCAATTTGATTTCCATAATTCCATTCATCTGTTGAAGATGGTTTCAATTAACTAGCTGGTTTTATTTATTTATTATTTTTATCATAGTAAGTTATTCACGCAATTGTTGGTAGAAGAAGCACTCAACTTTGGCCTGTCTGAGCGGATTTGTGTTGTAAGAAGTTTGTAATCTGTAAAATTTGAGCCAAAAAAAAAAATCCTCTGTTTGTGTAAATCTTTTTCAAGTGCTTCCACTTTCCCTTATTTGTTATCAGATTTTTGCAGCAAATGAACTTTCTGCTTTAAAAATAAGTAGTTTTAATAGGTGTACTTGTGCTTGAAATGAAGTGTAAACTTTTCTCTTTTGCTCGTTCCATACACCATTATGTTTTTTTATTAATTCTGTTTTTCAATTTTCACACTTTTGTTTACTCCTTTGCTGTAGGAATAGAATTGTGACTTCATGTTGGTGCTTGGAGTTGACATTTTGAAATTTTAACTGTGGGAGCAATAAAATAGTTTGTGGCCCATCATGGAGATACAGACTTGTGGCAAGCCAATTGATTCCTTGCTAGAGAAAGTCCTTTGCATGAATATTCTGTCATCTGATTACTTCAAGGAGCTCTATCGATTAAAAACCTACCACGAAGTTATTGACGAGATTTACAATCAAGTTGATCACGTGGAACCATGGATGACGGGAAATTGTCGTGGTCCTTCAACTGCTTTCTGTCTTCTTTACAAGTATTTTACTATGAAGCTTACTGTCAAACAAATGCATGGACTGTTAAAACACCCTGATTCTCCTTACATAAGAGCGGTATGTAGAGGTGTCTGGCAACGTATATGGGACATTTCTAATTTGTTTTATATAAAGGTCCTGAAGGCATTCTATATTCATTATGGTGTGTGTATGTTTGTGCATGCAATTTTTGTTGGTTTATGTGTGAATATCTTTTTTACCATTTTGTATTGAGTTTAGAAGCTGGTAACTTTATACTTACCTCATTATTAACCATCTTGTATATCAAGAGATGATGCATGCACGTGAGAGAGTGAGACAATTTGATTATATATGCGTCACTTGTTTGTAATATATTATATCTTAAATTATCATTATTGAGTGAGGTGGTGGATTTTTGTTGAATTGTCAAATGTCAGCCTTGAACCATGTTTGTCATCATTGAATCATTGATTAATCTTCCAATTGGTCTCTCGTGAACTTATTTTGTTTTCA
The DNA here is from genome assembly GCA_029884595.1 of Ormosia semicastrata. NCBI lineage: Eukaryota > Viridiplantae > Streptophyta > Magnoliopsida > Fabales > Fabaceae > Ormosia > Ormosia semicastrata. Next base: position 6,318,162 of record JAQQTO010000041.1, read on the forward strand.
AGCATCCTGAACTTTTCTATTTGATGTCTTTTCAAATTTCACTTGATTTTTGGGCCACCATTCTTCCAGATTTTAGCTCCTGACCTTCTGTCATTGTAGGACTTGTTGTCAATGTCCATTTGATTGTTATCTCGTTATGTGCATCTTATCTCTGCCAAGCATGCGGTAGCTATGCACAGCCAAGATGAAGAATGTGTTTTCATGTGAGGCCATGTTAGCATCGCTTAGGATAGAGAATGTGCTGCCAATGTCCATATTGAACATGGTTAATACTAGTTTAGAAAGGGCAAGAGTTAAAACCTTGGGCCAAATGGATGGTGAAATGGAAGAGCATGTATATCGTATAATTACACCATGCTGGGTGATATGGGAAATACATTGAGTTGTGTGTAGCTAAATGATACCCTTAGGCCTCAACCTGCAGGATTGATTTTATCAAGTTTGTTTGTATGTTTGTTTTCTAATATAGAATTACCAGGTTTGTTCTTTGTTTTATGTTTTGCAGTCTGGCGAAAAAAGTATACTGAGGATGAGACATGTGTTCTTGTGTGGAAGTAGCTTCAGTTGAGGAGATGATTCATAGTGTTATAAGATGGGCTGGATATTTACAACATAGAAATGTTTTTGTTTCTTCTTGGAAGAATAAGGAAATCCAAGTAGCATATATGAAGAGGATTATAGGATGACCTAATTAAGAAGGATATGGTTGTGAAACGGATACTTGAGAGAATGAGAGTTGAGAACAAAGTACTGCACACTAGAAAATTTGATTCTGTTGGCTTATACGAAATGTTTGGGTTGAGGTTTGCTGCCTTTGTTTTTTCTTTTGGGGGGGGGGGACTGAGGGCGCAGTCACAGTATGTTTTGAAATTAGTTCTTTCAACAAAGGTAGGTCATTAGGTGTATTTTGGAAGGATAATGATTGTCTCACATATAGTGTGAGGGATGTGACCAATCTATGTTCTGTTTTCTTCAGGAAAAAAGTTTTAAGTGGGGTCTAGTTGTTGTCCAATGGCTTACTGAGAGTGTGAGGAGTGTGTGACTTAAGAGTTAAGAGTATGACTATGATGCACGGATACGGGTACGGGTATCGGATACGATATGAGTATGGTACGGGGATACGACTTTTGTTAACAAATTAAACTAATATTTATCAAGTATCCGAATATAAGAGTTAAGTACTGTGCTTTATAGGAGTATGAGTGTTATTACTCATTTTGAAATGTTCTGTTTGGAACTTGTCTGAGAAAAAAAAATTGGAATGACAGATTCTTAGAAACTGTTAATTTTTTTTTATGGGGGGGGTAGGGGCGGGGAAGGGGGTCATGTATCTTTTTTCCTTGTATTGTTTACTTCAAAAATATGAAAAATATCTGTTCTGTAAACTGATAGGTTATCTGATTCAGTTGTTAGTATAACAGGAACTGTTTCTATATCATGATGAATGGAATTCCTGATGGATTAACACAAACTCTATAGTTGGTTTAATGGCCTGTAATCCATGTTTGGCTGTGCGAAAGGGAAAATCCTTGCTTATATATCTGGATCAACAAAGCAAAGCGATCTTGAGTCTGTATTATAGTTCTTATTAGGTCTCACATACAATTGATGCAGCACAATGCCTTCTTTTTCTTAGCATATCATGAGGAAATTGGGATGTTCATCATTCTTTCAGGGATGGATTTCTTTGCACATTCACTTGTTACCTTTTTATTTGCATTAATTGAGAATTATGCACAAACTTTTTGGTTTGAGTTGTCCCTGTTGTTATGTTTGCTATGTGCCTTGTATGTTACTTTTTTTTTTAATTAATATTTATGTTTATTTTCTCTATGTCTGTCTCTTCTCTCTCCATGTTTGTGGTTGTGGTAAACTATCATCCAGTAAAAAAACCTATTTTGTTTCAGAAATTACATAGTACATAATACACAACAATCTCCTCCCCTCTGTTAAGTTGCTATTAGAAATGTGATATATTTTATGATGATGAGCATGTAATTTACCTTTGGGAAGGTTTATGTAATTTAATTCGAAAGAGCAAAAGATTTCTTGTAATAATTCAATTCCATCTCTGCCTTTTTACTTCTAATTGTCAAGATGTTAGGACTGCACTAACTTGCATCTTGTATGTCATTTCTCTTGATCTCAAGTTTGTTTTAATGAGAAAAAGGATGGCTTGATAATATTCTGCTTGGCATCAAAGTAAAGAGGCTGTGTTCTATTGCTTACAGATGATCCACTTTTCTGTTTTTCTTTTTTAAAGTTTTAGGTCATGGTAACATTCTTATTGGTGTTTTTCCCCACTCTCTGTTTATTGTATACTCGTTATTGATTCCATATATTGTTTATAGGTTGGATTTCTCTATCTGAGATATGTTGCTGATCCAAAGACTCTGTGGAACTGGTTTGAGCCATATGTAAAAGATGAAGAGGTATGAGGACATGGTTATGATCTTTGTAGCTCTAGAAATCTATCATGCAGTGGCATTTATTCAGTTCTTGATCTATCATTCTTTTCCTTTTTACTGTATACTGATAATTCTTTTTAATTTTCTTTTCTATATTTTTACTTAAAATTAATAGATTATTGCCTTCTTTCATTTCTGTGTACTTCCCCCCTGCCTCAAATTGGATTTTATCAGCAAGAGGTTTTGATCAATGTGCTGGAGCCTGGATATCATGCATTTTATTTTTGTAATATGCTATTTTCCACTTGTTTAACCACTGATTATACCATTGCTAGATATGGAGCTATGCAAATCGTATGTCTTGTCAAAATGTTTTTGTGCACCAAGTTTTCTCATATATGCTTTTGATCAAATCTGTTAAGACTTTGGTTTTTATTGTATATCTTGTGTCCATATCTTCCTTTTCCATGGAAGATAATTACCTGTTTGGGTTTCAGTTCGTCTTGAATCATCTCCTATTCTTGTGATACCATTTAAAAGGGCTCGGTTAACTAATATGCAAATTATTACTCATTAAATTATGATGCTGTATTTCAGGAATTTTCTCCTGGATCTAATGGGCGAATGACCACAATGGGTGTATACGTCCGTGATTTGCTCCTTGGACAGGTTCGTAATCATTAAATATAGGGTATATTTTACATGAGAATATGCTTCCTGGTTTAACCTCTTTGGACTCATGCTTTCGTTTTGCTTGTAGACAATCAAATGCATTTACATGATAATTGGCAAATTATAGCCTGACCCCTTGATTTTGAGATTTTTTTAATATAATGTCATACAATGACAAGTGAAAAAAATTCATTTGACTCAAGTATTGACTAGTTAAATTGAGAATTCTCTCCAGAGCTCTCCTACCAGAATCCAGATGCATCACAAGATTGCAAATGCAGATATGTTCCTCCTCATCCCATAATTTGGAGTAACAGTATGAGGTGCTTTCAGTATCTTTGGACATAAAACTTTTATACCTACCAGTAATTGTTGATAAGAGCTAGTTCAAAAGAATCTTCATTTTTTCACCCACGACATCTTTTTGTTTATTGCATGCTCATGAAGGTTGGGTTCTTATTTCTAAAATCACTATACTCTTAGGCTTGAGGCTTCCAGTAAGAAATTGAGTATTTTTTAGAGTAAAACCTTATTTTAGTCCCTGAAAGATACTCATTTTATCAATTTAGATCCTAACGGATTAATTTGATCTCTCAAAGTTCAAATCCCCAATATTTTTGTCCCTCCATCAAGTCCGGTTCACACATCGTTCACCTTCATTATTTGGATGGAGGGACTCAGGTATTGGGAATTTGAACTTTGAGAGATCAAATTGATGAAACTAATCTGTAAGAGGGAGCAAATTGATAATGGGGGCGTATCTTTCACGGACTAAAATGTGATTTTTCCCATCTCGCTACACTTATCACATTTTCTTTACTTATTTTCTTTTTTTTTTATGCGGTTTAGCTGATATTTACCCTTCATATCATCAACTCTGCCTTTTTGTTTCACATGCAAATTTTATGTACCAGTTGATTGATTGCAAATGATGATGTACTTTTACATAATGAGAGAGCTAGTCTGAGTTTCTCTCTAAGGGATGACTTGTTGGATGTGGGCTGTTTTATTTCTTACTTTCATTTGCATTTTGATATTTGTGCTAAGAAATGTATATTAATCTGCATGTTTATCTGTAAAATAATTCTATATAATGTGAATTTAATATTTATTTGAAATATATGATATATCTAACATTCTAGCTTGAATGAAACTCTGGGAAGAAATCAATATTCTCAAGCCTGAGCTTGAATCTAGTTTTTTTTTTTGGGTTTTTTTGGGGTGGTGGTGTGAATCAATATTCTTGCTCTGAATGTATCCTGCTTTTGTACTCTTGTCAATTAGCTATGCTGCTAGACTGTTATTGATGGCTATCAAAATTTAATCTGTTTTTCGTTTGCCTAATTGTGAGGGTGTTTTGGAATGTTTATTCTTGACTTTATGCTGTGAAGCAGTACCAAAGATTTATGTGATAGATATTGAGGATTTGAAATTGAATGATTCAAACTTATGGATATTTTTGGTTCAAAATAAAGCAGGACAAGTACAATAAAAGATATCTGCTTATGTTTTTAATGTATGGAAGGATTCTGGAGAGAATTTTAAATGCTTCTAATATGCTGCCCTCTCCGCTTCCCTAATAAATAGTACTTTTAAAGCGAATTTCTGCATCCCATGCTTGTTATTTTGTTGGTTACAATATATATGGATTGGGATTCATAATTGCTTTTGCTTACTTTTTGTCTTTCTCTTGAATTATATGGTTCAAACTTTAGACTTTTTTGTTGTCCCAAACTTTATCCTGGTAACAGCACATGAGCACAATCTTGTTCTTCCTATTCAGTTTATGTTCATGGATATTTAGTATTTATATCATATGCTTACTGTTTCTTTGGGTTAAGAAGTTACTACCTCTTCATCGTAGTTGTCATTTTTGTGAGCTATTTGTTGATGGTTTATGGTTTTGGGTACTTTGTGCATGGTGCACAATATGCCTTCATCATTGACAGACATGAATGCTGCAATTCCCAAATTTTATTTTACTCCTTTGATTCCAGATAATTTAACTTTAAGGAAGCACATTGATGAGTCTGTTTTGCTGTTGCAGTATTACTTTGACACACTTTTTCCTCGCATCCCTGTTCCTGTAATGCGGCAGGTTGTGTCTAATCTTGAAAAGTTGAAGCTCCCCTCTACGATTTCTGGTTCAACAGGGGAATCCACCCGTCACGGTTCTGATGACACTGCCCGTCGACCACCTTCTGTGAAAGCTGCACTTTCAGTCTCTTTTGGTCAGCGCGCTCCACATCGTGCCTCCACTAGGGACTCTTCACCTATCCGCCGTACTTTACCTCCTCCTCCTCATGAAAGAAATGGCAGTGATGATATAAGAAGATCTCCAAGTAGTCGCCGCAGCCAGAGCCGTGAATATTCTGATAGGGATAGGGACCGGTCACGGTCCAGGGACAGGGATCGGGACCATGAAAGGGACAGGGATCGGGACCGTGATAGGGACAGATATCGTGACCGAGATAGGAACAGGGACTGGGAACGAGAGCGAGACCGTGAAAGATACAGGGACCGGGGGGATAGAGATCAGGAGAGGGACAGAATCAGGAGGGATAAGGCGCGGGAAAGAGAGAGAGAGCGGACTTATGATTATGATAGGAAGTCTAAGTACACAGAGAGAGAAGCCAGCCGGGATTATGATGGCAATGGTGGTAGGCACTATCGTAGTAGGAGCAGGAGTCGGAGTAGAAGTAGGAGCAGGAGTAGAAGTCGGAGCCTGCAAGCTGGCACTGCACAGCTTGAATCACGTTCTAGTCCACAGAGAGATGGAAGTAAGAAGACTTCTGTATCCAGTAATCTAGCTAAACTTAAAGATATCTATGGTGATTTAGGTGATAATAAAGGAGATGCCAACACGGAAAGAATTGCTAGAAGGGATAATGGAGGCGAAGAGGTTATTAGACTTGGTGGTTCTACTTGGAAGTATTGAGAGATATCATGGAATGCTTGCATCAGATGTTGGGTAACTGTTTCAAAGAAAAACGCATATTGGATCTTGCCCTTTTATTGCCTTTGTCTCTTAGTTGACAGAAGTTATAGATTGTTGATTGCTGTCTGTATCAGCATATATAGATAATGTAAACTAATTTATTCCTGTTGCATTGAATTCCATGCTTTGTAACTGCAAATTTTAGACTAAAGACCATTCTATGGAGTCCGGCACTACCATGCTTCCATTGATTAGTTGAAACTAATTATTTTACTGCGTCTCTGTTCAGCCTCATAATTTAAGGAAAATGTCTGTATTTTGCCTTGCCTTTTGGAGGTTAAAGATAGATGCTAAATTCTGATGCCTATATTATGCTCTCTAGGACAATTGCTGCCAAGATGCCTTTGATAAAAAATTGTTGATACTACTTTGGCACAAATTTAATGTGTATTATATTTTTGATAGACTTTTGAGACTTATGTTTTTTAATAAATATACATTATTAAATCTGGATAAATAAGCATAGAATAGTCAAGAAATCTTATTTGATTTAGTGAGCTTTGCATGTCACTTGCATTCTCTACCCGTTGGCTGAATTTTTATTCTTCTCTATTCCTTTGTAGAATAGTATATCAAATTTAATTAAGAGAGTTTTAAAGTTTTCTTAACTTCCTAATTTGGCTTAATTTTGGTCACGTTCTCGAAGATTTACCTTCCCCAAAAGATAAACGAAACAAACGTTACACAATGAATAAAATAATAAATGGATAAGTTATAATGAAGTAAAGGGGTATTATTTTGATATTGCATACTAGTATTTAAATTAGTAGCATTAAATCCCGAAAGAACCCTTTCATCAATTAGGTTGCAACTAATACAATGCTGGAAGCCTACAGCTATCTGAATCTTGAAAGTACAGCAAAAAACCATTCTTCTATATTTCCAAGAAAAAAAAATTGAGTTACATTTCTGTTATATATGTTCTATACTTCTATCAGACTATCTGAAGCACTGATTGAAATCTGGGATTCAGCAATTCACCTCAAGCCCTTACAATTTTAACCTGCTATTCTTTAGTTTAGCCATCAGCAACGAGAGAACTAAGGACGTGGGAGAAATTTCTGTATCACTATAACACAGGTAAAATAAACTATGAAGCCTATGGTTGAAGCCAGTGAGTGAGCTTCTGGCTATTCACACTTGATAGAACAATAAATGTGACGGACAAAGATTAAAGCAGCACGGAAACCCACAGTTCCAAGCATGAGAAAAAAACCATAGCAAATGCAAGCCATGTAGCCAAAAAAGAAAGAGGTTTGCATGAAACCAGACATATCTGATCTTGCATGATAGTAATACATGCAGTACCCATATATGTACAAGCCAGTTGATCCGCCACAAAGGAAGGACCTAATATTATAACAAAAATGCAGGAGTTAGAGAATCGAAGAGACATGAATTACCTTAATGTGTAGCCTAAGTTCTGATGGATAAACAAGGAAAATAGTGAGAGCACTCAATATTATGAGAAAGACTTGTGTAGACCTTGTCTATACAAATGATGTAAACTAAACCAATCAACAAATGACACATCATCACTTGAAATATAAAATAATCGTGTGGCATAAAGATTTGTTGTATAGACAAGATCTGCATAAGAATTCCTCCGGTATTGCAGTATACATACCTCCACCACCATTCATGGTCCTCAGCAGCAAGCTGAAAGTATGTCAATGCCACAGTGATGAAAGCAGTGACAATCAAGAGAATGATGAACACAATGAACAGAATGCTGTATATGGTGTAAATCTGGTGACCCCATACACTAGCAAATATGTAGTAGAGTTCAATGAAAATTGCACTGAACGGCAAGAACCCTGCCATAGCCATTTGAGCTAGAGTTCTACGGCACCAAGGTAGTTGGGGGATCTCTCTAGGATACTTTGTGGTGCGACAAGGAGCTTGAAACTCTGATCTGCTATTCTTACCAGCAATCCCACCCAATACTAGTAAAGGGGAGGTTACAAGAGTCCATATGAGGAAAATAACCACAAGTGTTCCAAATGGCAATGCTGCAGTTGAGTTATAGGCAAGTGCAACAGTATTAAGAAAGCAGAATGTCAGAAACAAAGGTCCAGTGTACAGACTTCCAGTCAATACCAAAATTTTCACCTGGCAAGCAACAAACCCAAAACTTCATAAGTATACTACATTTAGGTTTGTGCTTTCTGCAGCATAGTTTCAATTGTTTTAAGGCAAAGACAACCAGGATACGAAACTATGGCACAGTAATTATACTGTTGCTTTTTTAAAGAGAAGGGGCATAAGAAGAAAATGCAGAAACGAAAATGGGCAGCAGAACAGGTTTTGCCCTTGAAAAAAGCTTTGGTCATCATGTCTACACTTAAATTCCCTGGTTCTCCAATGGCTTGATGCTTCACAGTTTTGGACTGAACTGAATAACCTCCCAAACAACTGAAATTTCTTCTTAAAGCTGTTGCACTACCAACATTAGCACAACTCCAATTAAACTCAGCTGAATTCATCATAGTACCAACTTCATTTGCTCTTTTGGCTTCTTCACGATTGAGGCTTTCACCACTCAAGTGAGCATTGTTCAATTTAAAAGCTGCCTTGGTTTTCTGATCAAGTTCATAAAGGATATCCTTCATTCCAGTATTCTGACTTAGGCCTCCTTTCTTGCCTATTCACACTGCCAGCATTGTTGTTCATTTTATCATTGTTGGAGACTGCAAAATTGACTCCGACACTTATCTTTTCATTATTTGCATCAGCTGCTAGCTGCTGAATTGAGTCATCAACTATATTAGGCATGGCTTTGTCATAGTTAGAATCCCAGTGAAAACTTCTACCCTTCATTGCTACTGACATTAATTCACAACCACTAGGATCTAGGATTTTGCAGGTATGATCCTTAAAAATCAAACTATAGTTGTTTTCCAACATGTGACCAAGACTCAACAGATTAATATCTGTGTTTGGAACATAAAGGACATTGGGAAAGATCTTATTACCTGTAGCAGTCTTGATCAAAACAGAACCTTGTCCTTCAGCTTTAATGATATTTCCGTTTGCAAGCTTTATCATTGAGGAACCAGTCTTCCTCAAGTCTTTGAACAAATTGACATTGGCTGTCATATGGTTGGTGCAGCCACTATCAATTAACCACAATTCTTTGCTGCTGTTTGCTGTATAGCAAGAGGCAACAAAAAAATGTTCCTCCTCCTCAATTTACTGCTGGTGCTCAGCAACTTGGGCTTCTAGTCCCTGCTGGTTTTGTCCTTGATGGTTTGCTCTATTTTTGCAAACCTTCTCTGCATGACCAAGCTGATTACAGGCCTTGCATTTGACTCCTGGCTTGAACCAACAATAGTTTTCAGAGTGATTTCTAATCTTGCAATAAGAGCAAGGTGGATATTTTTCTTTCCTCTCTCCAAGTTGCTTCTCTCCTCCATAACTTGCAGCTGGTTGTTTGTCTTTTTGCTTAGCAAAGAATGCACCTTCAGATGTGTCTTCAAGCCTCATGGCTCTTCTTTGTTCAGTAGCTTGCAAGGCATTCACAAGCTCTACAAGTGATATTTGAGAAAAATCTTGGTGTGTTTTCCGGAGAGGTTTGAGTCAAAAATATCCTCTCTTGAAGAAAGTAAGGATTTTTCTCAAATATCACTTGCAGAGCTTGTGAATGCCTTGCAAGCTACTGAACAAAGAAGAGCCATGAGGCTTGAAGACACATCTGAAGGTTCATTCTTTGCTAAGCAAAAAAACAAACAACCAGTTACAAGTTATGGAGGAGAGAAGCAACTTGGAGAGAGGAAAGAAAAATATCCACCTTGCACTTTTTGCAAGAAGAGAAACAACAAAACAACTCTGAAAATCATTGTTGGTTCAGGCGAGGAGTCATGCAAGGCCTGTAATCAGCTTGGTCATGTAGAGAAGGTTTGCAAAAATAGAGCAAACCATCAAGGACAAAACCAGCAGGGACTAGAAGTCCAAGTTGCTGAGCACCAGCAGCAAATTGAGGAGGAGGAACATTTGTTTGTTGCCTCTTGCTATACAGCAAACAGCAGCAAAGAATTGTGGTTAATTGATAGTGGCTGCACCAACCATATGACAGTCAATGTCAATTTGTTCAAAGACTTGAGGAAGACTAGTTCCTCAATGATAAAGCTTGCAAATGGAAATATCATTAAAGCTGAAGGACAAGGTTCTGTTTTGATCAAGACTGCTACAGGTAATAAGATCATTCCCAATGTTCTTTACGTTCCAAACATAGATATTAATCTGTTAGTCTTGGAAAAATGTTGGAAAACAACTCTAGTCTGATTTTTAAGGATCATACCTGCAAAATCCTAGATCCTAGTGGTTCTGAATTAATGTCAGTAGCAATGAAAGGTAGTAGTTTTCACTGGGATCCTAACTATGACTAAGCCACGCCTAGTATAGTTGATGACTCAATTCAGCAGCTAGCAGCTGATGCAAATAATGAAAAGATAAGTGTTGGAGTCAATTCTGCAGTCTCCAACAATGATAAAATGAACAACAATGCTGGCAATGTGAATAGTGGCAAGAAAGGAGGCCTAAGTCAGAATACTGGAATGAAGGATATCCCTTATGAACTTGATCAGAAAACCAAGGCAGCTTTGAAATTGAACAATGCTCTCTTACATCAAAAAAATACATTAACAAACCTTTCTTATCAGTCTTTGCCTAGAGTACCTAAGAAAAGTCTCAACCACTAACATGTACATTATTCTTGCAACATACTTTAGGTGTCTAATCAAGAATCTGTTTGATCCATCTGTTTGATACTTTAGGTGTCTATCAGAAAGGAATTTGAGCAAGAACTTCAAATCAATCAAATTCATGAGTTGCTCACAAACAATGAAATAAATGTGAGCACTGAACTAAGATAAGTAATAAAAACAAGTCTTAAAGTGGAAAACCAAATGGTATATGCCATCTAAGAAGTGGGAATATACCCAGTTTTTCCCTTCAATGGTGTAATAGAAGGAAGCTGCAGAGTAGCCTGCAACACCAGAAGTTAGCGCGTATATGATAACCAGCGCTGTAAACAGTGCTCCCCTGTTGTATGGATAGAAAACACCAACTAGAGCAAGCACAAAGATGAAGATTGCACTGAAAACAGGAGCAAAGATACATGGTCACAAAAGAACTGAACAATACAAGGCCAAAGACAGGAAACTCCTTTAAAAGATAAGTACTTAAAGGGTTAACTCACTCACAGTGTGAATAGTTGGAAGCCTGTTCCAATTGCTGCTGCAAACAAAGATTTGTATCTTGGGTACCTGAACACATCACCATGGATATACTTCCATCCACTCTCCTCCTGGTCATCAACTGCCTCCTCCTCATCATTAGTAAACCTGTCATGTTTGAAATTGTGCATACAATAAGTTCCATGAATTTAAAGGTTTAAATCCATGAGAGCAGACAATACTGAGATCAGTAAATGAGAATGATTCTTACTTAACAAAATCTTTCTTAAGTACACGCATGAAAATTGTGGCAAGGAATCCAGTCAAGAGGAGAACAGTCACACAGGAGTTAATAATAGAAAACCAATGGATTTCCAAGTGATTTAAAAGTAAGGATGTCTGTGAGTATTTCTCCAGCCTCTTCTCAAATGGAATATCTGTTGGAATCCATTTGACAGAATAAGTGAAGTCCACATCTACTTCTCTATCTTCTGTGAGGTCCACAACTCCATTTGGAACATTTCGAATGAAAACATCAATAATGCGATCGTTATTGTAAAGGATCTCAAAATGGAGATGATTAATAAGGTAGACTTTGGCCCTGGTAGGGTCATCTTGGTCTTCACTGTCAAATTTTCCTAGGAAACCCCAAATGGGCAAGTCATCATAGTACATTGTGAAAAAGTAGTCTTTCAAGACAGCAGCTCTGAATTGAGCAACCTCTTTTCTTGTCAGCCTCTTCCTGCAGATACTCTCAGGTTCTCTATCAATTTGGAAGTCAAGTTTGTAAGGAGCAACAACTAATCGATCCCCATTCAAAACTTCACCAAGATCTTCTTTCTTTTCTTCCACATTGGCTGCAATCAACAGATTTTGGAATTACAAGGAATAGGGGAAAGAAAGACAATAATTGACAATGGGGCAGAAAAGAATGATACCAGCAAACTAACCTGGTGAGCAAAAGGGAAGATCAAAATATCGGTATGTTTCACTGTGGCATGAAAAAAAGAAAAAAATTAGAGAAAGCACAAAGAGTAAACAAAGTCAGTCTAGTGTGAGGAAGAAATTCATGATAACTTAATGCTTTAGAAATGAATACATGTATTAGATTATTTCAGTATCCATTCTAATATATAGGCATTTAGAAAATAATCTAATGCAAAATTCATGAATTCAGTAGTTTTTCAGCAAAAAAGAAATGCACTTCTTTTTCTGGCCTTAAAAATAATAATAAATCAAACTATAATAAAAGGAATAAAATAAAATGGTCTGCTTTCAAATGGTAGAAGCATGGTTGGAAATTGCGGTTGCAAGATTGCATGATTGCGAAAATTGCTTTGCGATACTGATTGCGATCGTTGCTTGGCGTGAATTTTTTAAAGTTTGCACAAAATGTAAAATAAAATTTATAATTATTATCACTCTTCATATATGTTTATTTATAATGATGTATAGATTTTTACTCATTTGATAATATTTTATACCATCTTAAAAATAATTGAAATTGAATTCATAATCAAAATAACATAATTATTATTATAATAATTATTAATAGACATTTAAAGTTTTATTTTGACATATATAAGTATAAGAGAGTAAAAAATTAAATAATATATAAACTTAAATAAATTTCAAATAAATTCTATGAAAATATGTCATATTTTTTACACTGATAAAAAAAATTAAATTCTCTTAATATAGGTTACTAATTAATTATAATTATTTTTAACTCAATTTTCATACACTATCATAAAAAATTTAATCTTCTCACAATTTTTTATCCAATTTCTCTCTTCCCTCTTCCCTAATTTTAACCACTGCTTTTTTCAAAATTTCCTAATTTTTCCCAAAATTTTCCCCTTCCATCTGCCCCCAAATCCCTCTCAAGCCCAATTTACTCTATACCTACCCAATCCAGCTACAAGCCCAAAATCCCACTTTCCCCAAAATTTCCCCATTTCCTTCCTCTCTCGGCCTCTCTCCATCACCCCTCCCAAATCCCATTCTCGGCCTCTCTCCATCACCTCATCTTCCTCTCTGTTTCGCCGCCATCGTGCCCCCATCCAACCCCATCTTCCTCTCTATTTCGTTGCCATGAATCGCGCCTCCCACCCACCCTCTTCTTCTCTCTGTTTCGCCGCCATCGTGCCCCCACCCAACCCCATCTTCCTCTCTGTTTATTTGCCATGAATCGCCACCCAACACCCTCTTCCTCTCTATTTCCATTTGCCGCGCTCGCCCCTCCACCCCGCTCTTCCTCTCATGTCGGCCACCATAGAATCGCGCCTCCACCCCCTCTTCCTCTTTGTTTGGCTGCTGCAAATTCCTCCCCACCCCCCTCTTTCTCTCTTCTTATTTTTCTTGAGTCTCTGACATCTTTCATTTGAAAGAAAAAATGGAATGGAGCAACTGTTATGAAATGCGGCAACAACATTTATTACTATAATAAACAGGCCGCAACATTGTTACGTTGCGGCCAATTCGTGTGATTTTGGTTCATAACGCAATTGCGACCTGATGCCATTGCAGCACCTGCCGCAACCGCAATATTGCGGCCGCATCAGATGATGCGGACTGCATTTTAGAACCATGGGTAGAAGTAAAACCCAGAGGAGATACATTAGAAATTTAGAACATTACTTGATTGTCAAGATAAGTCTCATTAAAACAATGTAAAGGTCAACTTTGCCTGATCACATTCTCCAAAATTTCAAGTGAAAACTTCCTCCAATTTCTGAATTTGACATTGAACCAAAGAAAACTAAAATCTCCAGTTTTGAGTTTTACAGTGAAATTGAAAGTATTCATAATTAACATCACATCTTCTATGTCACATTCATCTCCTCCTCATCCACCTAGCAGAATTCATTCCGCTCATCACTCGAACAACTAGCTTTCACTGATCAAAGAGAACCATAATTCAGCCCATTGCTTTGACAGGTACCCCAATTCTTGCACAAGTTCCAAATGCACACCATAAGAAGAAGAGGGTATTGAATCTTCATTACATATAAATCCAGAACAACACTTGGGGGATGAAAGAGGCAAGACACCCAAATTTCAGAGAAAAGAAATCTCATTGTTGAATGGCAACCCCATCATGACAAAAAAAAAATCATTTTTTCTTTTCAGGAGGATTGGGATTGAAACGTTTTCAAGCACAAAAGAATTGGTGAAAGTGAGAGAGTGGCAGAGATTGAGAATCTGACCTGGGATTGTGAAATGGTCCCACCTTGTTTGCATAAAAGGGGACGGAATCTCCTTCTTTGTAACGATGATCTGATGCATCAGATGTGACATGGCTTATGCAACAGTAAAGGATCACAATGGCACCACCCAAACATGCCGTTGACTTTCCCATAAATGCAGACACGACACACACACAGATCATAGAACGAAACAGAGGGAAACTCTGCAATGGAATGGCTTCTTCCAGCACTCATAAGCCAAATAAGTGCATGAGAGTGGGGAAGAAGAAGAAGGAACTTCCACGTTACTTCCTTCACCCAAAAGAGAAAAAAGGAAAGAAAAAAAAAAAAAGAGTTGAATTTCCACACACTTTTTATATGGTAATGAATGATGATGGTTGTTTTCTATGAATCGTCTTCGTGATTCGTGAATGGCGAATGATGACAAGTACGTGCCTAACATAAACATATGCAGAATGACATCATGTATTGGACTCTATTGCTCTTGCTATGCTATCCTTATTATCAGTCTCTACTATTTCATAAGGTTCCTCCTTTGATTTATGATCTAAAGACGAAATCGTTTTTCTTTTTGGTGAAAATCACAATTCAATTAACGAGTTGATCTTTTCCTCGGACACACAAATAGCTACCTGCCATGCCATCCTTTCCGTTGGGGAAGATGTTACGATATCCATTGATTTTTTTTTTCTTATTCTTAGTTTATTAAATTATCAAACATTTATTATAAAAATTGTTATTTTCATAATAAATATTTGATAATTTATCTAGTGTAATTAATATATATATATATATATATATATATATATATATATAGGATGTGTATCAGGTGAAAAAATTGTTTATTGTGAGAGGTGAGAGAAGTGAATCTTGACCGTTAGATCTTATATGAATGGTCAAGATTAGAATATAAATGCATGTGATTTTTTTAAGTGATCACATGACCTTCAAATAACTTTTAATCTTGATAATTCATGTATGGTTGTATGATCAAGATTTATTCCTCTCACCCTTTCACAATAAAAATTCCTTTCACTAGATATGTCCCCTATATATATATATGACATATCTAGTAAGAGAAATGTTTATTGTAAGATGTGAAAATAATGAATATTGATCATTGAATTTTATATGAATAGTTAAGATTATAACATAAATGCATGTGATTTTTTTAAGTGGTCACATGATCTTTAAGTAACTTTTAATTTTGACCATCTATGTATGGTTGTATGGTTAAAATTTACTTCTCTCACCCTCTCACAATAAAAACACTCCTCACTATATATGCCCATATATATATAGAGAGAGTGAGAGCGTATATGATGAGAGAAGTGTTTATTACAAGAGGTGAGAGAAGTAAATCTTACCTATTAGATCTTACATGAATGATCAAGATTAGAACTTAAATGCATGTGACTTTTTTAAGTAGTCACATGACCTTCAAGTAACTTTTAATCTTGATCATTCATGTATGGTTGTATGGTCAAGATTTACTCATCTCTCTCTCACAATAAAAACTTCTCTCACTAAATATACCTCCTAGTGAGAGGAATTTTTATTGTGAGAGAGAGATAAGTAAATCTTGACCATACAATAATACATGGATGATCAAGATTAAAAGTTACTTGAAGGTCATGTGACCATGCACTTAAAAAAGTCACATGTATTTATGTTCTAATTTTGACCATTCATGTAAGATCCAATAATCAAGATTCGCTCATCTCACCTCTCACAATAAATATTCCTCTCATCTGAATAAGATCCTATATATATATATATATGTATGTATGTATTGTCAGAATATCTTTCACTCGATAAGTGAGAGACTAATTTTTCGAAATAAAGTTAGGCAACAACTAATCAATATTTAGCAACCTATATCTAAAAAAAATATTAGCATTGTAATTATTCCCTTCCTTCGAAATACTTAATTAGCTTTATTTTTTTTTCAAAGTAAAAAGTTTGGTACTCTTTTGCTTTGTGAAGGAGTGGAGTTTGGTATAATATCCTAATATTGTAAATTTTGAATTGATGGAGAGTATATTTCACACCATGTAATGAAAGAAAGAAAGTCTAATTAAAAAAAGAAAAGAAAAAACAGCAGTAAACTTTATATATGAAGTAGATAAATTAATGATAAATATTTCTATACTTTTTTTATTTTTTTATATTATTTCTCACTTAATAGATAAGATACTAATTTTTAGAATATAATCAAGTGATTAAGTAAAAATTTCTCTTAATAATATTATTTCTATATATATAAATTCTAATATTAAAATTTTCTTTTTTTTATATATTTCCCTTCTTCTAGACTACAATGAAAAGTAATGTATTTGAAATTTTGAATTGAAGGCTCTCCACCAAACTTCACGCCTGCAACCTCCATTTACTAGGTCAAAAATAGACAATACTATAAGTTTGAGCATTGTAAAAAATATGAGCATTGTAATTATTCCCTTCCATCAAAATGCTTAATTTGCTTCTATTTTTTCAAAGTAAAAAGTTTGGTACTCTTTTGCTTTGTGAAGGAGTGGAGTTTGGTAATATCCTAATATTGCATTGATAGTAAATTTTGAATTGATGGAGAATATATTTCACACCATGTAATGGAAGAAAGAAAGTCTAATTAAAAAAAAGAAAAATAAAAAACAGCAGTAAACTTTATATATGAAATAGATAAATTAATGATAAATGTTTCTATATTTTTTTTGTTTTTTATATTATTTCTCATTCGATAAATGAAAAATTAATTTTTAAAATATAATTAAGTGATTAAGTAAAAACTCCTCTTAATAATATTATTTTTGTACATATAAATTTTAAGATTGAAATTTTTTATTTTTTTATATTTACCTTCTTCTATACTACAATAAAAAGTAATGTATTTGAAATTTTGAATTGAAGGCTGTCCACTAAACTACACGCCTGCAACCTCCGTTTACTAGGTCAAAAATAGACAATACTATAAGTTTGCTTGCTTGTTGGGTTGGGCATGGACCAACTTTTTGTGTGTGTGTGGAAATGGACCAACTTTGTTAAGTGAGGTGGCTCGGCTTCATAGTTAGGGGCATGGTCAATTTTTCCCTCTAGATCCCTTCTCGCTCCCCATCCCCACATTTGAAGGTATACTTATTAAAAAATGTAAACAACAAGAAATTAAAACAAATGGAAGGAGATTAGGAGAGTCAAAAAATAGTATAAGGATTGAAAATGTTCTTTTTGTTAAAAAAAAAAAACTAACTATTGTTGCTCCATAAAGAGTGAAAAATCACTTATAACTCATTTTCATGCTACATTTTTGTTTTGGTTGACTCATTTTCATGCTACGTGGATGGTCGGGTAGAGTGTAAAACTGTAAATAGGTTGAGCTCTAATTTCAACCATGTTATAATTTTATCATATCAGGCACTTGTTAAACAATTTTTAACTACAGATTATTCAACGCTTAAAATTTCATCAACTCAAACAAATACTCTTAGTATTATAATGTGTGAAAATTGAGGAAAAATCATGATACAATGCCAAATCAGACACCGTCTTAATCCATTTTAGTGTGTGATTTAATGCGTCTTTTTTCAAATTATTATGGGAATAATCACTCTTTAAAATATGATAACTACAACAAAGAATATATTTATTCGATTGTGAAGAACAATTATTCTGTTTGTATTACCATGTTTTTTAGCGACATAATCATACTTTACAAGAAATAATTTTTGCTTCTAGTTGAAGTTATTCTTTCGAGAAGATGATTTTTTAGATGGTAATTTTAAAAAAATAAATAAATACATCACCAAAATAAAATATGATCCATAATACAGTATTTACAATAATTCTCAATATAAACTAGGTTAAAGTTTCTCTATTTTATTAAAATGAAAATTGATAAATGGAGCATCTCTATAATTTTCTTTTGACTTCCTCTAGAAATAAAAAAAAATGCTTTTTTTTTGTGCTACATCCAATTTAATACAGCAATTTCATGAAAAATTGAAAATCAACAAAAATCAATATCTATATGATAGTTTTTTATTGATAGTTGAATTAATCTATATCATGTCTCACTTAATTCTTGTCCCTATTAAACTCACATTCAACCAAACACTTAATAAAACACTAGTGATAATTAGGGATTCAAGCCCTTGAAAATGTACTTGGAGGAGCAGTCTTGGGATTAGCCTCAAACTTAAAAGGGGTGTTTTGAAAACTTTCAAAATTAGTTTAAAATGATATAACAAGAAACCAGTTACATAAGTTCATGTAAAAACAAAAATTAGTTTGGTTCAAAACTACTTCAAAATTGATTCTAATATTGAATTTTTTCATATGAATGTGAAAGATGTGATTAGCTAATAAATTAAAAAACGTTAGCATGCTTATCCACTCTTTGATCTGAATGAGTGGTCGTTGCAATTTTATCTTATCCAACAACCAACCTTGAATATGGTTGAAGAGAAAGGGAGAGGTCCTTACAACTTCATCTTATCTAACAACAAACCTTGAATTTAATTGAAAAGAAAGAAAGAATGGAAAGGGAAAAAGAAAGGGTGTGCACAAAATTTAAACTAGAAAAAAACTTATTTTGAGTTAGACTTTTAAAAATTTGTTTTTATCTCAAATTCAGTTTAAATAAAAATCACTTTTTTTAAAAAAATAATTAAGTGATAACCGTACATTCAATATTTAAAAACCACTAAACCACTAAGAGTGAGTTAGTGGTGAGAGATTTGGGTAATTTGCATGAAGTCTTAGGATTAAACCTCATTGCTACCCTGTAAAAATAAAATAAAAAAATCACTTAGAGAAACCCGGACAAGAGAAGAAAAATAAAATAAAAAAATACTAGTGAAATTTTTACACTAGAGAATTGGCTGGGATTTGACCTACCCTCTAAATATACGTCTTACTCTTATCCAACTCAGTTGCCGGCTGCGTCTACAGTGTTGCCTTTTCCATGATTAAATATCAGTTTTGTATCCTGAAGCCTTAGTGATATAGTTTGTTTGATTTTTAAAAAAAAATCATATTTTGCATTGTACATGGTTTGGCATACTAAGGATTTTGATCTTTTCATATCATTTTTCTCTTATGTGATTAAATAAAAGAGAAAGATAAATATAAATATATTTATTAATAGAACCCAATCTTAATTTATGAAACATTTTTTATAATTTTTATATATATTTCTCTCTTTCACTTAATTATATAAGAGAAAAAATAATATGAGAATATTCAATTCCGCATACCAAACATCTCATGGTATTTTAGGAACTATAATATGTCATGGTAGCCAATTGTGATTTGTGACATCAAACACAGTCCTCGGTTGTTTGATGATAATGACTGGTGAGCTAAAAACATGGTATAGATATAGACTCCAATCAAACATAGAAGCGGTTTTCAGGATCGTGTTTGCTCAAACATGCATGCATCAACTCTTGACAAGTATTGGGATACCACATGTGATATCTTGAAAGATTCTCATACGTTTCGAGTGAGTCAGTATTGCAAAAGACAAAATGCCTAAAATGATTTATTTTCAAGATTGCTTAATTTATGTGTGCTGATTGGCTACTACTTATTGTAAATTATTCTCAATCTATGCATATGTTGGTTTCTTGTGAAGTTCACCAAATTTTATGGAGTTATGACTTGATTGTTGCTCATGAGTCTAGGCCAACAAGTGGATCACTCCGTTGGCTACATTCATAAGATCTTTTTAAGAATAGATATTCCATTATGAATACAATCATTATATGTTTTTGTTATTCGACCTCAACATTTTTTTTTTCAAACGATATAGAAAATATTTTTTTTCACATGATGCACATAAACTTTGGAAAAGAGCCCTACATTTTCTAGTGGAATTGCTTATTTAGTGGGCACTTTCACTTATCATTATTATCAAAGCAGCAATTTAAGGAGTTCAAATCTATCCATTTTCAAAACACTTCAATTAATTATGTTTGCATTCAGAGGTAGGTTGAGAGTTAGTGGTTAGTGACAGACTAATGTTAGCAGCTCACACCTCACAAGAGACAATTACTCGAGAAATTCTTGGTTACACATAATTGTATCACGTTATCCTTACACGCACTCACAAAAAATTAGAGAGAAAAAACATTTTTTTATGATGAGTGAGTTTAGAGAGACTCATTTTTTCTTTCTTTTTAATTTTTTGTAAATATGTGTAAGAATGACATGATACAATTATGTGTAAGCAAGAATCTCTTCAGCTACTCTATGTTGCGTTGCTATGGTTAAAATGGCCGTGTAGCAGTGCTTAAATATATGTGGCTACCGGCAATACAATAGATTTTTTGTAAAAAAAAAAAAATAGTCCTGTACCCTACCTAGTAGATATAGGTACCTGTGCCATTGCAACATTGCATAACTTCAAATTGTAGTTTATGAAAGAGTAGCAACTGAAAACTCTATTTCATTAGCATGCCATGGATATGAAATTGCAAGAGTTTTCACTTTACACGTTTGGCTCACTAAGATAAATTAAATGATGTGGTGTATGATGTGAAATGCTCTGTTCTTTCCTGTTAAAACTCCTAAAACCTTCTAGTTCAGTAGAGTCATAGAGATTGAAGCTTTCCTGCATCCAACACCTTTGGTCTTTTTCTCATTGCATTCTTGCATATTTGGTATAAACTATGAAGGCATCACTAGGTCTAGGAGTAATATTTTTTACAAAAACCAATAACATAAGCTATACATGAATGAGGTTTCACTTCAATCCTTGGTCCTGATAATGGTAATGGAACCACTACCTTGGGTGTGAATCCTAGTAACGGATGCCACTGCTTTTCCAGACATACCAAAACCTCGTGCTGATATGCATGGATGAGTCAGAGAATCTCGCACAGGGTGTGGAATTGGCTTTGATGCTGCTGGGATCATGAGAATTTGTTGATTTATATCTTTGAGTGTTGTTTCCCCATCAACTCCTCCAGGCTTCACCCACTCAAATGGGAAAGCAATTTTCTTCCAATGACTCTCTGGATAACACCATAAGAAAAGGAACAAATGGAGACTATAAGTGAACCATTACTATGAAAACAAAAGGAAGAAACATAAAGAAGCTGTGGAATAACGAGAAAGAAGCATGGAATGCTAAATAACAAATAAGGAGGATCATTTTCATTTGACTCACTAAATGCACAGCTCCTCTGAGGAGGATCATGTTTGATTGCAGCTGCATGTGTATCACTTTGTGATGATGATATGTTCCTAATCATGAACTTATTACCGCATGTAAAGCTATAACCTACAAAGGTGGGGAGGGAATATATCAGTTATAGTGCCAAAATAACTGTGTCAGTGGTGTGGTGGGTATGTTTCAATTACTATGACTTGATAAGATAATTCTAGACTCCAATACCAAGATTTATAAACCTTCCACAGAATCTGCAGCCAAACAGGTCTGGTAAAAAAGAAAAGGAATAATGTACCCAAAAAAACAAAGGAATAGATAAGAAAAATTGGACCAAATTGATGACCATAAACATTAATAATGGAGCTATTAAACAAAATCAAGTTAGATTTAAAAAGATACCAGGGCCTTACCATGAAGGTGTTGGGCTGTTGTTGAAGAACATGTAGGAAATTGATCTACCTGATCATCCAAATAATGAATTTTCAGTCATAAATAAAATATGGTATCGGGTTTCAAAGAATTTGACAAATTTAAACTTGGGGTTGGGAATAACAATTAAGCAAATGTGGAGAAAATATATAAATTATAAAGGCTGTATATAACCTTTTGATCCTGAGAGCAGGATGATAACTTTTGTTCCTTACACGGAATACCCCTGCCTGCAATGGCATCTTCAAGGTACCCAGTAGATGTATCAGATGGAAACCACGACTCTGCTGTAGCAACAGACAGGCATAAGCAAATAAAGACCACAAACAAGTAGAACTAGTGATGTAGAGCTAGTGGTGTCAAATGAAGCGTATAAAAAATAAAAATAAAATTGAAAATGAAAAGGCAAATATTATAGCATATATACCAAGTGCCAGATCTGAATGAGTGACTCCAATCTCCAATTCCATGGAGGCAGGGCAATCAGAACACAAGCTGTTGAGGTGTGACATAGCGGGAAAGCCCTCTCTTTATTTAAGTTAATGGTTGAAGTTTAAAATCTATCTATATAAAACACTCTGGGTTTCAACTCTTTGATGTAACTTTATCATCAACACAAAATCTCATTTTTGAATTGAAAATTAAATGATACTTAAAATTATCTCAGCTTTTCAAGATTTGAATTTATCTTATTTATTATTATCCTAAAATATCTTAATAAGCCCTTACATTCCATTTAATTTTGAAATGTTTAATCTTAAAATTTAACTTTTCAAAATTCTTTAAACTTGGATTCTTCCACCCACTCTTATGTCTAGGATGTTTGTACGTGAATGTACTATTCAAAATTATCTTCACATTTCAGATAAAAAAAATTATATTCACATTTTAAGGTTTAAAATTATCTTAAACAATTGAAGTAGTAGTATGTTTATATATATAGAGAGAGAGATTGGTAAGCTCCACTCATTTTTAATCATTAGATTTACTTTTATCTAAGTTATCTTTAATGAAATAATTTCATATTTTATTTTGAACGATTAAAAAAGTATAAGAGAAAAAACTCATGTTTCTTTATATATATATATATATATATAGGAATTGAGTATCCTCCACACGTGTAAAGATTAACAATTTTTTATTTTATTTTGTGTGATGTCTAATATTATAAGAAAGAGGGTGTATGATACAAAGATCATTGATCTAATTATAAAAACATCAATGACTTAGACAAGTATCTTAATAGTTTCTTTTTTTAGTTTTTATTTCTTTTTTTTTAATTTTTTTTTATATTTACCATAGTGTTCAATCATGTGTGCCGACCTTTGTATGTTCAGATTAAATTCAACCGTCGCCACCTCTCAATTTTGTTTAGGTTTATAGCGTATAAATATTATTAATTAAAATTTATAAGAGGTAATAATAGTTAAAATTTGATAACACTAAGTTAAAAATATAATTTTTTAAAAATTACAGAGAAAATTATATGTGTAAATATTATACTTTAAAATTTATACGATTTTTAAATATCTGATTATTTTATCCTATAATTTTCGATATTATTTAACTGATTGTGTAATTTTAATCTATCGAGGGTTTGTAAAAGAAACCAAAAAAAAAAGTAACCTGGAACAAAAAAATACTTGCTATTGCAAGTAAATTCAAAGGTGTATGGTGCACCTAAAGATAAGAGGGTGCACCATAGCATTTGCCTTTATTTTGAACAAAAAGTATCATGTTTCTTTGAGAAACAACTTAAAATTAGGGGGTGTTTGGAAAAGATTATTCTTACTCCTACTAGCTTTTTTTTTAAATGTTGTAACAGTGTTCAATCATATTTGATAAATTCAACTTCAGTTTTTATGCGAAATTTAATGTATTCATAATGCTGAAATTTCAACTTATGATTTTAGTTATATATTATTCGTTACACTTCGAAATGTAAATATCATTTTATCTTCAATTAAATAACTTATTTAATCAATATCTATTTTGATAATTTAATGTATAAAAGTTTCTTTTTTATATCATCTAAATAAAATAAATTAGCTTAAAAACTTTTCAAAGAAATATATCTACGTAAAACTTTTTTCTTATAATCGATTAAAAACTTTTATAAAATAATCAATTATTAAAATAATCAAATTTTCATAATTATCTCAAACACATATTTATTAGTATTTTAATTATTTAAGTTTTTACAGCAAGATCTGATCTTTCATTTTGTTTTGATCTAATGGTCCAAATTAACTGTATGTTAACAAAGGTAGAGAATAGCTGAGACAAACTTTAATGGATAAAGCAAGTACTTAAATTCTAATTTAATGAAAAGAGAATCTAACTTTATTATTAACCCAATTAATTAATTTCTAATTATTAAAATGTTAAAATATTTAATATATATGAATATACATTAAATGAAAAATAAAAAGGATAAAAAAGATAAACATATACAGCTGAAAAAAACGATACAACACATAAAATAATTTAAAAAAATGACTTTTAAGTGAAAAATAATTGGCATTAGCTCTGATTTTTATTATATTAATAAATTATTTAAATAAATATAATTTTTTTATTTTATAAATTTATATTATAGATTTTTTATTTATACGTTACTTTTAACATTAATTATATATATATATAAATAAATAAAAAAGAGATTCAAATCATTTATCTCAATTTTCTGTTTCAATCACTGTCCCCTCGACTAAAAATTGACAACTAAAAAAAAAATGATACATCATCTCCTTTAAAAATTGTTAAGAGTTTTATATATAGATATATATATATTAGATATATATAAATATATAAACGTGTCGAATATATTTGATTAAAAGATTTTTTAATTCAACACGCCTCGACACGCCAACACATCTTAGATATGTTTGGATACGTCTCAGACACGTTTAGAACACGATCTATTATTATTATTTTAAATAGTTTTTATGATTAACATTCAATTAGTAAGCTCATAACTCACTCAAATCCAATCACATAACTAATGTCCCAAGTCACTATATTCACACATCAAAATTTTAAGTTTTATCTTTTCATACATCACTATTAGACTTTTAAATTTTAACTAAGAAAAACCTTTCTTTCGTATCAAATCGTCCACATCGTCGTCACTGAAACTTGTTTTATACCAATATTCTTTCTAGTTAATTTTTTTTACGCACATGTACTCATTTATGATTAGTTATATTAGAAAAAATTGATTTAAAATTTTTTAAAATATATCAATAGAAATTATGATCAATATTTTTTAAAAGTGATTTATTAACAATATAACGTTAGTACATATAGCGTATATTAAAATATTATAAATCTTTAAATTTATAAAAATAATATTAATAAATTATAAATTTTTTATCTAAATTTTGTAATTATATATATATATATATATATATATACCATATCGTGTTTTATAATTTTTAAATTTAATATTTCTTCATATTCATATCTATATCATGTCCTATTTCTATGTCCGTGTCTGCGTGTCAGTGTTTTATAGATTTTAACACATTATAACGTGCAATTTGCACCCTTTCTTCTTCCAAAATAGACTGTCTTTGATAACTCCAAACCACCACCAATGGCAGTCACTTGTCTGCGGCCACCACTGTCGACGTCATTGCTCCCTCAGCCTCCGCCTTCCCTTTCCGGAGCCCTCACGTTTTCCCCCACTTCCACCTCCAAACTTTCCACAGCTGCCGCTGAAGATGAAATCTCTTCTGCAAGCGCTGAAAGCTTCACGTTCTTGACCATGGCAATGGTGGCATCATCTACACCGGAATCTATGCCGTCAATGTTGTCCATGTTAACTCTGACAAGATTCCAACGCCATCTTCTGCTAGACGGTTTATCCTCAGGTGGTCCAGTACAACAGTACCATGGCTTCAACAAGAAACATCAGGTGACATAAATCGTGATGGTATAAATGAATTTGGCCCCAACTCGCTGGACACGCTTCTGAAGAAGAACGACATATTTTTTTACCCCAACTCGTGATGGTGGCGCATCAGTTTCTCAGCTTGCTGAGCTACCTTCAATGGGAACAAGATCGGGATTTGATGGTGGACCGGAAGATGGAGGTGAAGATCAGCTATTTTGGTGTGGCTGTCTCGTCATTGGAATTGATTGAATCTAATTTTGACCCATAACGATGTTAAAGGAGTAACAGCTGATCTGCTATTCGTGTTCTCGTTGGCAAATTTTATTAGGGGGACAAGAATAAAGAGAGACATGAAGAGGAAACAAGTGATTTGAATCCATAAAAAGGATACAACATATATAATAGTGACTTATAGATATCTATCTATATAGTTTAACATATATAAACATAACTTCTATTTTTATAGAATAATTAAATTTATTATATATATATTTTTTAGTATTCTCTTTTTTCATTAAATTTGATAATTCTTAGTTATTAAAGTAACCTTAAGATTTATTTATTTTATAGAAAAAGATTTTGACATTTTTGTCAAAACAAAATGTGAAAGTTACATAAATCATGTGGATGTTAGCAATCCTTATATATATATGTATTAGAACTTAAAATTATAACATAAACATAAGTTCATGTAATATTTAACTAACTTTTAATTTTTACTATTCATGTTATACTTAATGGTCAATATTTATTTTTCTCAAAGACATACACACACATTTATATGAAAATTAACATGTATTTGTTCGAGTGGAAGTGGTTTGAGTGTCATTAGTATGTGATTTTGAGTTTGATTTCTAAATTTATGTATATGAAAATAACACCGTTAGGAAGAATCTTCGCTTAATCATATCTTGAGATATTAGTCTATCACCTATTGGGTGGAGATACTCTAAAAACCAATATATATATATATATATATATATGAAGCGTATCTAGTGAAATGAGTGAATCTTGATCATTGAATCTTATATGAATGATTAAGATTAGAATATAAATACATATGACTTTTTTAAGTGATCACATAACTTTTAAGTAACTTTTAATATTGACTATTCATGTATGATTGTATGATCAAAATTTACTTATCTTATCCTCTCAAAATAATTTTTTTTTTCACTAAATATGTCCCTTTATATATATATATATACTAGAATGATTGTTAGATAAAATAAAATGATAATTATCATTCTTGTATCTAAAAGAGTTAAAAAGTATGCCGACTCATGATGTGAAAAGTTAAAGTTAAAAAATTATGTTTGGTTAGTATTTTTCTAAGATCAAATGTAAAGAAGATTCTGAACAATTAAAAGCACAAGTGGAATACAAGTCAAAAATAGATTTTTCTAGCTTCTTTATTTCTAATTATAATAACCACAAAACCTTTTACAAAGTAGATTTTAGAAGCATAAGGATTCTATCTTTATTCCTTACATCTGTTTTTTTTTTTTTTTGGGTAACATTCCTTACATCTGTTCTCTTAGAATAAAAACAATGCTGATTTTCTGAACAATCACTTTTGTTTCTTTTCTGGCAATGTCTTTCTTTTTGTTAACTAATACATTAAAGAAAGCAATGAGAAGCTAATCATAAAAGACAGGTGAATTGGCAGGATAGGACAGGACATGATACCCCATGGTATACAACTGTGTTTTCTCTGGGTTTCACTGTTGGAAAAGCAAGCTCTGTCCCTGTTACCTTTATGCTATATTCTGATCTGAATAATGATATATATATATATATATTTATATATATACTTAGACACACATTAATTTATATCTATACATTTTTTATTATCTTTATATAGTTAATTTTATTTTATTTTTTAGACACTTAAATTTTGATTTTGTCATCTTAAGAAAATAATATGTGAATTACAGATGTGTATGAAGGAATTTGCTTCCAATCCACACCTTTTTTGTCACAATTTCCCTTCTTTCAAACACTAGACTTATCTTCAAGAATAAAGGTGACTCCATCTGATACCTTTCTTTCCCTCTTTCTAAACTTCTTTCTTAGGCTTTCACGAACATTCTTCTAACTCCTTTACATTTACAAAACCAGCAGCGCAGCCACCAAACAACTCCCCAGAACCCAACACCAACTATAAAAAGGAACACATTAACCTTCAGTTGTTGCCAGCATCAATCAGTCAAAGATGGCAAAGGCACGCACAGTTGGAGTTGCCATGGACTTCTCTCCTACCAGCAAAGTAGCCCTTCGATGGGCTGCTGATAATCTCATCAACAGAGCTGATCAAATCATCTTGATCAACGTTCAGCCTCCCAAAGCTGATCACACCAGAAAGGAGCTTTTTGGGGACACTGGTTCACGTGAGTGCCCCCCTTTTCCTTTCTTCATAGATATATATATATATATATATGTTACATATTATATTATATAGGTCTGTTTTGGATATGATAAGTTGTGCGTGAAATTTTGTGTGTTTTGGTTTGGTTAATGGGTTTGCAGCTTTGGTGCCTCTGGAGGAATTGAGGGAGATGAACTTTACAAAACAATATGGTATTGCTAAGGATCCTGAAGTCATAGATATCCTTGACACTGTCTCAAAGACCAAAGGGGTATTTATGCTGTTTCTTACTGTTCTTTTATTTTGCAGTTACATGTAATAGTACAATTAATATGGGAAAAAAGTATGGTGTAATTAACATAAATATGGTAAATCTTTGTGTGTGTTTACTGGTGTTTTGAAGCAGGCAAAAGTAGTGGCAAAGGTGTACTGGGGAGATCCAAAGGACAAGTTGTGCAGTGCTGTGGAAGATCTTCAGCTGGACTCTTTGGTTGTTGGAAGCAGGGGTTTAGGTCCCGTTAAAAGGTAACAAATATATAATGCCACATACATACACATCACTTCTCATTTGCCCACGTTTTGATTTTGCAACCTAATCCTTTATGTCAAAAGTAGTGATGTGCATGTAACATTTTTCAAAGGTAACAAACACCCTTGCTATATAATTTAAAAAAAAAAAAAAAAACCTTTCGTTACCATTTAACTTTCACCAGATTAATTTGCGGAATTTTTTGTAATTTATTTGATTAATGTGTGATTCAAAGAGATAATTTAAACAAGTTACTTTCTTTCTTACAGGGTGTTCCTGGGCAGTGTAAGCAAGCATGTGGTGATAAATGCTTCTTGCCCTGTCACAGTGGTTAAGGGAAACGAAACTTCCAATTCCGGGCATTGATCTGGTCGTGATTAATTAGTTTGCGTCTATATGAAGAAAATCCAGAAGTTTGATTGAAAGGTGCACGTGGACAGGGAAATGAATCATAACTGTGACGAAACGAAAGTACTGTACCCTT
Organism: Ormosia semicastrata; assembly: GCA_029884595.1. Taxonomy (NCBI): domain Eukaryota; kingdom Viridiplantae; phylum Streptophyta; class Magnoliopsida; order Fabales; family Fabaceae; genus Ormosia; species Ormosia semicastrata. The sequence continues at coordinate 6,347,502 of JAQQTO010000041.1, forward strand.
TAAAATGCTTTGGCTTCAATAATTACCTTTTAGGTTTTTTGTATTTAAGCAGTATAGGCTGTTAGTAACCATCATTACTGTCTCTTTGATTATTATACATCTATCATAATGATAGGTGGGCTTGTGTAATATTAATATTAAATAAACTGTTGGATTGGATTGGGATTGAATTGAATCAAATCTCTGGATAAGATTAAGAGGTTTGGTTAGAACAGAATATCTGAGAATTCATCACAAAGAGTGTCACACGTGGGTGAGATTGTTGGTCACAAACAATGTTGTCCCACAGTAATTAGATGAACTTGTTATGGATAGGTTCTTGAGGCCTAGCTACGCCAACCTTTCGAGACTCTATTCTAAACTTTCAGAAACTAAATTGAGCGACAGTGGCAACTAATAAGGTTTGGCCCAGGCGCAAATGCAAGCCCAATTCTAAGCATGTGGGATAGGCTTCATTTGTTGTTGGCTAGACAGGTTAAGCGTAGTTATGATGTGTTCTAGTTTAGATTCCTCATTCAATAAACGCCTATAAAATCTGGCCCAAAATAATAATAGTAAACGCCTATAAAGAGTGTAGGGACAAAGAAGCCTTAATCAAGGAACCATCCATCCTAAACAAAAAACATCGAGGCATGTCGTGGGTGCGATAGCCATTATGCCACTAACTTGTAATAACTTTACAATCATCTCCTACTTTCTGTGCAACTGGAGCATGACCCCTTAACTACCTAGACTCATTTTCGGCATAAGTCAAAATCCACTCAATTTTCGTTGCTTATTTTCTTAGCTTCTTTTTCTAAAAAACCCTTCCATTAATAGGGACGTTTTGATTCTTATGAATGTGTTCGTTACAGATTGCAAAGTATTAACGCCTTTGTAAAGTGAACCTGCACTTTACAAAATTTAATCAACAACTCGTTGGGCCTAGCCCTATTAAATTTAATATCATGACCAAAAAACCAGTAATTGTTACGAGTTTACTGAAAATTTGTTCATCAATTTATTCAGCAGACAAAGCCCATTGATGGTCCACCTCGATCCTTTAATATTGAAGAAACTTCCTTAGTCGATAAAGGCAACAAGAAACGTGGTTAAAGCTAATCTTTTAAAGCCGAATATTGTTGTGTCTTTTAAAAGTAACTTCACATCAAGCATGCAATCAGAAGTGCATTTGAGAAGCAAAAGTGAAAGTATAGATCATTTGGCTCCATTACATGAATTAAAATCATGGTTGGGTGAGATCTCAAAACACAATTTTTTCGATTAAACAAAGTGGTTGAAGCCATTATTGGTGTATATTAATAATACTAAGTCTTTGAGTGCGGCTATGGCATGAGGCTCAATGTGTGGTGGCGTTCTCTTAATTATCACGACTTAAAAGTTAAATCTAAAATGTCAAACGCTGCTTATCAACCGACAGAAGTAATTGTCCTTTCTTAAGTAATAGATTTATTTTTGAGGGGTCCACTTACACTATCTAATTGTTGGATCACGTAACACTTATATCGTTTAATAATTTGGTTAAGGCTATTTAAAATGAATTTACTTTTAAAATAAGTAATTAAGAATATATTTATTCTTATTTTGATAAAATGTATCAAGATTTTAATTTATTAAATAATTTAAGAGTGAATATCTTATTATATAATTATTTTAAAAACAAACTCACTTTAGATAAATCATTTCCTTATTATAAACATTGAATTTTATGAAACTAACCTTTAAATTGAGATTTTTCATGAGATATGTAAAGTCTATAATTTTTTGGGAAATTTTAAAATTAATTTATACCTTAATTAATTATTTCATTTAAACATATAGTACATATAGATATTAGTTCTCCAAATATAGAAGTTAAATTAATTTAATTCTCCAAAAAAAAAGTTAATAAAATTTTTGTGTGTTTAAATTAGTTATAAAAATTTGATTATTTCAATAATCGATTATATGTATAATCGATTATTATTATAATCGATTATAATATAATCAGATTTTATGTTTGGATATGTTAGTTAAAAAATAATTTTAAAATATCCGTTTCGTTTAGATGGTATAAAAAGAATCATTTTTACGCATTAAATTATCAAAAAAAGTATAAAATAATTAAAAAAATTATTTGATTAAAGTCAAAATAGTATTTACATCTCAAAACTTATAAAATAATCTATAATCAAAAATCAAAAGCTTCAAACTTATAAAAATTACACATCCATTTACTACTTTATTGTAATTTTGTTAGTGCACAAGAATACCTTAAAAAAAGTGGCAATACAAATTGTATATTATTTGTGTAACATCCCAAAAATTGCTTATTTCATTATAAATAATCATTTTATAATATTTGTGATTTTTGGTGATTTTTTTGTGAAATTTTCTAGAAACGTTGAATATTTTAATATATTTCGTTTTGCAAATAAAATTGGCGGAGCCGGGATAACGAAATGTTCTCCCGATTTAGTAAACCTTGGATTGTCAACGTGTCAACGGGGATCTTACTAAACCCGTGCCGGCACATACGTTTGCGAGGTTTGCATTTTTCAAGGTTTTATCTGCTAGATAAAATCGTGGTATCATAAAATTATCGGATGAATAATAAAATATTATTTTCATCACTTGTAATTTTATTTGAGAAAATAATTCTACAACAGTAATTGATCATCTATCGGATGTATTTAATTTGGAGACTAGCTTACCATACACTTCATAGAGAAGCGTGCGAAGCTTCTCAATGAAGCTTCTTCCAACTATTATTTTATTATTTTCTCTCCCTATTTTTCTTTGCACATTTGAATTAAGGGATCCAATTCATTTTTCATCCACACATTTTCCTCCTCCTGTACGTAGCAGATCACTATTCACTCATCTTTCTCTCTTTCCATTTCTCCTTACAAAAGACACCATTCACCCACATTCACATTTTTATCTTCCAAAACCGTCACACTCCTAGCACCATTTCGTGTTTGGAAAAACACCATATCTGAGGAAATCATCTTCAAAGTTCTACATTTTCTTCATCTTCATTTTCCTCCACGGTTGAAGCTTAAAGGTTGGAACTTTAAGGTAAAGTCCTTAGCTTTTTCCTCATCTCTCCTCATTTTCGTAACCCATTTTTTTGTCATTTTGATGACCATGGGTATCCATTTCAACACTTGATTCGATTTTGGTGAGCTTGAATGTTCAAGGATCTCTTGGGAGCCGAAAACATAATTTCGACCAAAAAGGAGCAAAATTGCCTTTCTTTGTGCTTCTCCAAGGTAAGAGGAAGACACTCCTCCTCAACCTCTCTTAGCATTTAGGAACGTCTGTGATTTGTGTTGAGGGTCTTTCTCGCTTTTGTATGTTGTTTGTATTGTATATGTGCTATTTGATTGTTTGAGTTTTGAATGTATATATGTATATATATAAGCTGGATGTATTGGAATGTGTAATATTGAAGGGAATGAGTTCCAATTTGTTCTTGGATAGTTACGATGTTGAGCCCAGAATTTGGAAACTTCATGTGGAAATTAGTAATAGTATGAAATACGCCAAACTCGTCGAATACAATAACGATCTTTTGGTGAAATGTTAAAATCTGGCGTCGAGTAAGGACTCATGGCCAAACTCGTCGAACGTGATAACCTAATCACTTAGTAAAATGTTAAAATCCGTCGAGTAAGGACTCATGGCCAAACTGTCGAACGTGATAACCTAATCACTTAGTAAAATGTTAAAATCGTCGAGTAAGGACTCATGGCCAAACCGTCGAATTTGATATCCTAATTAATTAGTAAAATGTTAAAATCGTCGAGTATGGACTATCGGCCAAAACGTCGAATTTGATATCTTCACCACTTAGTAAAATGTTGAAATCCGTCGAGTTTAGACTTCTGACCATTTCCGTCGAATGTCAAAACCCGTCGAGTTTAGATTCGACCACCAAACACAAAGTGAAAATCCGTCGAGTTTAGATCTTTGGCCATTAGACACAATGTCAAAATCCGTCGAGTATGAACCCTGATCATGCCCGTCGAGATTGATCTTCCGACCAAAACCCGTCGAATAGAGTCCCTGGACACTTGAGAGAAAATGCCCCCAAAGTCAATAATCGTCGAGTTTGTGAGACAATGCCTGTCGAGGAGATGAATTTCTCCAGACCCGTCGAAATTAGAGATTTCGACCAGTGTTTCGTCGGTTCGACGCTTGGGAGATTTTCTCCAATGTCGACACCCATACCCGTCGAATTGAGGCTTTTGCTGACCTTCTAGAGGATTCGACAGTCCTGATCTTTGTTCGACAGAACCCCATCCGACAGAAATTGATTTCTTGCCAATCCTATTATAAAAGGTTCTCCCCATTCTTCCCTCCTCCTGTTACATTATTTTCCGTCGAATGGCAGCTTCAATTATTCATAGAACGTATTGTCTTTGTCGAATTCAAAAGTATACCTATCACCCAACACCTAGTAATTGAAATATCTGACTCAGTTTGTGATTCCGACCGTGTATTCCCCTGGACCCAAAACCTTGGGACTATTAGGGGCATATTGATTATAAATAAATGGGATGACTAGAAATTACTTAGGGATGCATAAACAGGGAAGAACATGAGAGTGTGAGAATTTGAGATCTTAGAATAACCTTCTAAGGGCATATGAATAAATTACCTAAGAGGATTTAAGTTAACTAAGAGAATTCCTTTAGAGACAAACTCTGTAAGTAAAGCTAAACCTAAGTAAGAATTCAATATACGCTTTAAAATGTATTAATTTATTTAACAACAATATCATGCTGTTGTGGGTCCATGTGGGTGACCATTGATTGGGTAAATTCTTACTTGGGTAAATTGTGACGTATAATGGAATAGTATGTAATGATGATCATACATGATTATGCATAGAGTCTGTATGCATTGTGGATAAATCATATGACATGCATTTGAGGCATGATTGACCGAGTTGTCATGAAAAGCATGATAGAGTCATGCATTGCACAAAAGAACGAGAATGTCCGTTGGACTTTGTTAAGGCCGAGTTGCCTAGGAGTTGAATCACACCTTAGTGCGGGTGCGAATAGATACGTGAGGTCCTGTAGATGACCTTGAGGGCGTCGGGGCGCGGGCGTCTCGCAGAGGGCAGTGGTAGCTCCTCTGGACCGTGGAGACAGACCGATACACACGCACCGACGATCCTAACTGGCCACAGTCCTATATCGAGATCTTGTGAGAATGCCGTTGTATAAAGCCTTGTTGCGCAAAATGGTGATTATTTTCTCGGAAAGCACTTATTTTTATGGTGACGAGATATCGGTATGTCTCCCACGAATCATTCTCTCCGATTGTTTTGTGTCTAGCTCCATGGAGTAGGATCTTGATTATTGAGGGCACATGTGCATAGTGAGTCCATGAATTATCCGGCATACATTGTTATTATAATTGGAGCGTCGTATTTCGATATATCCATATATATATGATTGCACGAAACCGCGTACGGTTGATTATAAGCGCTACTAAATGTTTATTACCATTATTGCTATCATAAATGCTATGTGGGCGCCTTGCGCCGTTTAGTTTCTTGATGCTATGACTGGTAATGATGGTAGGATGTCTTACCTCTTTCTTGTACTTTTCTTGCTCCATGTTAATTTTTGGTTAAAGACTATAAGTGGGAACGAAGTTGGATTCCTTTGGATTCTATTGGTTTGACCTATCGCATTCATCCGGTAATGCCGTCGCGAAGGGAGCTCTTTTGGGTTTGTTCGAATTGTGTTCACTGGTGATACCAAGACCTATAGAGTCGACTGGACCGACAAGCGTATGTGACATGCTCGGGATCTGACTTTGACCATGAAGAGGACTGTGATTGAAGACCTTATCTTGTATTTCTCACTACACCGGTGAGCCCGGAATTGCCTCACGCATTCGGGATACGATGGAGTGCCCAACTCCTTAGTCGTAGATATATTATGGGTAGTTTGTATTTTATTTTGCATTACCTATATAAAGTGTATTTTTGAGTACATGTATGCTTCAAGGCAATTATCCAGACTTAAATGTTGTAAATTGAGTACATATTATAATTCATAATTTAACTGGTTGCATATGTAACTACTCATTCGTGGCTCTTATTTTCCTCATATAAGAAATGTTTAATATTTATGGTAAATTTGTTATTTGACAATGTTAGCACGCCGACATTTAGTGACCGTGACATAATGACGATTGTGCATTGGTTATTAAATCGAGGGGTGTTGCATTAAGGTGGTATCAGAGCAGTTCATCCTGTTGAGCGGGGTATGGATTGACTATGCTTAGACATATTAGAAGTTGTTATGTACTTCCTTGTCTCTTGATTGAGATGTTGGGAAAGGAAGGCATGGCTTGTCGTAGGTTGAGTATTGGTAGCTTCTGTTGCACATTACGTGACATTGAGAACTGGCCCACTCAATGTGTAATGTTCTGTAACTACAGGAAACTATGACTTCACCTTGGCATATTAAGGTAATAGGAGTTCTTTAGAAAGAAGCTCAGCTAAGATGACTGAACTTGCTTAGGACTTGTTTGCATTTATACCCTTGTAGTGTTACCTCTAGAATTATTTGAGCCTATGGGTTAGAAAAAGGGTAGTTGAATAAGACTTGCAAGGTTAGTGGACTGAGGTGTCCAAGAGGTTTTTGAAAATCGATTCTCTTTGGAAAGGATATCGGCATAAGTTTGGTTCGAGGAGCTACATAGAGTCAACGACTTAATCGGAGATCGCGCATAAGGCAGAATGAAGGAGCTCGAATTATAGTCTTTTGGGTTGTCTTGATTGGGTTATGTGACTTTTGTACTTGGTTTCCAAAAAGAGATAATATTGTTTGGAATGAATGCTTTTGATTTTCCCTTATTACTTGACTTGTTTGTTCTTGAAGGAAGACAATGACTCGAGGTAAATATAAGCACGTGAACGCAGGGAGTGACAATGATGACACAATCAAGGCAACCGAAGAAATACAAAGAAGGGTTAATGTAACTACACGCCAAGATCAGAGAGCTGCACAACAGCAGGAATTGGAAGTTGAGGTTCGAAATTTGAAGGAAGAAAGTCGATTTTGGGGTAACTCTGGATTACCGAAGTTCCAAAGGAGGAACCGTGGGAAGGCCAAACAGTTTAAGCAGAAACCGTATATACTACGACCAAGGGGACAACAGCGACAACCAATGCCTGAAGGAGGTACGGGTGGTAGTAAGTCCAATCCAACTGTGGTACCATTGTCAATGTGTAAGAAGTGCGGAAAAGACCACTTCACGAGGGACTGTAAGATCGAAGGAAGAATTTGTTTCAAGTGCAGAAAACTAGGACATGTGTCAAGAGATTGTCCTTTACATGAGACAAAGCCTCCATATGCGATCAAAAGGGCAATCTGCTTCAAATGTGGAAAGGACCATTTAACCAAGGACTATACGAACGGTGGGATAATTTGTTTCAGATGCAGAGAGCTAGGACATGTGGCTAAGAACTGTACTTCGCAAAGGACGAAGCCTTTTGTTGGTGATGCACGCACTTCAAAATCTCACAAAGAAAGGAGAGTTAATTTCTCAAGTGGAGTGGAAACGTCCAAGACTGACGGCCTAAGCGAGGAAGCTTGTACTACGGTGGATGACCCTGTGATTATACTGTATAATTCCGGGGGTAACCCGTTTCTTTATGACGTATGAATGTATGAATTCAATAGGGATATTCATACCCTCGTTATCTTTTGACTAAGTTATTTCCATTTTGGCTACTAAGAACTTGTTGATGGTAGCCAAGTTGTTTAAATTATCCAATGACTTGCTAAAGATGAATCTTTTGGTGATCGATTTGTTTACTTCTCTTACAAATTAGATGTAATGTTAACAAAAGGGATTGGTTATCTTTCAACCATATCCTGTTGAAATATTCCAATGAAATTCTAAGAGTTCGTTTATGGAATTGAGTTATCTGTGTATTTATTTCCTTTCGATCCGAATGATGCTATTCTCGTTTGTAAGACTACTCTCATTACAACAGGTCTGTTTAGAACTATCCTATTGTTGTTAGACATTGGAACCTTTTTACCAATTCAATCACCTACTTTCTTCATGAATAGGCTTGATCTCAGGAAAGAGGTTGATCGTTTTTAAAACGGGTCTCGTTATTCGGTTTCAACGGAAACTTAGTGTTTCTTGAGACAGAAATTTTCTAGATGTGAATCAATGAAAATCACTCCTACGTTTTATTAGACTATATCATACTCTTCGTTAGGCGGGCCCAGTGGTAAATCAAGTAACTTCCCTATTTTTCTTCTGACCTTTATAACGTTTCTAGTATACTTCGATTGAGTAAATGTGTTCCCGAATCTGAACCATAACAACATGCTAAGCGTAGCACGATAAAGTGAGCACTTACCCTATGAGACATTTGTTCGAATCAAGGAAAGACGATTTGGCAAATCAATTGAAGGACGCTGCTACTTTCTCCAAGATCAATTTGGGTTCTCAACTATCATTAAGATCATTTGAGAGAAGGGTATATTTCTAAGGTAACTTTCTCTGATACGTAGTGAATACCACGGGTATTTCGTAATGTCGTTCCGAGTAATGAACATTTCGGTAGTAACCATCGACTACACAAACAAGACCTCTCTTCCCTATTGAGACAGAATTGTCATGTTGTTCTTCAAATTCAGAAGAAGAACGAGGGGTTACGCTAGAAGCTGTTCAAGTGTGAATTTCGGTTTGAGGCAGTTTGACTTTTGAGTCAAGTGATCCTTAAAAGAAGGAACTATTGAAGATCCGCCGCGAGTTGGAGCAATTCTTCAATGGGACAGACCAAAGATTGTATTGCATATTTGTAACTTTAAAGGATCAGCTGAATAGTACGGGGGACTCACTGCAGAATTCTTCAGAATGGTTTTGTATGGACTGATGTATACGAGAGAAATTTTCAAAGATTGAAGAGACACTCGATTTCTTTGCCAAAGATGATTCTGCCCAACCCCAATGAACTTTTGAGATACCTAGTGATGCTTCGCATTGAAAGTTTAGAACGTGCGCTTGATCGAATAGAAGGAATGGTACACGTACGCTTAGCGACAATCAAGAATACACGAGAAGGATTACCTTACACCAACTCAGAATTAGCTTTGTAGTTGCATTGAAGGTCTGGAGGCATTTTCTACAAGGAGAAATTCTCAATGCCTATAGTAATCTTAAGAGCCAAAGGTATTTTGGTTTATTAGAATGAGTTGAATATAAGGCAGAAACGAGGATTAGAAGTTCCAAAAGATTTTGATTTTTGTTTTGGTATAATATCAGAAGAGGCGAATGTCGTAGAGGACGCCTTAGGAAGAAAATACGTTTAGTTGTCTACAACAGTGAGCAAGAAGAGTAAGTTCGATAGAGACACTCAGCGGTGTACAATTGTTTTGGGAGTTGGCTGTTGGATGGCTGAAGACTCAAGGAGCGTAAAATCTTTTGTTGATCGGCCTATGACGTCAACGCATTTTTGCTCGTTAATATAAGATGCTCGGGAAGGAAGCAACCTTATTGCCTGTGTTTTGGATTGATGCAATGAAGATACAACACGAGAACTAAGAGACGAAATGAAAGAAACACAAATTGCGTTTGTTCCAAGATATGATGAATTTCGAGGACGAAATTCCTTTTTAGAAGGGGAGTGTTGTAACATCCCGAAAATTGCTTATTTCATTATAAATAATTATTTTATAATATTTGTGATTTTTGGTGATTTTTTTGTGAAATTTTCTCGGAAACGTTGAATATTTTAATATATTCCTCATTTTGCGTATACCATGAGCTTTGGAGCGGGATAACGAAATGTTCTCCCGAGAAATTTGGTAAACCTTGGACTGTCAACGTGTCAACGGGGATCTTACTAAACCCGAGGCCGGTACGATTTGCGAGGTTTGCATTTTTTCAAGGTTTTATCGCTAGATAAAATCGTGGTATCATAAAATTATCGGATGAATAATAAAATATTATTTTCATCACTTGTAATTTTATTCACTGAGAAAATAATTCTACAGCAGTAATTGATCATCTATCAGATGTATTTAATTTGGAGACTAGCTTACCATACACTTCATAGAAGCGTGCGAAGCTTCTCAAGGAAGCTTCTTCCAACTATTATTTTATTATTTCTCTCTCCCCCTATTTTGTCCGCACATTTGAATTAAGGGATCCAATTCATTTTTCATCCACACATTTTCCTCCTCCCGTACGTAGTGATCACTATTCACTCATCTTTCTCTCTTTCCATTTCTCCTTAAGCAGCACCATTCACCCACATTCACATTTTTATCTTCCAAAACCGTCACACTCCTAGCACCATTTCGTGTTTGGAGAAACACCATATCTGAGGAAATCATCTTCAAAGTTCTACATTTTCTTCATCTTCATTTTCCTCCACGGTTGAAGCTTAAAGGTTGGAACTTTAAGGTAAAGTCCTTAGCTTTTTCCTCATCTCTCCTCATTTTTCGTAACCACTTTGTCATTTTGATGACCATGGGTATCCATTTCAACACTTGATTGTGATTTTGGTGAGCTTAAATGTTCAAGGATCTCTTGGGAGCTGAAAACATAATTTCTGACCAAAAAGGAGCAGCCTTTCTTTGTGCTTCTCCAAGGTAAGAGGAAGACACTCCTCCTCAACCTCTCTTAGCATTTAGGAACGTCTGTGATTTGTGTTGAGGGTCTTTCTGCTTTTGTATGTTGTTTGTATTGTATATGTGCTATTTGATTGTTTGAGTTTTGAATGTATATATGTATATATATAACTGGATGTATTGGAATGTGTAATATTGAAGGGAATGAGTTCCAATTTGTTCTTGGATAGTTACGATGTTGAGCCCAGAATTTGGAAACTTCATGTGGAAATTAGTAATAGTATGAAATCTGGCCAAACTCGTCGAATACAATAACCTGATTTTTTGGTGAAATGTTAAAATCCGTCGAGTAAGGACTCATGGCCAAACCTGTCGAACGTGATAACCTAATCACTTAGTAAAATGTTAAAATCCGTCGAGTAAGGACTCATGGCCAAACCTGTCGAACGTGATAACCTAATCACTTAGTAAAATGTTAAAATCCGTCGAGTAAGGACTCATGGCCAAACCTGTCGAATTTGATATCCTAATTAATTAGTAAAATGTTAAAATCCGTCGAGTATGGACTACTGGCCAAACCTGTCGAATTTGATATCTTCACCACTTAGTAAAATGTTGAAATCCGTCGAGTTTAGACTTCTGACCATTTCCGTCGAATGTCAAAACCCGTCGAGTTTAGATTTCTGACCACCAAACACAAAGTGAAAATCCGTCGAGTTTAGATCTTTGGCCACTAGACACAATGTCAAAATCCGTCGAGTATGAACCCTGATCATGCCCGTCGAGATTGATCTTCCGACCAAAACCCGTCGAATAGAGTCCCTGGACACTTGAGAGAAAATGCCCCCAAAGTCAATAATCGTCGAGTTTGTGAGACAATGCCTGTCGAGGAGATGAATTTCTCCAGACCCGTCGAAATTAGAGATTTCGACCAGTGTTTCGTCTCTTCGACGCTTGGGAGATTTTCTCCAATGTCGACACCCATACCCGTCGAATTGAGGCTTTTGCGACCTTTGGAGGATTCGGATTCGACAAGCCCCGATCTTTGTTCGACAGAACCCCATCCGACAGAAATTGATTTCTTGCCAATCCTATTATAAAAGGTTCTCCCCATTCTTCCCTCCTCCTGTTACATTATTTTCCGTCGAATGGCAGCTTCAATTATTCATAGAACGTATTGTCTTTGTCGAATTCAAAAGTATACCTATCACCCAACACCTAGTAATTGAAATATCTGACTCAGTTTGTGATTCCGACCGTGTATTCCCCTGGACCCAAAACCTTGGGACTATTAGGGGCATATTGATTATAAATAAATGGGATGACTAGAAATTACTTAGGGATGCATAAACAGGGAAGAACATGAGAGTGTGAGAATTTGAGATCTTAGAATAACCTTCTAAGGGCATATGAATAAATTACCTAAGAGGATTTAAGTTAACTAAGAGAATTCCTTTAGAGACAAACTCTGTAAGTAAAGCTAAACCTAAGTAAGAATTCAATATACGCTTTAAAATGTATTAATTTATTTAACAACAATATCATGCTGTTGTGGGTCCATGTGGGTGACCATTGATTGGGTAAATTCTTACTTGGGTAAATTGTGACGTATGATGGAATAGTATGTAATGATGATCATACATGATTATGCATAGAGTCTGTATGCATTGTGGATAAATCATATGACATGCATTTGAGGCATGATTGACCGAGTTGTCATGAAAAGCATGATAGAGTCATGCATTGCACAAAAGAACGAGAATGTCCGTTGGACTTTGTTAAGGCCGAGTTGCCTAGGAGTTGAATCACACCTTAGTGCGGGTGCGAATAGATACGTGAGGTCCTGTAGATGACCTTGAGGGCGTCGGGGCGCGGGCGTCTCGCAGAGGGCAGTGGTAGCTCCTCTGGACCGTGGAGACAGACCGATACACACGCACCGACGATCCTAAGTGGCCACGAGTCCTATATCGAGATCTTGTGAGAATGCCGTTGTATAAAGCCTTGTTGCGCAAAATGAGTGATTATTTTTCGGAAAGCACTTATTTTTATGGCCGACGAGATCGGCATGTCTCCCTGAATCATTCTCTCCGTTTTGTGTCTAGCTCCATGGAGTAGGATCTTGATTATTGAGGGCACATGTGCATAGTGAGTCCATGAATTATCGGCATACATTGTTATTATAATTGGAAGCTGTCGTATTTCGATATATCCATATATATATGATTGCACTGAAACCTTGTCTACGGTTGATTATAATGCTACTAAATGTTTATTACCATTATTGCTATCATAAATGCTATGTGGGCGCCTTGCCTGGTTTAGTTTCTTGATGCTATGATGGTAATGATGGTAGGATGTCTTACCTCTTTCTTGTACTTTTCTTGCTCCATGTTAATTTTTGGTTAAAGACTATAAGTGGGAACGCAGTTGGATTCCTTTGGATTCTATTGGTTTGACCTCAATTTTGCATCCGGTAATGCCGTCGCGGCGGAGCTCTTTTGGGTTTGTTCGAATTGTGTTCATTGGTGATACCAAGACCTATAGAGTCATTTGGACCGACAAGCGTATGTGACATGCTCGGGATCGACTTTGACCATGAAGAGGATTTGTGATTGAAGACCTTATCTTGTATTTCTCACTACAGGTGAGCCGGAATTGCCTCACGCATTCGGGATACGATGGAGTGCCCAACTCCTTAGTCGTAGATATATTATGGGTAGTTTGTATTTTATTTTGCATTACCTATATAAAGTGTATTTTTGAGTACATGTATGCTTCAAGGCAATTATCCAGACTTAAATGTTGTAAATTGAGTACATATTATAATTCATAATTTAACTGGTTGCATATGTAACTACTCATTCGTGGCTCTTATTTTCCTCATATAAGAAATGTTTAATATTTATGGTAAATTTGTTATTTGACAATGTTAGCACGCCGACATTTAGTGACCGTGACATAATGACGATTGTGCATTGGTTATTAAATCGAGGGGTGTTGCAATTTGCAATGTTCTTAAAACTAGTTGAACTTGATTGAACTGTTGAACTAGTGAAGTGAGTAGTTTATGGTTTAATCGGTTCAACTGGTAATTAAATAACTAATATTATAGTCAAATAAGTTTTTTTTCTTTTTGAAAAATTTGTTAAATTTTTAAATTAAAAATCAATTGGTTCAACTAGTTGATTAATTGACTTTCACCGATTCAACTTGATTCAACTGGTAATTAAATAGTTGAACTCGATTGAATTGTTGAACTAGTGAAGTGAGTAGTTTATGGTTCAATCGATTCAACTGGTAATTAAATAGCTAATATTATAGTCAAATAAGTTTTTATTTTTTTTTTGAAAAAATAGTTAAAATTTTTAAATTAAAAATCAATTGGTTCAACTAGTTGATTCATTGACTTTCACCGATTTTCTTAGTTTTTTATTGGTTTTTTGTGGTTTAATTGCTTATCCGATTTTTTGGATGAATTAAAACTAGTGAGGTGATTGGTTCACAGTTCAACCGATCCAACTGGTCTGGTTGAACTGGTTTTAAAAATACTAATTATTTGTATTCATTTTTTATTGCAGCTAAGTGGTGTTCTAATCAACTTACACGCACCTTGACTAATCTGCCCCCCTAGTTCGGTCAAAGGAGTCGCTTAATCCATACTTTTCTTTTCTTTTTCTTAAAATATATAGGAAACTTACAACTGAAAATTAGTTTGACAACTTAATTATTTCAAGAGACTAACAAAATATATAAAGTGATTATGTAGTTTGAAGTGAACATTTTAAAAAAATTAGTCTTTTTCATTAATTTTTATAATTTAAGTTCTAATTCCAAAAGAAGGTGAACAAGTCAGTCATAGTTTTCTCTCTTTTGTGGTGTTGTCTTTTCTCTTTATGGTGCTTTGACCCCTATTTTTTAAGTGTTTTTTTAATGGGGTTGTCACCCATATCATTCGATTTGTAGTATGATAAGTTTATTCGGTCGAACCAATTCAGTTTTTAAAATACTGCTCACTGAAAAACTCCACAAAATCAGTAAGTAAAATGCTTGTTACATATCACCTGTCTTTCATATCACTTCATGTTGGTATAAGATTGCAAAGTTCATGTGTAATTTTATTTTTTTTAATGAACAAATGAGCTTATGCCCAAAGAGTAACAAGCAACATTATGCTCAAAAGGAACAGAGCTAGAATAAGCTATTAGCGCTACAGAAAGACATTAAGGGGGGATTGAAAAACATGGAGACCAGAGGAAAAGGAGTGCAAGTGCTTCACAAGGAGATCAGCACAGGAATTCACCTCCTTATATACATGGCAGATGAGAAGTTGCTAATGCAGGTAGGGGTGTCCGTTGGGTGGGTTGGATGGGATCAACAACATTTTTGGACCCAACCCACTCATCAGAGCAATGGGTTGGGTTAGGTTGGATCGAGGTAATTTTTTTGCTCAATCCGACCCAACCTGACTCGTTCAAAAGTGGGTTGGGTTAGGTCGAACCCGTGAGTCCGATATTTTTTTTTAAAATTCCTGGAAAAATAAAGTCAAAATATAAAATCTAACAAATTAGCATCATAAGTCTCAATCTCAAATATAATAGGTCGCAATCTAACAAATTAACACCATAAGTTTCAATCTCAAACATAATAAGTCTCAATCTAACAAATTAATACTATAAGTCTCAAGTGACTTTACTCAAACATAATATGTTTCAATATTAAATAAAATAATCACTATAAGTCAATAAGTATATAACAAATTAACAACTAATAAGTCTTACTAAGTCTGAAATAAACTAAATAAAGCTAATCATAACTCAAACAAGAAATTAGTCTAACCAATTGAAGTTAGTGTCATCACGCAAGTCATATGTATTGACATAATCATTGACTTCACTTTTTATTTTTTTCATATACTCTTTATCATCTAAACAACTTTTTACTAAAAAAATGTGGATGGGTCGAGTTTTGTGCAGGTTAGACGTGTTCTAACTCGCCACCTGACTCACACACTGCGGGTTGAAGCATATTTCAACCTAACCTAACACAGGAACTCAATCCAATTCGCATTATATGAGTTGAGTTGGGTCGAAACCCGCGAGTTCACGAGTTTACTTGACCCACTAAACACCCCTAAATGTAAGAGTTAATGTGTAGATGTGTATAGAAAGAGGATCCTCTGCAATTCTTCTAAAAGAACTGTAGATAGAGCGCAATTCTTCATTTGATGGTCTAGATTTATGAAACTTTGTTTATTATTAATTTTTTTATCATATAATAAAATGTTTTTAAGAGTTGAGATCTCTTTATAGTTTTATCCTCATCTAATGTGCATAAATTTTGATAGACCATTTGTAATCAAATGGTGAAATCTAATGTGCATAATTTTTTATGAGATCAGTTGTAATCAAATGATAAAAATTGTGTAGATATAGATAATATGTGTAAGTAGTATTACTCAACTTGAAATGAAATGAAAAGCTAAAATTATAAGTAAAAAGAAAAAAAGAATTCTTTATATTTGTACAATAATGATAGTTCTAAATAAATAAAACTTTAAAAATAAAAATTCATATTTTTTGCACTACTTATTTTATTTAAACTTTTGAGGAATTTATTGAAACCCTTTTACACCTTTTGTGATTTTCAAATATTAAAAAAAAAAATGGTAAAGCCTAGGACTCATTCTATGGACCTAACGTAAGGGTTCCTAGTAGGGCACGTAGGTGGCTCTCTGGGACTTGGGCAAAGGGTGGGAGATTAGGAAATGAGAAAGGAGGATGAAGAATACTTACAACCCTGTTACTCTTTCTTTATATCTAAATTCTAATCAACTGAGCTATGAACATGGGATAAATATTCAAAATTTTAGACCTTGGATATTATGTAAATCAGCACATGCATCACCCATAAAGAAGCGAAAATTAATGATAATGACATTTAAGGGACAATATTTAATTTAAAGAGATAAATAAAGTTAAAATTATTAAGAATGATTATTCAAATTTTAATTAGAAAAAATAACCATTTAATGTCACCTAAAAGATAATAATACCATTACTGAGTAATTATTAGTTACATTTTATTGTATAATTATTAGTTTCTATTGAATGACTAATAATTTTAAATTAATATCTATACGAAAGAAATTTACAAATAGTTAGTGCTTTTTATTAAGTAGTCATTTTGTTGTCACTAAACGGTTAGCGTTTCAAATGAATTTCAATAAATGAAATACATGAAATTAGAAAGAGATTTGCGAATGACTATTGCCTTTGATTGAGTAGTTATTAGTTGTTACTGGGTGACTAACCGTTTCAAATTAAATTCTATATGAAAAAAATTTGTGAATTGTTACTGTTTCTTATTGAGTGATCATTTATTGCTATTGAGTGACTAACATTTCAAATGAAATTCAACATATAAAATATATTAAATTATGAAAAAATTTACGAATGACTGTTATCTTTTATTGCGTAGTTATTAGTTGTTATTGAATGACTAACTGTTTCAAATTAAGTTATATGTGAAAGAAGTTTGTGAATGATTATTGCTTCTTATTATTGAATAGTCATTTATTGTAAGACTAATATTTTAAATAAAATTTAATATATAAAATACATGAAATTAAGAAGAAATTTATGAATAATTATTTTCTTTTATTGAGTAGTTATTAATTATTATTGAATGACTAACAATTTTAAAATAAATTCTATATAAAATAAATTTATAAATAATTACTACTTCATATTAAATTATCATTTATTGATTGTGAATAATTAAATTTTTGAATAAAAATTTTATTAAGGGCAATTTTAACTATTAAATAAAATTAAATGATTATTCTCTTTAATTAAATTTAAATAATATTTTTTAATACTTTTAACCTTTTTTATCTTTTTAAATTAATTATTATTTTTTAATGATCCTTATCATTAATTTTTTCCATAAAACATTAAAATGAGCAAAATTGAAAATACTGAGTGGTAAGCGAAATGCAGTGAAGCTGTGCGTGCCCACTTGAACAATCCATACAAATTTTACAGGCAATGATGATTTAACACTTCCTATTTCATAGTTCGAGCGAGACCCACCACCAAACATGGCGGCGTTTAATGTAATCTTAAATGACTTTGGATAATATGCTTTATATTCTTATCATTGATAGGGAATATATTTTTTTATATATTTTTTAATGTTATCTATCATATTTATTTTTTTATATTATTTTTTTATTAAATCTAATATCTTTTAAAAAATATTAATATTGCATATAGCTTTAAAAAAGTATATGACAATTTTTTTTAGAGTATAGATGCTCACAAAAAGGCAACCAGTTATAGCCGGTCAATTTTCATTGACGAGTATTTTATTTTTTTACATTTTTTTAGTTATGGTTTAAAAAAAAGGTAACTAAGAAAAAAATAAAAAAAATATTTATGTATAAGATGTAATGATTATTGACTTGAGCTTAAATTAACACATAATAAACTTAAATCATGATTTTTTACTACTCATAAGTTATTAGATTATGAGTCATCAAATCATGAATTAATACACATAAAGTGGTGATCAAAAGAAAAACAAATAATGATTCATGTGCATGAAGTGATAATTAATGACTTGAACTTAAATCACTATATAATAAACTTAAATCACAATTTTTCACCATTTATAAGTTATTAGATCATAGATTATCAAATCATGAATTAATACACATGAAAGCTATTAAATGATGATTAAGAAAAAATAAATCATAATTCTTATATAAGAAGTGATGATTAATGACTTAAGTTTAAATTATTACATAATAAACTTAAGTCATTATTTTTCATCACTCATAAATCACCAAATTTTTAAAAAATATAATTCACAAAATAACTAAATAAATAATAAACATAAGATAAATAAATAATATTTTGTATAAGATATGGTAATTAATTATTAAAACTTAGTTGATATATTTTGAAGATTTACCTATTAATTAAGTATTAAATAATCATTTTAAACCATTAATTAATTTTAAATCAAAATCAACGACTCTAAATACTTTGTAAATTTGGAGCATGGGTGCTTATGAGTCCGTTAAACTTTAATTTCCCCAAACTATGGGACCCTTGTGAACTGTGGTTGTGGGTGGCGTGGCAACCATTGCAAATTTGAACGAAAATCATCCATGCTACTGCTACCATACCAAAGTCTACATTCCAAAGCACCCATCATTTCTTTAGGATAAAAGCTCCCCCAAGGCCCCAACCCATGAAATAAAAACAAAAGAGGCGTAACGAGAACAATTTCCACATGCTTACTGTTTTGACCGAAATCACATGCTTTCAGAAAAGTAATTAAGAATCCCTTTAGCCATAAGACAGCTGATTTGGCTGTTAAATATTAATTGTTAATAATATAAATGAGAAATCCTCTTTAACTCGGGAGTATAAGTGTGCATATATTCCGGGGGCAAATACAAAACATTAAATTTCATCAGAGGTAGATCTCATTTGTGAGTTCTACGTATGATTTAATGGCCGGTGGAAGTAAAAAAAAAACTTA
Source organism: Ormosia semicastrata (assembly GCA_029884595.1). NCBI lineage: Eukaryota > Viridiplantae > Streptophyta > Magnoliopsida > Fabales > Fabaceae > Ormosia > Ormosia semicastrata. The sequence goes on from JAQQTO010000041.1 coordinate 6,366,659, forward strand.
TGTTTAAATAAGATTTTTATTCCTATAATTTTTACATATTTAGGTTTTGATCTTTATAATTTTTATTTAAATATTTATTTCTATATTTTTACTCATTTATGTTTTATTTTTTCATAAATCAATATATTAATAAGTGAAAATCATTTATGATTAAGGACTAAAAAAATAAGAATTAATATCTTAATGTATAAAAATATAATTAAGGACTAAAATTTAAATAAATAAAAAATTATAAAGATCAATATTTCCTGTGCTCTAGACTGCTTGCATTAAGAATGCGAAAATCAGGTAATTCAAGGAGATGTTAAGACATAATGTTAAATGAAGGTATTCAATATGCTTGGTTGTATTTTCGGTTTATCCAGGCAAACTAATTATAACAAAGCCTCCAGATGCCAGTGTCTGTCCAAACATTGGGGTTTCTAGCTCCAAGATAACTTTTTTACTGGTAGAGCAACAGAGAAAACTGATGTGTCATATTTAATTATGTTATGGTTCAATAGTTCAAGAGGTTGCCACTGGAATTGGTATAGTTGGAATCAGCAACAATTTGTAACGTGTTTAACTTTAAAGATCACACTAAGAAGTAAAATGACAAATTGCAAAAAATAAAATTTGGCTCCAATTATGAGAGAAGGGAACTCTCTCCAACTCTATTTAATCTATTATCATATATTTATTAATTCAATTAAATAAAGTTAAAAATAACATATGATAACAGATTAAATAGGGTTAGAGTGAGTTCACTCCTCCTATAATTAAAGTCAAGTTTTGTTAAATTACAAATAACAATTTAAAATTGACCAATGAGAAGATGTGGAGTTGACGACATTGAGGAGGATAGGGTACTATTGTCTAGGCCAACCCTAAAATAAGGGGTATATCTCAGATGCTGGGGGTGAGGCTGAAGTCCCCATTGTCCCAAGTACTAGGCATTAATCCCGGAGTTTTAGCACCTCCCACCTCTCAATGATTTTGCAATATAGTGTATCCGTCATGGTATAATCCCATCTTTACCTCCTTATTACATAACAGCCTCAAGCCTTCAACGGTGGAGATATAATATGTATATACATTTGTTCATGTATATACATATTAAGGGACGAAAAATATTTGTTCATGTACGCAATTCATATATGTACATTAGTTCATGTATACAATTAAAGGGACGAAAGATATTTTGGGGATTATGCGATTGTATCATGTATTCAAATAAAAATCCATGGAACAGTGCTTGTAGACACTTTTTGCACGATTTCATCCCATGGTGGTTGGAGCAAATTAAAATCAGAAATAGGACTAAGTCTCAGTCCTCTGTTTCTCTCTCTGATGAGATTGGTTTGCTTTGTGGATAGGTGAGGTGGGCTTTCAAAAGAAGTAACATTATTGTCAAAAAAAGGCAGAGAGTTTGAGTAGAAGCTTGGAAAAGTATGAGGACTAAAAAGTTGGCTCCATATACATACCTTTCCGAGTTGTTGTGGTGGAAAGAGCATCTTATCTATATAATAACATAAACAATGATATTAGTATTGAAAAATAGCCCCTCGACTATTCTAATACGACTTATTATAACGGATCATTTGTCTCATGTTATCATGAAATTGTTTGAAGCAAAGTTGCGTGTACATCAATTCTCAATGCAGCATTTATGCATGTTTTCCATTGTCCACCATCTCAAACCAGCGTCTCTTGAGCAACTTTTTTCGGTTGGCTGTTATGTTCTAAACTTGTTTCTTTTGTCAAATTTTTAGTGTTGAAGCTTTCCTCAAGCTTTATGATAGTGTAAAATAACGTATCCTTATCAAACTTAAATGAAGACATCATTTCCAACGAAAAGGAATAACTAAAGAAAGAAAAGTTAACACACACAAAAAAAAAGAGCTACTTCGTTTCCGTGGATGCATCCTTGTAAATTGAAAAGCATAAAAGACGCAGTCTTTTTTCTCCCTTTATTCCTTTCTACTCGGATGGTATTTGGTAACAAGAATCTGGGCAACATTCAAATGCAAGCTATACTAAAGCTGCAGTAAAAGCTACCTAAATTTTCCCATACCTAAAACATAATTTAAACGAGCTAACAAAAGATATAAACCACAGTTCAATTGTAATTATCTATATTAAAATAAGGTTAAGATGCAAAATTTTGGACAAATAGCCTCTTATAACTTTAATATGATAATAATTGATTTACTCAAATTTTTAACGTTTGATACATAAGTCTTTTCATTTAAAATATCTCACAAATTTTTTACCCTGAATTAGATACTTATTCAATTATGGCTTAATTTCATAGTCAATCAAGCCATTACCATATCCATTTAAATCAGTTAAAACTAGTTAAATTGCTCAGATAAATTAGTCAGTTATTAATTTTTTGAAAAGAAATTAAATTTTTTCACAGTTCATAGTTAAAGCATATATATATATATATATATATATATATATATATATATACACGCTTGTAGCGTGAGATATACATAGTAAAAAGAATTTTTATTGTGAAATAGTAAGAATTAATAAATTTTGACCATACAATTATATATAAATGATTAAAATTAAAAATTAATTAAAGATTATGTAATTATTTTAAAAAGTACATATATTTATATTCTAATATTGATCATTTCGTAAAATTCAATTATCAAGATTTATATTTTTATTTCTTACAATAAATATTATCTCATTAAATACTCTTCATATATATATATATATATATATATATATATAGAAAATTTAAAATATTCTTAAAATATTTTTGAGCATAGATATTTCATATTTTTTTATCATTAATTTATAAGAATTTTATATTTATGACTGGTATATATTATCTACAATTTATTTAACAAGTTACATCTACAAATTAAGAGAGAATGAATATTTATAAAAATAAAGAATGAAAAATTGATGTTGTAAAGAGTCATTGTAAGCTTCTGAATAAAAAATTTATTGAGGAGGATATTATAATAAATCATTTTTAAAGTGAATGAAACATTGATGTTGAATTTTTTTTTTTATAAAAAAGACATTGTAAGCTTCTGAATATATATATATTTGTCACTTGCACTCACATTATTCGTATCTGCAAGGCTATGGCCGTCTATCAGTTTATGCTGTTTGAGTGACTATAAGGTACGATAATTAATTTGTTTAAAGTCATTTCAATTAGCCTTATTTCAGTTATGTTACGTTTACATTCTCAAATGAAACTTTTTAATTTTGTTCATGTGTTAATAAAACCTTTCTTATAAACTAATTATTTTACTCGTATGTTGTATGAGTTTATTTTCAGTTTGATATTGTTGACTTGACTATGACATATGGTCCTGAATATTAAATAGTAAAAAGTCAATAAGATCTTAAGATTAGTGTTATAGAAATGAGAATGTTACGATGAATGTGTGACTATATAAAATAAAATAATATTAAGAATGAATGTATTAGAGAGAAAATAAGAGTAACACTTATTGTAAAAAAGATAGAAGAATTTGTCTTAAGTGATTTGGACATGTAAGGATAATACTCTTAGAAGTCACTGTAAGGAGAATAGATCAAGTGGAAGATAGCCCAATAATTAGAAGTAGAAGGAAACAAATAAAGATTATAGATGAAATGATTAAAAAATTTAAATTTGAATATATTTCTAAAAATATAGTTTAAGATAAAACATAATAATATCATTTGATCCATATAACTGATCTTACTTAATAAAAAAATATTTAATTATTATTATTGTACTTATATTTAATACGTTTTAAAGAAAACATTTGACTTAAAATTTTTAGTGCAAAAATAGATAATCCAAACATACTTTTAATTTTATAATGTGTAATAGAGAAACTTATATTTATTATTTAATAGTTATATGACCCGGTTCTGTTTTATTTATTTATGACAATATTTGCATGGACTTCTTAAATTTATATACTTAATTTATAATTACTTACATGAAAGTTGTGTAAATTAATTAAAACACTTGTTTAGTTTTTTTTGACATGTTAAGTATTTTTCTATGACATGAAAAACCTATATAGATGTTTCCTCTTTGTCTTTTTTTTTTTCCTTCTTATTTTACTATTTTAGTAATAATTTTAATTCAATATTAATCATATTCGGATAATTTTCTATTCAAATTTTAAGTAAAGTTAAAGTTATATGTACATAAAACTAATAGTTAATAATAATGTCAATAATTATTTCTCATGGCTATTTTATATTGGAATTGATATTTAATAATTAATAATATAATTTATTACATTCTCAAGGCAATTTTACTTATGCATAAGATTGATAAAGCGATTTTTCTTCTTGATGTCAAGGAGAGGAGTGGAGAAGAATATAGAAATAGTCAAATTTTAAAATCCTCAATGGTCACAATACCAAATAAGCCATACCTTTTTTTTTTACATAATTAAGCCATAAATTAATACTGAATTTATGAGAAAAAGTAAATAAAATACCTAAACTTTAGAGAAAGTAATGTACTTTTTATAGTACTCAAATTAGTGAAAAACAAAATTTAGAAGGAAGTGTTGTGTGGCTCATACAACGTGATTTAAATTTCCCTTTATGAGATTATTGTGAAGTGTACCCTTGGCTCACTCACAACTGGACACGGTGTGTTATTTATGGACTTGGTCTCTTGATTTATGTCAATTCAGACCGACATTTTTAGTTGCACTTTGGGCTTTGGTGCAAATTCCAATAATATTTCTGGCAAGTCAGGATGCCAGTTTCTGCCTATAAATTGTTTCAATATTTATAATTAATCTCATTATTTATCTAATTAAAATATATTTAATTTTATTAAATTTATTTATAAAATTATTTTATATATTAAAAAATAATATAATTATATATAAAATAATTTAATATTTTTTTATATTAACATATAATATAAATATAATATATATATTTTAATGTACATAAAATATTTTTTTATTTACAATATAATTAGCTGTTAAAATATAAGAAATTACTCCATTTTGAACTAATAGTTTTAAAATAAACCCATTTAGGTAAATAATTTAAAAAATAATAAATAAAGTTCATATACCATTGATTAAGGATGTACAGTAAGTCATATTAACTTATGAATTCACGAGTTTCGACCCAATTTAATTTATAAAATATAGGTTGAATTGAATTTGTTGATTGAGTTGGATTGAGTTAAAAAATATTTTAATCTGTAGTGTGTGAGTCATGTAACGAATTGAAACACGTATAACTCTCACAAACCAACCCACTCACATTTTTTTAAAGTAAAAGTAGTTTAGATGATAAAGAGTATATGAAAATGATAGAGAGTGAAGTTCAAAATTATGTCAATACATAAGATATATGTTATGACATTGACTTTAATTAGTTAAACTAATTTATTATTTAAATTACGATTAATTTTATTTAATTTATTTTAGATTTAATAATAATTATTAATTATTAATTTATTATGCATATATTAATTTATTATGTTTAGTTTATTTAAAATTAAGACCTTTTATATTTGAGTAAAATCGATTAAAATTTATAATATTAATTTGTTAAATTAAAATATTTTATATTTAAAATTAAAATTTATAATATTAATTTATTAAATTTTATATTTTAATATTTTTTTAAATTTTTTTAAATGTCAAGCTCTTAGGTTCAACTTAATTTAACACAATTCACTATTCTAGTAAACAGATCAAATTTAAAAATACTGTTAAACTTATCATTCAACACACACCCTACTACCCATAGGGCTTAATTAGCAAGTGAGAAGGTGAATATTGCCTTAGGAAATGAGGGAGTAGGGTAGACTCATTGGCCAGTGCACATGTCCATGGCCGGTAGAGCCCTTGACTTGGGCCATGAATTTGTCTGCAGTTGAACGCATTTATACGCAAAGCCACATTTTTTATGTGTCCAATAGAGAAATATGCTCAAATATTTATCTTATTTAAATTATTTATAAGATTAATTTTTATTCAATTACAAAAATGTGAGTCATGTAATTTTATAATAAAAATTGTTTCCTTAAAATATAGACTTGCGTCTTCATTTCAAAAGATCTCACTCTTTTTACTTTTAGTTAATAGCTTAATTAGTCATGCTAAACTTTCTTTAATATATAAAATTTATCCTATAATGATTAAACAAAATGAACTATCTTATCTAGAAGCCACTCGAACAATATAAAGTGATTAAAATTTAGACAGTCGTAGACTCGTAGCCTTGTAGATATGAACAATGTAAGTATCAATTATAAGTTTACTGCTTACTCATGCTAAGCTCTCTTAAAAATACTTAATAAATCTTAATATTTACACTTTTTCTTACTTACACTTTTCTTTTGGTTTTCTTACTAAAGTTCAAGACTCCCTTTATAATTACTGTCTGAAAAATTGATCATATGATTTGCTAACCACAACAGAGGTAGAGTCATTACCTCCATTATAAATTTTGGCAGAGGCTTATAATATAATGCTTGTGGGATACTCTACTTAAAGATAAAAAAAATAGAGTAAAATAATTGTATATTTCTGCAAAACTTAAATTACATAAATATATTAATACAATCTAATTACATAAATTTTGTATACTCCAACACTTGAAAAAAAATGACAAAGAAAGAATCAAATAAAATCACTGAATTCAATATAAGTAGTAAACTTACAAAAGAAATTAATGCACACGACTCTAAAACAACTAATAAAACAAAAACAAATAAAATAACATATTTATACGTATAACTAAGAGTATTTGCTTCCCTCTAATCACGAAGCAAATAACCGTTGTGAAACAGTGGACACGTGTCATTGTATCGATCCACTTGTCCTCTTCACTCCCCCTTCGGATTCTCTGCCATTTTATGCCATCGCTTGTTGTTTTGTTCGCTTCACTTCTGCAAAAACCAACACAACACAAAGCAACATAACACTCCTCTCTCTCTCTCTGTCTCTTCTTTCTTTCTTTCTTTCTCTCTCTACCCGTGAAACTTTCACGCACGCTTCCTCCTTCTCTTTCACTTTCAGTTCTGTTACGGGACACAAACAAAACCAAAAACAAAAATCAATCACCAATTAAATCAGCAAAAAACGTTTTTCTCTCAACACCCTTTTCCCACAACTCCTCAATGTCGCTACTTTCCTTCACCTTTGTCCCCTTGACACTCTTCGTCTTCTTCATCAACGCCATAACCATAACCGCCACCACCGAGTTCGACTTTGGAACCTTAACATTGAGCAGCCTCAAGCTCCTCGGCGATGCCCACTTGAACAATGGCACCGTCAGCCTCACCCGCGATCTCGCCGTCCCCAACTCCGGAGCCGGCAGAGCCCTATATTCTCGTCCGGTTAGATTCCGGCAACCCGGCACCCATTTTCCGGCGAGCTTCAACACCTTCTTCTCCTTCTCCGTCACCAACCTCAACCCCTCTTCCATAGGCGGCGGCCTCGCCTTCCTCCTCTCGCCGGACGACGAGTCCCTTGGCGACGCCGGCGGCTTCCTCGGCTTAGGCTCCTCCTCCAGCGGAGGCTTCGTCGCCGTGGAATTCGACACCCTCATGGACGTGGAGTTCAAGGACATTAACGGGAACCACGTTGGAGTAAACCTCAACACAATGGTTTCAACGCAAGTTGGTGACTTGGGGAACATTGGGATCGATCTCAAGAGTGGTGACATCGTGAACGCGTGGATCGAGTTCGATGGATCCACCAAAGGTTTGAACGTGTGGGTTTCGTACTCGAATCTGAAACCGAAAGAACCGATTTTGACGTTGAATCTTGATGTGGATCAGTTTTTCAATGACTTTATGTATGTGGGGTTCTCTGGTTCTACGCAGGGAAGCACAGAGATGCACACTGTTGAGTGGTGGAGCTTTAGCTCTTCTTTTGAATCGGCGGCGGCGGCGGCGCAGCCACCGCCGCCCCCTCCGGCGGTTAATTTGATGAACCCAACTGCCAATTCAGTTAAGTCGCCGCCACCTTCTTTGGCTCCTTCTGCTTCTGATTCAGCTTCATCCAATGCTCAACAAAAGGAGAGTAAGTCTTCTTGCCACAATGGGCTATGCAAGCAAGGTTTGGGTGCTGTTGCTGGGGTTGTTACTGCTGGGGCTTTTGTTTTGGCTCTCTTTGCTGGTGCATTGATTTGGGTGTACTCTAAAAAGTTCAAGCATGTGAAGAAGTTGGATTCACTTGGGTCAGAAATCATCAAAATGCCTAAACAGTTTAGCTATAAGGAGCTCAAAGCCGCTACTAAGTGCTTCAATGCCAATAGGATAATTGGTCATGGTGCATTTGGGACTGTGTATAAGGGCATTTTGCCTGATAATGGAGACATTGTTGCGGTGAAGAGATGCAGCCATAGTGGTCAGGGTAAGAATGAGTTTTTGTCTGAGTTATCCATAATTGGGACTCTTAGACATCGAAATCTTGTTCGTCTTCAAGGTTGGTGCCATGAGAAAGGTGAGATTTTATTGGTGTATGACTTGATGCCTAATGGGAGTTTAGATAAGGCTTTGTTTGAGGCCAGAACACCTCTGCCTTGGCCTCACAGGCGCAAGATTTTGTTAGGTGTTGCATCTGCGTTGGCCTACTTGCATCAAGAATGTGAGAATCAGGTAATTCATAGAGACATTAAGACTAGTAACATAATGTTAGATGAAGGGTTCAATGCTCGGTTGGGAGATTTTGGTTTAGCAAGGCAAACTGAGCATGACAAGTCTCCAGATGCCACGGTGGCAGCCGGAACAATGGGGTACCTGGCACCTGAGTATCTCCTTACAGGTAAAGCTACAGAGAAAACTGATGTGTTCAGTTATGGCGCGGTGGTTCTTGAGGTGGCCAGCGGGAGAAGACCCATAGAGAAGGATGCCACTGGGGTTGGAAAAGTTGGGGTTAGCAGCAATTTGGTAGAATGGGTTTGGAGTTTGCACCGGGAAGGCAGGTTGCTAATGGCAGCTGATCCAAGGCTTGAGGGAGAGTTTGATGGGGGGGAGATGAGGAGGTTACTCTTGGTTGGGCTAGCTTGCTCCCACCCTGACCCATTGGCTAGACCCACTATGAGGGGTGTGGTTCAGATGCTGGTGGGTGAGGCTGAAGTGCCTATTGTCCCAAGAACCAAACCATCTACAGGTTTGAGTACCTCCCACTCCCACCTCTTACTGAGCTTGCAAGATAGTGTATCTGATTGTGATGGTATAATCACCATCTCTACCTCCTCATCAGAGAACAGCTTCAATGGTGGAGATGTAGTTTGATGAAAATCTTTGGCTGAAACCATGCCATTTTTAATTATTGACTCATAGTGTAAATAGAGAAAGATATGTATTCATTTGTTCATGTATGTAAATGACAATAACATGCAATTGGGCCTTGAGAAAGAAATTTTGGAGGTTTATGCAATTCTGCATCTAGTACTCATAATTCATGGCAGAGTGCTGGTGTACACTTTTTGGCACAAATTAATTGGAGTGGTTCATCTCAGCTGCGGGGCATTGCAAAATGTTGGTGTGGAATGTTACAGGCAATCTAGGGAAGGTTATGGAAACTTTACATAGATCATTTTTCTAGTTATATTCAATGCCCAGTTGTATAGGGCAAGTTGGAATTAAGTAATTGATGCTAAACAAGCTTTGGACAATTTGATTAAGTTACCATGGTATAATAAAGATAGAAATTTCTCTGAAGCCTTCTCCTTTGCCCTCTCCATGGCAATCCAGGTTTTGTATCTTCTACTTATAAAAAATAACGTGTATATATATATATATATATAGGGTATATATCTAGTGAGAGAGATTTTTATTGTGAGAGGGTGAGAGGAGTTAATATTGACTATACAACATACATGGATGGTCAAGATTAAAAGTTAGTTAAATGTCATGTGACTACTTAAAAAAGTCATATGCATTTATGTTATAATATTGACCATTCATGAAAAATCTAATGGTCAAGATTCACTCCTCTCACCTCTCACAATAAATACTCCTCTCACCTGAGTAAGATCCTATATATATATATATAGGGGACATATCTAGTGAGAAGAGTTTTTATTGTAAGAGGGTGAGAGGAGTAAATCTTGATCATACAACCATATACATAATATCTTACTCAGGTGAGAGGAGTGTTTATTGTGAGAGGTGAGAGAAGTGAATCTTGACCATTAGATCTTTTATGAATGGTCAAGATTAGAATATAAATGCATGTGACTTTTTTAAGTGGTCACATGACCTTTAAGTAACTTTTAATCTTGACCATCCATATATAGTTGTATGGTCAAAATTTACTCTTCTCACCCTCTCACAATAAAACATTCTCTCATATATATATATCGAGCATATCTAGTGAGAGGAGATTTTATTGTGAGAGAGTAAGAGGAGTAAATCTTGACCATTAGATCTTATATGAATGGTCAAGATTAAAATATAAATGTATGTGACAATTTTAAGTGGTCACATGACCTTTAAATAACTTTTAATTTTGACCACCTATATATGGTTGTATAGTTAAGATTTACCCTTCTCACCCTCTCATAATAAAATTTTTTATCACTATATATGCTCGTTTATATATATATATATATATATATATAGAGGAGGATCAACTTACAGAGTTAAAGTCTTTTTTCTCTTACACTCATTTTCAATAAAATTTTCATCTAATGGTTACCTTTATGAAATAATATCAACCATTAGATGAAATGAAACTAATATGAAAATATATATATGATCCCTCCTCATATATATATATATATTATGTTTTGGTATATATATATATCAGTGCTAGTTTCTAGTATACTTTCGTCGCACTAAAGTCTTTCTAGTATCATTTGGCCAATTTGCTAAAAGGCTTCTTTAGAATTTTATGGAACGAATGGTATGTATTTAAAGGAATTTTTCTTTGTGTCTCCAAAGATTGGCAATGTCTGAAGACGTATGACACATGGATCACTTTGAATGTATATCTTACATCCTTCATCAATATCATGTCTTATGCTATTACCACATTTTATAGTTCAGATTTTATATCTCCTAACGAAGTTCAACTCTATTTTCTTCTTTCTTCAATTAGTTGAATTAATTGAGCTCCTAGAGATAATGCCTCAGCTTCTCATGTGGTTTTCAATTATTGAAACTGGGGTAATGGGTTCTTCCATTTTCTTGACCAGTATGTCTTCCCTGGTGTCTTCATGTAATTCATGACTGGTATTTCTTGACTCCCTGCTGACAAAACATATATTAAGTTGGAAAGGGGTATCATTTCTCGTCTCTCCCACATTCTCACTACTTATTTTAGAAATTTGAAATTAGGATATTAATGGATAGTGGTCCTGTATATATATATATGGTGCTGGTTCTTAATTTTCTTGATGTATGGAGGGCGCTTAGCAGTTAGCACTGCATTTCATTGTAATAACAACTGCAAGTCTAACAGTTTTTTTTGTCAGACCTTGTCCATTTTATTAAATTAGACAACTTGAACTTCTGGAAAGTTTTACCAATGCATCTTCCCTTCTGGTTATCTACTATGTTATACATCCTATTTTTTCTCAAATAAAATCCTTCATATTTGTTCTACAAGCAAAGTTCAATCTATATTGTTTTGTATATATTCCCTTTTTTCTTAAAAAATAGGAAAATTATAGTGAGATTATTCTGTGTTTTTTCTCTGGTATGCAGGAAAGTGTGATGATGAATTTTTTTAGTTAACTTATTTGCATTTCTTTGGTCTTGCCTTGGTTACTGATAAGAAGGCAGATATAGGAGTCTTTGCCCCTAACTGATGCCCTGCATAGTTAATTATCTTTTACAAGTGCAGGAAAATAATAGAAATGCTAACTGCTGCTAACACCTGCTGAGTGAACCTTTTGTAGTCCTAGTTCCTAGCCCAGGTAATTTCTGTTGCATGAGTCATCCTACTCCTGATCTTTCCTCTTTTCAAATAATAAGTCACATCTGAACTCCTGCTGCTACACATGACAAGCTAGAGCGAGGAACCATAATCTAAATTTTAATCTCAGAGTAATTTTTTTTTTCTACGTGATCACTTTTTTTCCTCATCTTTGTTTTCTTGCCTCAGACTGCAAGGTGTTCTGCCTGTTTCAATAGAGAGAGGCAATTAGTGAGTAGATGACTTTTAGTGAGTAGTGAGTGGACTTCTCTTGGTAATTCATCATGGTTAAGGAGATCATAAGCGGCAGTGTTTAGTGTATTACTGGCCAGTTTCGGTAGATTGAATGTGAATTCCCTAGCTTTGATAATCTGCAGTTCAGATTTCCCACTCTCCTCCAGAAACAACTATCAGTGATGGTTTAGCTTTTGATAATCACCCCATATGCTTCTCTTTCTGTGTGTTCCTGTTGATAGCATTTTAACTCATAAAGACTGTAATCTTCATCTTTCTTGCTTTTTTTTATGGTGCCATTAGAACTTTATTGTAGATATTTGTACATGCTGTGAGTATTGTCCTCTTGGCTGATTAAACACATCATCTTGATGTTCAATAAGCTACAAATCATTTAGTTACTTCTTATTTACTATTTTGGTCTTTTTTTCTTTGGGTATTATTAACAGCTGGTCGTGAAGTCTCAAGTTGGGTGGTATTGTATAGGCCTGTCTTTTTGTATGACAAATGGTGAAAACCAATGAATAATGTATAAGAAATCCGACGTATTTAATTTATGTAATGATCTGGACATGAGAAAGTGCCGTAGGTAGTTTTATATGGTTAAGTGGAAAAGGAAGGTCTGGCTAAGATGTATTTGTAGCTGTGCCTTTTCTCTAATACTAGTGATTTTGGATTTCTGAATGGTAAAAATTTGTCAATATTTATTTTACTCAACGCTTAATTTTGGTTTAGATAGTTTATACTCTTTTCCTTGGCAAGACTTATGTGACTGCGCACATTTTGTATGATCTCTCTTCTCTAGATATCAACTGTCTGGTATGCAGTCAATACTTACTCTTCCTAGTAATTTTCTTCTACGAGAAATTCGTTCGTTAACATAAAGCACTCAAGTTGGATGTATTAGATCAATTACATCATTAATTATAATAAATTATGATAATTAATTATTAATTAACTATAATAGTTATATATTAATTAGTTATATGATTGGTCTAATGTACTCAACTTGAATGTTCTAGGTTTATACAAAACTTTCTCTGCTGTTATGTTATTCTTGTGACCACTAACAGATAAAATATGAGAAGCCATTCTGCACGTGATTTGGAATCTAACCTTCTATGACCCATTTATCCAGCAATCATTCGCACAACTCCTACTCTGCTGGTCCTCACATCAACCATTCTAGCGCGGTGGATCTCTCAGGTCAGATTTCTAACACTTGGATGAGGAATTGGAGCCGAATGAGCATAAATACTGGTGAAGGTGTTATCATCAGGTTAGTTAAATACACATACAGACACATAACATCCCATTTTCTATTCCCTTATATCTTAAGAGATTTTTGCCTAAGAATGCAAATACAAGTGGCTTTTGTCATGAGACAAGTCACCATCATGCTTTTGGTATAAGTGGAAATCCAACTGTTGTTCAAACTTCCAAGTTCTCACAATTACTTGATTGCTACGGGAGTTCACAGTCACTGTTCTTCATGATCTACTCCGACTTTCAGGGCTTCTTCAAGCTTGTACTTGATGAATTGCATATGGTAGCTTAAAGTTACACTTTTATAATTTCAAGGCCATTGACGCGGAATAGTGACAAAAAGGAGAGGAGAGGTCAAGGATAAGTGAAAGTTATTGGCTATTGCCTAATGAGGCTTGTGTCCATGATCAACTTTCCAACTTTTTTTACCCGACAGGTGTAATTAGAAGTGGATTTTACCACTTCAGTGTAAGTCAGAAATTAAATTTCATAATGCTGTAAGATGAACAGCAGAAAGTGCAAGACGTGATCATGAAATATGACTGAGGATTAGTTTTTTTTAATTATTTTAATAATGTTCTACTGAATTGGTGGTGGCCATAGGCCACGACTTAGGGATGGGGTTTTTTTTTGGGGGGAAAATAGCATCCAATTACTTTAAATTATTACTCAGTTATAAATAATCATTTTAAACTTTTAAATCTTCTAATTTAATCTTTAAACTACACTAATTCATGTAATTAGTCTTTTGTTATTCGCTCAATCTAAGTTAACTGTCTAACAAAGCATTGTATTATGAAAAATTCTAAAATACTATTAGAGTGTATATCCTGAGTAGATTTGTAACCGTTTATATTTAATTTAAAAATATTTTATTTTGTGATTCAAGGACATATACGGTATAAATACTATATGTTATAATTTGAGTGAAGTAGTATAGTATGAACTTATCGTGCGTCACATGTTAGCACATAAGTTATTAATGATCTATTTGTTATATCAATTAATGACTCACATGTTTATAGGAGGTGCTCAAATCCAATCCAAATCGAAAATTGAATAGAAAAATTGAAGTACAATCAAAATCGAATAAGTCTGGATCTTTTTTGTTTGGTCTTTTGAAAATTGAATGGATTGGATAGACTTTTTATTTTAATTTTTAAAATTAATCTAATCTAATTCAAATTAAATAATATTATATAATATATTTATTTATTATTGAATTTATATTTTTACTTAAGAGTGATTTTAATTTTTTATACACTTCTCTTACTTTATCTAATCAAATATCATTTTAGGCATTTGAAAAGAGTTATTTATATTCTTTATTTCTTGTTATTTCTTAGTTTTCTTTTTAATAGTCAATCCAATATAATCCAAATTGATGTACATAATATTATTTGGATTAGTTGGCTTTTTGATTTGGAACCGATTCAAATCGAACTGTGAACACTCCTACATGCTAATACATGACGCAATGCTTCGTTAGTTAATTGATTAACATTAAATGAAGGACTAATTGTTTAAAGACTAAACTGAAAAATTTAAAAGTTTAAAATAATTATTTACAATTGAATGAAAGTTTAAGGTGATTAATTACTTTTTTTTTCAAATATTAGTCATGGGGCTTGGTGACACGACTTACATGCAGTTGCATGAGTCCTTGTTATTTCTAGTTTTTTTTTTCCATTTGTATAAATATCAAGAAGAATAGCTAAGATTTGGATTTTGAAGAGGTCCAATGCAGTTTCTGGGCTAGAAATCCACCACTTGAAAATTTTTAGTAAGTCAAACTTAAGCGGTGCAATAAAGAAAGCCAATCCATTACCATAAAGTTTTGATTCATCTGGATTCACTAATAAGGTCAATTCTAATATACACCCTCTAAATGAGGATATATGATGCACATTAATAATCCTAATCATTGATTGTGTTGAAAATTATACTAATGGTTAGGATCAACGACCTATAACCTGTTGATCTTTTTTTTTTCTTTTGATTTTAAGTTTTTTTTTACCTACCACCACCACAGCTGCAGTCGGCTACCACCAAGTTTGTCGCCCACCGTCGATGACCGACGGCAACCTCTGGCGATGGCGACAATCTCCGGCCACTGTAGCCACCTTTGACCGCCGATCACCGGCTACCTCTAGCCACCGTCGGCCACCAACCACCTCTGCCACCAATCATCAACCTCCTCGCCATGACCACCTCCATAGCTATCGACGGCCACCACCTTTTTCTAGGTTATACTGTTCATTTTTTTTTAAGTTGCACAACTATATAAATAATACTAATTAAAACTATACTAGTCCTTATATTTTTTTATAAATAGTTATACATACTAAAAACTTTCTGATTTTTTATTGTGTGTAAATATTACTAGTTAAAATCTATACTGATTTTAAGATATATACGTTATTTATGAAAAAAATATAAAGACTAATACAATTTTAACTGCTATTATTTACACAGTTATGCAATTTTAAAAACAATAAACAATATAACGTAAAAAAATATAGTGGTCTGTCAGCGATAGACGGTTACTGACTCGCAACAATGGTGGTAATGATATGTAAAAACAAAAAACAAAGAAAAAACAAAAAACAAAACAAAAACCTGGTAAAAACAAACCTGCAGTAAAATCAAAGGTATATGATCATAGCAACAACCTTCACAATAAAGGAGAACCTAGTGCTGAAATGCAGAGTTCCTCACTGTTTTCGTCCCATATGTGTACCAGAGTGACATATACTGCTTAGGCCAACATGCGAATTTCTCATGTAAGTACTTGTAAGTCATGGCACCAGGCCACCACTAATATTAAAAAAATTAATCCACTATAAAGTCATGGTCATAGACCACAACTTCATTAGAATATTATATAAAAAAATCAATCTTAAGTCAAATTTTATGTTCCCGACTTGCATTATTTACTGATCATTTTATAATATTTAAAAAATTAAATCTTTTATTTGGATTAAACTAGTAAAATCCATTTTAAGTTGCATCTATTAGATAAAAGTCTCAATTTTCCCTTGAGAGATCTATCCGTTTCATAGGGAACTCTTTTTTTTTCTCTCTCTTTTTTTTATATAATTATAAATTGAGTGTGATTTTGATGAAATTTTCTTTCGAATCATTACTTAGTCATCTATGTGCCATTTCCCCCCAAAACCAGCACCATTATATTAAGTATGATAATTATGGTTCACCAAAAATTGATAATTAATTATGTACAGAATTTTAATATTGACAGCTAATTAAATTTAAATTTAAGCTAAAAAAACAATGGAATAAGAACATCAGGTAACTCTTGTTATAAGTTCAAAAGAAGTTTAAAACTAATCTATTTATATATTTACATGCTATATTATTTAGTCAGCTAGAAATCGACGTCTAAAGCATGGATAAGGCTCCTTTATTCAATTATGCTCACTTTAGAGTAATTCTTAATTGAGAAGAGTTTGTTTCCTAAACTATGATCAACTAGTCACGAACTTTTTTAACCCAATGTTGAAGGTGAAAATAAAGATTTGGCAATTCGTTAGTTGGATGATGGTTTTGAAAAAATTTTCTAAGTATTGAGCCGACAGAAATGCTAAATGACGAAATCGACTGAAGTATTTGAATAAGAGGAAGATTCTAATGTGGCTATAAGATATTGATGTTAGACAGAAGAATTATTCGACAGAAAGATTACATTGAGTCAACAAAAATTGATCAAAGCAGTTAGGTGCTGGTTCTGTCGGAAAGTGGATACTTGCTGGTGGAAAAAACTGCTCAAACGTGTTGATCTTTTAGGGTGTCAGTTATTTTTAATTCTATCTATAAATATCAGTAGTCACGATGTAAAAAAGGGAGGTTATTTGTTGATACAAAATCCTAACATCTCAACCTGAGCAGATTAAAGGATTTCTGATCTAAGTATACCTTCCCTTTACATTTACATTAATGCAATGTTCTTTTAAATTCATTTACTTTTCAGTCTTGTTCTTTAAATTTCTTTTACATTTCCTCGCACTTTTACTTGCTTTTCTTTACTGTTTTTCATTTAAAATTATGCACTTTAAATTCACGTCATTTTACATTAACGTCTTTTACTTTCACTGCACATTTAAACTTTCTGCACTTTACATTTCTGCACTTTAATTTTGCACCATTTACACGCTTTCAGTTAATTTTTTGTATTTTTTACTTATTTAATTCAAATCTTTTTAATTCCTTTTGTTTACTGTCAAAAACCATTTTTAAAACGAGATTACCACATAACTCAAAACCCACATTCATCTGATTTTCATTATTTGTTTTTTGGACTTGGTCTTAACCAAAATTCCACTTAAACAAATTGGCACGCCCGGTGGGACGAGTTCAGAGTAACTCGTAGTGTCAAGAAATGGTTGTATGCGTTTAAGAAGTGGAAGATTTATCTACTCTTCTCAAAATACGCAAACCATGAGTAAAGTAAGTAGTCAGGCGTCAGATATACCTTCGACAGTCGTTACTGTGCCACTTTCGACCGTCGTTAGTACTGGTCTGGTAGAGGATGTTATAGCAACTGGTGCTCTTAGGAGTAATCTAGTAGCAGAACAAGTGTTGCCTGGAATGACTCAGCCATCGCTGAGTCAGCCAAGTAACCAAAGCATAATAAATTCAAATTCGAGGTTTGTGCCTCAATATGGGTTGCCACCGAATTATGTGCCTCCTGTCATGGCACAATTGGGACTTGGCTCCACTTTGGCCAATACTGTCGGCCAACCAGTGGCTTTACAAGGCCAACCACAGATAAGTTTAGCCTTAGCAAGTTTTGGTAGTCAATGAGTAGGAGTTGCAAGTATAAGCAATCCAACTCTCTTTTGACAAGAAAGATTGAATTTGGGACCAGTTTTCCCAAATATGTCGAGAGATAATCCTCAAAGTGTAACAGGACCAACTTTAAATTCTTTGGCCAGCTTTCGACAACAAATGGACGAAAGCAACCATGACATGGTGCATATGTTCACTCAGCAAATGGGTGCCGTGATTACGCCAATCATGGAAAATACAAATAATGTTTGCAGTGCATTGGCCCAGCAAATGGCAAGGCTAAACTAAGCCTTGAGAGTAGGCAATTTGGCCAATGACAATGCTTAAACCGCCCAGCCTGGGGTAAATGGAGAAATGGTTGCACCTTAGGCAAATGTGGGGCAAAATCAACAAAACTTAGATCAATTTGGGCAGAATGATCAGCCACGCTTGGAATATGGAAATGTCCATATGCTCCGTCGAGGAAATGAAGATCAAATGGCTAGAAATGATGTAGCCATGAGATTGCTTCGACAAAATCTTGGGGGGCACCAAGTGATTGAACAAAATGTAAACCAAGTAGTGGAGCAAGTTTTGAACAGATTTGGCTTCAACGTTGGCTATGCCAACCAGCCATATTTTGTATCAGCGTTTCCTGAGTGGGTCCAACAGGCAGAAATGCCTAGAGGAGTTAAGATTCCTAAACTCTCTAAGTTTTCAGGAGAAAGTGGGGAATCGACCGTCGAACATGTTGCACGATTTACAATAGAGATGGGGGAGTTGGCCACTGTCGAAGGCCTTAAAATGAGATTCTTCCCAAGTTCCCTTACAAAGAATGCTTTTTCCTGGTTCTCGACATTGAGACCATATTCAGTCCACTCTTTGGCTCAATTGGAAAGAAGCTTTCATGATCAATTCTTTAGAGAAGATTTGAAAGTAAGACTTACAGATCTCTTTAATATCAAAAGGATGTATAATGAAACTGTCGATGACTATCTTGCTAGATTTCGACAAATGATGAGTAGATGTTTTACTCCTATACCTGAAGTCGAAATAGTAAAGATAGTGGTAGGTGGTTTAGATTATTATATAAGGAAGAAATTAGTGAATCAACATTTGGTTGATCTTGCCCAACTAGGTGAAAAAGTTAGGCAAATAGAAAAACTAAAAGTTGAAAAGATTCAAAAACAGAAAAGATTTCTTAAAAGAGAAAAAGTGGCATTTGTCAGATTAAGTGAATTCGACAATGAGTTTGAAGGCAGCGATGATGAGTTTGAAGTCAACATTGCTGAACTTCAGAACGGTCCTCCTTATGTTTGCCAGGCTTTACAACCTAGTAGAAACAAGGAGAAAATGGGTTATGTCAATAGGAAAACATATACATTCGATGTAACGAAAGCCGACAAGATTTTCGATTTGTTATTAAAAGACAAACAAATTAAACTGTCGGAAGGACATAGGTTACTAAAGTTTGATGAAATAAAAGACCAAAAATATTGTAAATTTCATAATAATTTCGGTCATGTTACTAATGAATGTGTTCATTTCAGAGACATAATTCGAAAAATAATTATGGATGGACGTCTGAAATTTGCAGATAAGCTTAAAGCGGATATGAAAGTTGACACAGATCCGTTTCAGGCTAAAGTATCTTGTGTTGATCTGCAAGTTCCTTTCAATATAAGGATGCTCAACATAAGGAAGTTGCAAGAGTTCGACGTGGATAGAAAGGATGCAACCGACATATATCCAAAGTCAGGTGAGTTTCTCGAGGCATTTCTTGAGAGAAAGAAAGAAGAGGGCAAGGTCAGGTTGTGCCCAAGATGTAACGCGATATACGATGAGCTGAGCTTTGCGAAGAAAGTCTTTGAAGAACAACCAAGTGTCAAATGGGGGTAAGAAGAAGGTTTTCGACAGGAAAACCTGGCAACCACAGAAGCATTTTCATGCTCCAAGGCCAAGGCCAGTCCACATGCCTAGGCCTAACATGAATGGTTGGTTAATCGAACCACATGGGTTTGTGGAAAACAGAGATCACGTCGGACTAGTTAAGACCAGGGTACCACCTTCCAATGTTGCCATGGATAGATGGATGAAGAATTCTGTAATGGCTAGACATACGTATTTTTGATGTAATTTGTCTACTAGGAGGAGTAACTTTCAGAGGAATCAACCTTTTTAGAATGAAAACTACAATAATGGTAGGATCAATCCAGGAAAAATCTCGATTGGCCAAGATGTAGTAGGGCCATCAAAGGTTCTTCCAATATCAAAGAGTAAGAAAAGAAGGTTACAGAGATTAAGACAAGCACAAAAGAAAAGAGATATGGCTGAAGGTTTAGTGATCAAGGAACAGCCCACAGAAATAGGTTGCCTTGTGGTCGAAAACAAGTCAATGCCAAATCAGAATCAGAAAGAGGATGACAGAAAGCTAAAAAGTGTTGTTACCAGGGGGTCATTTTTGGGGGAGCCGACAATAAATGAAGTTAGACAGCTTGATACGGATGATGAATCCCGACGAGAAAGGTTGACAGAAATAAGAAAGGGTAAGCAGGTTTAAAGGCCAATTCCAAATAAAACAAAGAGGAAATGGCCAATTGGACTGATTGCAGCAGAAAGAGAAGCAAGAAAGAATAATTTACCAGTCGAGAAGGATAAGGAGTTGGTTAGCTCAAAAGTTGTAAAACCGACAATGAGAAAAGAGCAGACTAAGGATACTGAAATTGAAAATACTAAGAATATTGAAGACTGGTCGAAAGAAGAAATCAGGAGAATCTTAGAGGATCCTGATCAAGATGTAGAGTGAAGGAAGAAGGTACTCGACATTAGTAAAGAAAAATAAAAATTGGTAAAACATGATTGCCAAAGTATGGACTTAGCAGCCGATGAAGTTATTGAGGCCTTAAATGATCCAAATGATCTATTAGGCCTTGGTGACAATGAGTTTGATATGGACATCAATTGGGAGAGGGACTTGGATGAAATTTTGACGGCTATGGATAATAACTTGCCGTCAGAAGATTATTTCAGGATTAGAAGACACGTAAGTGATAAAAAAGTTATCCGATGAGGAGGAATTCTTGAAGTCAATGAGTGTGAACTTAGTTTCGGTGTTACCTGCAGACTTTGAAGGGTATCACGAAATTGAGTACACTGGGGAGAATGAAGAGGATTTAGATGACCTGGATGATCATTGACTTCTTTTCCAAGATAATATGGTAACAGTCTTCGACAATACGGCTCAGTTTGAGAAACCGACAGAAGACCAGAAGGCTCATTTACGACCGTTGCACATCAAGGCTCTATTAGAAGGAAAGCCCACCAATAGAGTTTTGATTGACAGGGGGGCAGCTATAAATTTAATCCCAAGGGCAATGCTCAAAAAACTTGGGAAAGATGAGTCCGATTTGATGTCGACGAACATGGTAGTCACTGATTTCAGTGGTAAAACCTCCCCGTCGGATGGAGTGGTGATGTTAAAAGTACAAGTCAGATCTGTTGCAAGGCCGATGCTATTTGTAGTAATTCCAACGAAGTCAAGTTACAACTTTCTACTAGGAAGGGATTGGATTCATGTCGTCGGAGCAATACCATCAACGGTTCATCAAAAGCCCATTCTTTGGAATGAAGATGATCAAGTTGAAATAATAGAAGCATATGACAGTCCTTTGTATCTCCAGCAGCTTCATGTTGATTTCAGAATATATGCTCCAAGCGTAAAACCAGTAATAGCAAGTGGTGGAGTAATTAATAAGGATACACTCGAAGTTTGCTTGAGGGATCAGTTCGGTATACGACTGGTGAAGAAGGCCGAAGATGATCGGCCAAGCACTAGTTATGAATGATAAAGATCACTCAGAAAGATTGTCGGCTTATTTAGCCGATAAAGCAGCATACACTGTTGAAAGTATGCTGTCGGATTGTATAATTGATGATGGTCTTTTAGGTTTTGAGAAAAGGCTTGATGAGAAGCAGAATGTGGAAGTGGAAGATCCTTTGGAAGAAATAAACTTAGGCACTGAAACAGACAGGAGGCCTATCTTTGTGAGTTCATTTCTGCCAAAGGATTTCAAAGAAAAGCTTGTCGAATTGATTAAGGAATATAAAGATTGTTTTGCCTGGGATTATGATGAAATGCCTGGATTGAGTAGAGATCTTGTCGAACACGGATTATCTTTGAAAGAAGGATGCAGACCTGTCAAGCAAGCTAACAGGAGATTTACACCTGAGGTGATCTTAGATAAAAGAAGAAATCGAAAGGTTACTTAAAGCCAAATTCACCCGAACAACTAGGTATGTCGAATGGCTTTCTAATATTGTTCCTGTTGTAAAGAAAAATGGCAAGCTTAGAATATGTGTAGATTTTAGAAATTTGAACACTGTCACACCTAAAGATGAGTATTCAATGCTAATTGCAGACATGTTAGTTGATGCCGCATCTGGACATAAATTATTAAGTTTTATGGATGGCCATACATGTTATAACCAAATTTTTATAGCCGAGGAGGACGTGTCGAAAACTGCCTTCAGATGTCCAGGAGCTATTGGGACATTTGAATGAGTAGTCATGCCTTTCAGTTTGAAGAATGTAGGGGCCACCTATCAGAGAACAATGAATACAATTTTCCATGATGTCATCGAAAAATTTATGAAAATTTACATCGATGATGTCATTATCAAGTCGGAAACGAAGGAAAGCCATTTGACGAACTTGAGCCAGGCATTTGACAGAATGAGGAAGCACAGCCTTAAGATGAATCCAGAAAAATGCGGTTTTGGAGTGTCGACTGCTAAATTCTTGGGTTTCTTAGTCCATAAAAAAGGCATAAAAGTGGACAAGAATAAAGCCAAGGCAGTTTTGGAGGCCGCGCCTTCGACGAACAAAAAGGAATTGTAATCTTTTTTAGGAAAAATTAATTTCCTGAGAAGGTTCATATCCAATTTGTCGGGAAGAACCAGGGTATTTGCTCCATTGATCAAGTTGAAGGCTGAACAGGACTTTGTGTGGGAACCTTGCCACCAAGAAGCCTTCGACCAGATAAAGCAATATTTGACAAAACCACCGGTCATGATGCCTCTAGTGCCTCGTCGACCGTTGAAATTGTATATATCAGCATTAGAAGAAACCATAGGAAGTATGCTGGCTCAAGAAGATGTAAATGGCGTCGAGAGAGCCGTGTATTATCTTAATAGAGTTTTAAATGATGTTGAGAGAAGATATCGTACAATAGAGAAACTTTATTTAGTATTGTACTTCTCATGTACTAAACTTAAATAAATATTACATGATGCCTTGTAATGTACTGGTTATGTCAAAAACTGATGTAATAAAATATATGTTATCAAAACCAGTGTTAAATGGTCGTATTGGAAAATGAACTATTGCTTTATCAGAATTTTCTTTACAATATGTACCAATGAGAGCAGTAAAAGGCCAAGCAATTGCTGACTTCTTGGCTGACCATCCTTGTTTGGATATAGATAACATAAATATTATCGGTTTAAAACCTTGGTGTTTATATTTTGATGGTTCGAGGCATCAGAATGGAATTGGAGTGGGGATTTTAGTTGTTTCCCCTCAAGGTACTCCAACTAAGTTCATGTTTGAACTTAAGTACACTTGTTCCAACAATAAAGCTGAATATGAAGCCTTAATTGTCGGATTAGAAATATTAGTAGAAATAAAAGCACATAATGTGCATATATTTAGTGATTCACAGTTAGTAGTTAAATAGCTTGCCCAAGAATATAAATGTGTTAGTGAAAATTTAATGAAATATTATATTGTCACGAGCAAGTTAATAAAGCAATTCGACGAGGTAACTGTCGAACACATTTTCAGAGGTTTAAATGAAGAAGCTAATGAATTAGCCCAAATAGCCTCTGGATATAGGCTTTCATCCAAGGTTCTTACAAATCTAATGGAGATAAGGGAACTTTTATATCTATTAGAGGAAAGAGATATACTACAAAATGATATTTCGACAACTAATGATTGGAGGCAACCAATACTAAGTTATTTGGAAAATCTAAGTCAATATGTGAATAGAAAGCTCAAATATAGAGCGTCGAAATTTGTAGTATTAGGGGGAGCCTTGTATAGAAAGTCTGTCGATGGAAATTTAGAGGTCTGCCTGAGTGAAGCAGAGGCTTATATTGCCTTGACAGAAGTCCATGAAGGAATTTGTGGAGCTCATCAAGCAGGTAAAAAAATGAAGTGGGTCCTTCGACGTCAAAGGTACTATTGGCCAACACTGGTTAGGGATTGTATAATGTTTGGCAAGTCTTGTGAAGAATGTCAAAGACATGGCCATATACAAAATGTTCCTGCTAGTGAGTTGCATGCTATAGTTAAACCTTGGCCTTTCAGAGGATGGGCTTTGGACTTAATTGGCCAAATTCATCCTGCCTCGTCGAAGGGACACAAATATATTCTAATAGGAGTCGATTACTTCACCAAATGAGTTGAGACTGTAGCCTTGAAGGATGTAACCCAGCAGGATGTGATTAACTTTATTGAAGATAGTATAGTTTGTCGGTTTGGAATACCGCAAACTTTGACAACCGACCAAGGATCAATATTCATTGGAAAGAAAGTTATCGAATATGCCAGTTCAAGGAAGATTAAAATGCTCACGTCGACGCCATATTATGCTCAGGCAAATGGCCAAGTAGAGGCCATGAATAAAATAATCATAAGTTTGATTAATCAAGTTCTTTGGGCATACAGAATTCACCGAGAGAAGCAACGGGCACATCACCATATAAGTTGGTATATGGTCATGATGCAGTTTTGCCTGTCGAAATTAATCTTCAATCAATTCGTATTCAAAAACAAGATGAGTTACCAGTTGAGCATTACTGGGACTTGATGTTTGATGAATTGAACGAATTAAGCGGTGAAAGATTAATTGCTTTGGAACATTTGATTCGACAGAAAGAAAGAATTGCAAAGTTTTATGATAGTCGAATTAAGTATAAATCCTTCAAAATTGATGATTTGGTTTGGAAGGTGATTTTGCCCATGGATAAGAAGTGTCAAGAATATGGGAAATGGTCTCCAAAGTGGGAAGGACCATTTAAAGTGACTAAGGAATTTTCAACAAATGCTTATGCACTTGTCGAAATTAATTCTAGTTTAAGAATTAAGTCGATTAATGGTAAATATTTAAAGCCATATCGACCGACAATGTGTGAAGTAAAGATTGACAGCGAATAAATAAGGAAAATTTCCTTGTTTCTTCAAGATACTTGGCAATTACAGGATATATTGCCAAGATAATCTAAGTCAATAGAAAACACAAATGTTTGTCGGGTAGGCAAAACCGACAGATACTAAATATATTTCATGTTTATCGGATAGACTAAACTGACAGATATTAAATATATTTCAAGGCTACATCTCCCCTAGAGCTTCTCAAGAGGTTTATAGTGATTCTTTGTCAGTTAGAGCGGACTAGTAGTCAGGCTCTAGAGATTGTATTTTGGTAATAAGGGCCTTGACTTTACTTCCTAGTTGATAGAAATCACTTTGAATTTTTTTGTTGACAATTGAGTTCTCTGTTATAAAATTTTGTCTTTCTCCAAAAGTTGTCGAAAGCCAAAACTTTGGGGGGCATCTGTTGGAGGTGAAAATAAAGATTTGGCAATTCGTCGGTTAGATGATGGTTTTGAAGAAATTATCTAAGTATTGAGCCGACAGAAATGCTAAATGGCGAAATCGACTGAAGTATTTGAATAAGAGGAAGATTCTAATGTGGCTATAAGGTATTGATGTTAGACAGAAGAATTATTCGATAGAAAGATTACATTGAGTCGACAAAAATTGATCAAAGCAGTTAGGTGCTGGTTCTGTCGGAAAGTGGCTACTTGCTGGTGGAAAAACTGCTCAAACGTGTTGATCTTTTAGGGTGTCAGTTATTTTTAATTCTGTCTATAAATATTAGTAGTCACGATGTAAAAAAGGGAGGTTATTTGTTGATATAAAATCCTAACATCTCAACCCGAGCAGATTAAAGGATTTCTGATCCAAGTATACCTTCCCTTTACATTTCAAGTCATTTACATTAATGTAATGTTCTTTTAAATTCATTTACTTTTCAGTCTTGTTCTTTAAATTTCTTTTACATTTCCTAGCACTTTTACTTGCTTTTCTTTACTGTTTTCCATTTAAAATTATGAACTTTAAATTCACGTCATTTTACATTAACGTCTTTTACTTTTACTGCACATTTAAACTTTCTGCACTTTATATTTTCGCACTTTAATTTTGCACCATTTACACGCTTTCAGTTATTTTTCTGTATTTTTTACTTATTTAATTCAAATCTTTTTAATTCCTTTTGTTTACTGTCAAAAATCATTTTTAAAACGAGATTACCACATAACTCAAAACTCACATTCATCTGATTTTCATTATTTATTTTTCAGACTTGGTCTTAACCAAAATTCCACTTAAACACCCAATCCATTTATTTCCGTGGTCGAAATGGAAAAATGGAAGCGCAATTAAAAAAGCATAACAAATCATTATCATTATATAAACGGTTATTTCAAGCATATGAGAGATATAAAAAACAATCAAGTTCAAATGAATTCTCAAGCTTATATATGATGGAAACTTTTAAAATACTTTTAAATGAGTTTGGAGTATAGATGTTTCATGATTTTTTTTATTGATTTGTAAAAATTTATTTATGGCTGACAATCACTACCTGTAACCTGTTCAATAATTTATAGTGTCAAAAATATTAATATATTGATTTGTCTTAAAAAATTAGAAATTGTATGAAAAGTCTAACTTTATTTTTTTTCATTCTCTTTTTTTTTTTTTCTCTTATCTTTTTCTCTCCTTTTTTCTACTTCTCCTTCTCCGTCTTCGTCTCTATTTCACCGTTTCTTCCTCTCTTTTCCCCCTCAAATTTCAAATTTCAACACCGCCTTTGTTACAATCTTCGCCGCCACCACCACCACCCAATTCGACTTTGACACCTTAACCCTCACCACCCTCAAGCTCCTCTGAGACGCCCACCTCACCAACAACAACACCCTCACCCTCACGACCACCCCTCCATCCCCACTTCCGTCGTCGCCAGAGCCTTCTACTCCGAACCAGTCACATTACGACGACCTAGAAACCCTTTTTCGTGAGCTTCAACACCTTCTTCTCCTTCTCTGTCACCAACCTCAACCTTTCCTCCATCGGCGACAGCCTCGCCTTTATCATCTCCCTCGACGTCGACACCCTCGGTGACTCCGTGACTCCGTCGTCAGTAGCCTAGTCGGGCCGGGTGGAGTTTCCTCGCCATGGAGTTCAACGACATAAATGGGAACCACGTTGGGGTGGACCTAAACTTCTCGGTGGTCATTCACATCTTTGAACTCCAAGCAACGGAGTTGACGCAAAAACGATTCGTTTCAAACGCAGAGGGGGCGAGACAGGTGTGGTTTGTGGCGAGAGGGGGTCAGCTATGAAAGTGACGTTGTGCAGTGACGCTGACGTGCGATTGGATGGAGAAAGTGTAGAAATGGAGATGAATAATTTGTTGAAAGACTAAAATTAAAAAGAAAAGAATATGAGAAATCAAAAAATAAATAATAGTAATACTTTTAATAAATATTCAAAATTGAAAGAAAAGTAACAGAAACGTTTCATTTTCTTTATTATTACTTATAAATTTAAATCTCCTCAAAATTAATCACTCCCAAACTTAGAATATCGATGTTCAAAAGTTTTAAGAAGCATTGTAAATATCTCCATATTTGATATTCAAATCAATATAGTTTCAGATTTGTAGTAAAATAGGAAAGCATATTGCTATTTCAAATGCTATCCAGATCACTCACGTCACAATTCATTCAATACCCTGCCTGTAATTTAAAGAAAGTAATACTAAAAATTAAATAATTATGTTATTTGAGCACTTAAAATGTATTATACAATAGTATCTAATCATACTTGCATTCACATTATCCAATCGCAGTTACATTAAACACAGTATCGCACATGAGGGTATTGTATTTAAGGTGTAAAAAAAATATTTTTTAAAATTAAATAAAACAAAATAAAAGCAAACAGTGATTGCACTATAATTTAAAAATCCAATAACAGGTTTTCTATGGCCAATTGTTAAGGTGAATCCTCTTGTCGAAAGGAAGAAGACGAAGCTCCCTCATCCTCATCCTCATGCTGATACAAAGAAGACGAAGTCAACTCCTACGACGGCGGAGGCTGTGCACAAGACCGCACCCATCGAATCAGTGCAGCGGCGATAATATGAGGGATGATTCCTGTCTTGTGGTGGCCCCGCCGTAGGGACAGGCGGAGGAGCGGCCATCACTGGAGATGCAGAGATTGATAGAAGAGGAGTGAGTGAGTAAAGTAATTAATGGTGAAGTGAGGGAGGTTGAACATTGTGGGTGGTGGAACTGAAAGGCCACCACCTCCACCTCTGCAACAAACACAACTACCGACAACAGTAAATGGGTGTGAATGCATAACCCTACTGCTACCACTCTTCGCTAAACTACTTCTAGTTCTAGTTCTATCATGCTTGCACCACTGCTACTGCTACTACTCATCACTAAACAATCATGTTAATGTCTATATTAGACTTACTAATTAACGTAGTTTGACTTCAATTATTACTCGCTTAATAATTATCAATATATACTGTCTCCGCCAAAGGCATGTTCTCTCTCTCTCTCTCTCTTTTTCGTAGAACACTTAAAGCAAGCTATTGTGGTTCAAAGTAATTAAACAGATTCCAAATGAGGGATTTACGTATTACTAGGGGAATATGTCCTTTTCTTTTAAACATCCTAGTTGCTATTAACTGATATAAGAGATGGTGGAGATGGTGTACCTAGTCTTGTTTAAGAGAAATTCTTAGATATTTTTAAAATATTAACACATGGTCATATATTATCATACAAGTCGTTGGATTGAAATTTAAATGTTTTAAAATTAGATTTGAACAGCTATAAATTTGCTTAAAGTATTACTTTGAGAATATATTAGAATTTTTCCTTGTTTAGGATGGTTGAAGGTGGTTGTGCTTGCACCTTCTTGTGTAGTGGAGATGTTCAAATTAAGGTTTGTAAATATATGAGATTAGATATTTAGTGGCTAAATCTCTTATTTATAGTAGTGTGAGATTGCTTAAACGGGAAACAATCGCTCACTACAAGAAAAGAGCTATTTTGCGGCTGATTTTTTGTCGGGGATAAAAAATCATCTCAATTTGAGAGGAATTTTACGATAGATTTATTTGTGACAGATATTTACAGTAGATTTTTTTCTCCAAATTTTTTTTGACGACACTTGAATATCCGCCTCAAAATAATAAATATAATTAAAAATTTGAGAAAAAAAATAAAAAATAGAAAAAAATTAAAATAATTTGAGGCTTAAAATTCTTCCGCAAATAATCCGCAGCAATTTTAAAAATAAAATTGTGACAAAACTATCCACCGTAAAATTAATAAATATAATAAAAAATTATGAAAAAAAAAAAAAAAAAAAAAAAATTTAAAATAATTTGTGGCACAAAAATTTACCATAATTTTAAAAATAGACTTTCAAATCTAAAACATGCTCTTCCTTCTACCAACTTCATTTATCACTTTCTTCCTTCTTTCTTTGAGCTCATATTCATAACCAAAAAAAAATGAAGAAAAAACTAATGACTGCGGAGTGTGGAAAAGCTCATTTAAAATCTTTAAAGAGCAAATTGTGCAGTCCATCCATTTTAATTTATGAGTTAATTTTAATTAATATAAATATAATAAAATATTATTATTTATCTAATTATTATAATATTTTATTTATATTAATATAAAATAAAAAATTAATTAAAAAATTAATTAAAAATATGTAAAAGTATTAAAAAAATATTCAATATCATAAATATCAAGTATGTAACATCCTCCCTAACTTAATAGCCCTAATCAGAGTTATAGAAGCTTAGTAATATTAGTAAGAATTATCTGTTAATTTGAATAATTTTCTGAACTAATTTGAGCGTATTCTATAACACTGAATATAATAGAATAATTAAGGTATCTGCAGAATCGATTGATATGATGAAAATAAATATGAAAAATTTATTTCCTAACTAAGAATCATTGATAAGAATTGTAAAAATTTTAGGAGGAACAACAGAGTAAGTTTGGTATTTTTAAAGATACTACTGAAAAATAGCCTACACAGTTGAGCAACTTAAAAAATTATAAAATTTCATGGAGATGACAAGTAGAATATGGAGAATATTTTGGTATGTAAAAACATTTAAGGCAGACATATTTACCTACCTTACAGGTTCGATTTAATTTAAGAAGAGTGGTGCATCTTACCTGACAAATAATAGTATATGAAAAATTAAGGAAAAATGGATTTGAGGATTAAGTTGAGTCTTAAAATATTCTATAAGACTTGTGGATACTTGAAATTTCAATTTTAAAAAATTAAAGTATACGTAACAGATATCAAGTTTCAGTATAAAAATTTTAGTTATATTTTCTTTCACCCATCACTAGAGTTGTCAAAATGGACCGGCCCAAATGGGCTGGCTCACAACTGGTTGGGCCAGGCCAACCTATTTACATTAAAAAGAGACGGATTAGGCTGACAAAATACCAGATTAAAACTTACATGGCCTAAAGTGGATCGGCCCGAAACTAGCCCGGCCCGAAGTGGGCCGGCCTTGACAGCTCTACCCACCACCACACATATTATTACCTTTAGCTAGATAATTCTTAACCATATTCTTACCTTTTTCCCTTCTTTTTCACGTTTTCCAATAGCCAAAATTTCAGAGTAGAAACGGAGGAAGAAAATTCTCATTTCTCCATTCTCTGTCTTTCATTTTCACTCTTCTATTTCCATTCATCTTAAACCTTTTTCTCCCTTGTTTCTTGTCCTTTTATCACACGGTTTTACCTCTATAAACATTGGCAAAAATAGAGCACATTCAGCAGCAACAACGAGCTCACAAAGGAGAGAATACGAGAGGAGAAAGTGAAGGAAAAAGGAAGAAAATCAAGGAAACAAGTTAGGGATTTGAGGTAGGGGTTTTGTCTTCAAATTACTATTCTTTTTCCCATTGAAATTGAAACAAAGATTCTGGTTTCTACATATGTGGAGGCTAAGGTCAATCTAGGGCATAGTAGTGTTTCATGGCTTGAATTTATTTGTCTTTTTCTAGTGATTTTTTAATTAAACTTGTGATGTTAGAAAGATGAGAAGTATGAAAATTTATTGTGTTATTGCTTAGTTATCACACGGTCAAACCAAGTTCCTTACTTCCAAAATTGTATTTCATCTTTTATTGGATGTATATTGAATGTGAGAATGTTTTAATGGAGTTTTTGTCCAAACTTTATTTGGACAATAGCCACGGCAAGTTGCCTTGTTTTCGGGCAGAAATTGAGATGCTTAATTGATTGGAATTGTAGTTTAATTTGTGAAATAAAGTGAAGGCAGAATGTTGCCCAGATTTAACCAACATTTTATTACTTGTGAGGTGTGAAATGGTGGTTTAAAAGGATGGAAGTGCTATGGCAGAGTGCTGCCTCATTGAGATTAGAATTATGTTGTCATTGTGCATGATATTTTGGCTAAAGACATGGTTGAAACCCATGGTAGTAATCTGCCCAGTTTGACAAAATTTTGTGAAAGCATTTATGCTTGAATTTGTAACTTGAATGGTGGTTAGAATTCATGGTAAAAAACTGCCTAGTTTTAACTGCATTTTGTGAAGCATTTGTGCTTAAATTTTTAACTAGAATGAAGTATAAAAGTTAAGGCAGAGTGCTGCCCAGTTTGTCTAGATTTGTGTTGCTTTTAGCATGAGAATTTGTATAAAATTTTAACTAGCATGGGGTAAATCATATTGGTGAGCAAAGCCTTAGTTTCCCATTTGAAATTCAATATTAGTGAGTACATGATCTTTTTGAAGGTATTGCTCATTGTATTGAATCTTGAATTGTCCAAGTTGAATAGTTTGGGAAGAAACTTTTCCTTCACTTGATTATAGTTACTCCTTAAATCTCATATCAGATACTTGATGAAATTATGTTGCGCAACATTTCCTTTTGTTCTCTGGGTGCACATTTGATCATGATAGATGTCACAACTTTCTAGTCGTGCACTTAGAGACTAATGGGAAATGCTGCCGAAATTTCGTCAAGTATACGATGTGTGATTTTTGTGAGTTTTATCAATCAAGTGCTAAAAAAATGTCTTCTTGAATGGGATAGGGTCTTACTATGTTAAGAGATATGAGGATTTTGGAAATAATAGTTGTTTAGATTGAAATATTTATAAAGGTATAATTTTAAAATATATTAATTATTATTATAAAATTAAGTTTGTTCTCGAATTTTTTTAGCCTGCTTATTTGGGAGTAACATGAGAATTTGTATTATTTATTATGAAACATATGTTGTGCATTTTGCATTTTGTATTTTGATTTTACTGTAAATTTATCATTGCAGAAAGTGGTTGTTCTAAAAAATCATAGGTGGATGTATAATAGGACTTATTCAGGTCGTAGAGGACTTTCATAAGAATTTGTACGTGGAGTTGAAGAGTTTGTAAATTATGCATGTCGATCTTCCCATTACTTAAGTGAAGGAACAATTAGGTGTCCCTGTTTGATGTGTTATAGTGAAAAATTATTGAAACCTGAAAATTGTGAAAGTTCACTTGTATAAAAAAGGATTCAAACCTAGGTATTGGTATTGAACAGATCATAAAAAGGATGAGCCTGATCCAATTAGTGTAGATATAAACTCTTATGTGAATACTGCTAATAGTCCTATATTAGAGGATAAAGACGTGGTTGATAGATATCAAAATATGATTTGTGATGCGGCAGTAACAAACTTTGGGGATTTTAGGACTCATTTTGAACAGTGTTGAGGAGCCTCCACATTTAGAGGCCAAAGAGTTTTATGATCTACTAAATGCTTCATATCAGCCATTATGGCCTAGTTGCGAAACTCATTCTGAGTTATCCTTGGCAGTTTGAATGTTAAGTCTCAAATCTGATTATAATGTCACGCGCATGCTTTGATTCATTTATGGAGATATTAAGAAAGGTTGCTCCACTAGATTCATGAATTCCTCTAAATTACTATAGAACAAAAAAAGTGGTTGCTAAACTCGGGCTTGCTTCAAGAAAAATAGATTATTGTGTAATTGGTTGTATGTTATACTATGATAATGCTAGACAATGTAGGTTTTGTGGTGCTGAAAGATACGAACTTCGTAAAACCAGTAATGGAAATAACAATGAAGTTTTGGTGAAAAGAATGCATTATTTACTTCTTATTCCTAGGTTCAAGAGGTTGTATTCCTCTATGCGCTCATCTACACACATGATATGACATGTTGAAAATAATAGGAAGGAGGGAAAGATGTCTCACCCATCCGATGGTGAAGCATGAAAACATTTTAATAGGACATATGCTGAATTTGCAATTGATCTTAGAAATGTTAGGCTTGGTTTGTGTGCCGATGGTTCACTCCCTACAATCAATATGTTTCTCCTTATTCTTGTTAGCTTGTGATAGTCACTCCATATAATTTGCCTCTAGAAATGTGTATGACTGTCCTATACATGTTTTTAACATGCATTATTCCTGATCCTGACAGTCCCAAGAGCAAGATTGATGTTTATTTACAACCATTAATCGATGAATTAAAAATTTTATGGGCAGATGTTTTAACTTATGACGTGTCGATCAAACAAAATTTTATGATGAGGGCTGCATTGATGTGGACAATAAATGACTTTCCTACATATGAAATGTTGTCTGGATGGATAACTGTTGGTAAATTAGCATGTCCATATTGCACAGATCAAACAAAGACATTCACTTTGAAGCATGAGGGAAAAAATTCGTGGTTTGACTGTCATCGTCAATTCTTGCATGTTGATCACATGTTTAGAAGAAATAAAAATGTATTTAAGAAGAAAAACTGTGGTGGCTGATTTGCCTCCACCAAGATTATCTAGACATGAATTAAGTGAGATTGTTAGTGCCTTTTGTAAAATAAATGAAATGCAGTTGTGCAAACACTATGAGTATGGTGTTTATCATAATTGGACTAAGTAG
Source organism: Ormosia semicastrata (assembly GCA_029884595.1). Taxonomy (NCBI): domain Eukaryota; kingdom Viridiplantae; phylum Streptophyta; class Magnoliopsida; order Fabales; family Fabaceae; genus Ormosia; species Ormosia semicastrata. The sequence continues at coordinate 6,400,933 of JAQQTO010000041.1, forward strand.
AGCATATTTTGAGAGTTACCATATTGGAAGGACAATTTAATTAGGCATAATTTAGATGTCGCGCATATTAAGAAAAATGTCTTTGATAACATATTCAACACTATTATGGATGTTAAGGGCAAAACAAAGGATAATGTGAAGGCAAGAATGGACTTAAAAGAATATTATCAACAACAAGCATTGAAGCTTATTGATTTGTCAAATGGTAAAATCATAAAACAAAAGACTAATTATACTTTTACAAAAGAGCAAAAGAAGATTGTTTGTGAATAAGTGTAGGATTTAAAAATGTCAGATGGTTATGCTTCGAACTTGGCCAAATGTGTGGACATGAATCAATTACGATTGTTTGGGATAAAGAGTCATGATTGTCACGTGTTTATGGAAAGTTTGCTTCCAGTTACTTTTTCTTTGTTGTCAGATCAAATTTGGAAGTCATTGACTGAATTGAGTCAATTTTTTAGAGACTTGTGTTCAAGGATTTTGACGAAAAAAGACATGCTCCAAATAGAACAGAACATTCCAGTGATTTTGTATAAATTGGAAAGGATATTTCCACTGGGTTTCTTTGATTCCATGGAACATTTAACAGTCCATTTACCTTATGAAGCAAGAGTAAGGGGACCAGTTCAGTATAGATGGATGTATCCATTTGAGAGGTGTTATCAATTGATAAATTTGTGTTTACATATATTAATCAGGTTAAGGAGCAGTTGTAGAAGGAGATGGAGGATCGGGTTCAGGAGATTCAACAACAAATTATGCAGCAGAGCCAACAACGTGATGCAAAGTGAAAAATGCAATTTGAACGATACCAACATCAACAGAGTAAACAAATTGGCAATTTGTTGAAATCATATTTACAAGTTGCTGGCACTCAACCAAGCTAGCAACAACCAACATTAGAAGAAGACAATGAGGATACTGAAGATGATCATGAAGATGACAGTGATGATGAAAATATAGATTGAAATTGATATTTGAGTGTTGTATGGATTCTCTTATATTTCTTTTAAACTTTTCTATGGATTAGGTTGTATTTGAACAAACTTTGTAATATGTTATGTTTGTTTGATAGATTGGTTAAATGCATTGACAAGAATTGCAGTTATGTTTTATGGATTAAGTTGTAACCATTGACAGGAATTGCATTGACAAGATTTGTTATGTAATTGTGGTTTTTCAACATTTAATTTTAATTTTTTTAATCCCCAAAATTTGCGGCGGAATTGGCATAACCCGCCGCAAAATCGCTCTGCTAATTAAATTCGCTCTGCCAATCTATCACAATTTGCGACAAATTTTTTCACAGCTAAAATTCACCTCAAATTAGCGGTAAAAAAATCTGTCACAAACACCCCATTCCAGCAACGATTCCAGCTTATCTCCGGAGAGTTTTGTGACTGATTTGCGACAGAAACTAAAATCTACCGCAAACTATATTGCAACAACCATTTTTGCAGCGGTGACGAATTCACTGCAAATCCACCGCAAATTACCTATTTATGGTGGATTTTAACTAATTTGTAGCGGATTTATCTTTCATAAATCGTGATTTTTCTTGTAGTAACTAATTATTGAGGATTTAATCCCTCTTATCCTTATTTAATTTAGGATTATGTTACAACCCAAAGTTGCTTCTAGAAGGTGGGCTTACCAATTATTGGGACATTGTGAACTTTTGTGAGGTCTCTAACTTCTCTAGAGTTGCAATCCAGCGAGCCGAGATCCAATCCAGAACACTAGTCAATGTCAACATTCACAAATGTCTATTCTCACTTTTATTTGTGTGTTGTCACTCTTCTATAATTAACTTTTTTTCTTTTTTTCTAAATTCCCTTTAGTAAATAATTGAATCAAACTAATCATCTATTATCAATTTTATGCCAATTTAAACTTCTAATTAACAATTATACTAATTAATTTTAAATATAAAAAACCAAGATTTATAAAAATATACAAATCTGTATCTGTGAAGATCAAGTTTTATTGGATTTTTTAAAATAAAAAAATCTCATAGATTAATGTCACAAATATTGTGAATATTAGGCTCAAATAGCATTAGCATATCAGGCATCACAAGCAAAAGAGTAAGTATGAACATGTTTGACACAGATTTTGTCACTGACAATAGTTTTTTTTCTCAAGAAAAGGCTTTTTTTTACTATTCATTGTATGTTTGATAATTTTTATTTTAGTTTTTATACAAAATTCAATACATTATAACAATTTTTTTATAAGTTTGAAGCGTGAAGCTTATAATTCTATATTATAAATTATTTCAAAAGTTTTGATATATAAATACTATTTTATCTTCAATCAAATAATTTTTTAATCATTTTATATTTTTTTATAATTTAATACATAAAAATAATTTTTTTATACTATCAAAATAAAATAAAATATTTTAAAATCACTTTTTAACTAATATATCAAAACATAAAATTAGTTCAATTATAATCAATTATACAATAATCAATTATTAAAATAATCAAAATTTTCATAGCTTAACCAAATACACTATCACTGGGTACCATGATAACCTTCCCAAGCTTTCAAAGCTTCAACTGCCTCTGCAGCATAAGCATCTATTGCTGGATGAACTACCCCTATCTTGTTTACAACACCCAAGTCCCAATTATCCAAACACCAGCCATATTCTTGATAAAACTCCTCTCAGCCAGCTACTATATACGTTTCAAATGTGGTTACAAGTGCAAACTTTCGGACCGCTAAAGCATAAATGCAATGCATTCAGTCAATGGAAATCTCAAGACCTCCAAGAACAGTACGAAATAACCAAGAATCAAGCAAAAACTTCAACCTGTAGACTGAATTCAATTTAGATTTGATCACCAAAGGCAAAATACAGCATGAAGTTAACATTTTCAAGTTAAATGCCTGCAAAGAAAGCAATCTTAGCCATGAAGTTTGAGTGGGTATAGAGAAAAAGGGCATTAAAGGGTCTCAAATTGGAATTAAGTAATTCATGCTAAACAAGCTTTTCTTTGGACCATTTGAATTAAGTTACCATGGTTTAATAAAGATAGAAATTTCTCTGAAGCCTTCTCCTTTGCCCCTCCATGCAATACAGGTTTTGTATCTTCCACTTATAAGAAATAACATATCTATTCTTTGTTTTTCTGTTTTGGTATAATATATGTCAGTGATAGTTTCTAATATACTGTCGTGCCATTATAGTCTTTTTTGTATCATTTTGCCAATTTATATTTCAGATTTTATATCTCCTAATGAGGTTCCACTCTATTTTCTTCGTTCTTCAATTAGTTGAATTAATTGAACTCCTAGATATAATGCCTCAGCTTCTCATGTGGTTTTCATTTATTGAAACTGGGGTGATTAATTGTCTACTATTTTCTTGACCGGTATGTCTTCCCTAGTATCTTCATGTAATTATTGACTGGTGTTTCTTGAAAAGTGTATCATTTCTCGTCTCTCCCACATTCTCACTACTTATTTTATAATTTTGCTGTGAGAGAGGATATTAATATATAGTGGTCCTGGATATATATGGTGCTGGAATTCTTAATTTTCTTGGTGTATAGAGGGAGCTCAGCACGACATTTCATTGTAATAACAACTGCTAGTCTAACAGTTTTTCTCAGACCTTGTGCTTTTTATAAAATAAACAACTTGCCTTCTGAAATGTTTTACCAATACATCTTTCATTCAGCTTATGTACTAAGTTATACATCCTTTTTTGAAAAATAAAATCAGTCATTTGTTCTACAAGCAAAGTTCAATCTATATTATTTTGTATATATTCCTTTTTTTTTTTAAAAAAAGGAAAATTATAGTGAGATTATTCTTTGTATTTCTCTGATTTGCAGGAAAGTATGATGATGGATTTTTTTAGTAACTTTTACTGATAAGGAGTCTTTGCCCCTATGTGACTGATGCCGATGCATATTGCATAGTTCATTATCTTTACTACTGCAGGAAAATAATAGAAATGCTAACCACTGCTATCACCTACTGTGAGTGAACCTTTACTAATAAAATCTCTGTTCCAAGCCCAGGTAATGTATGTTGCATGAGTTATCCTACTCTGATCCTTCCTCTTTTTTTAACTAATAAGCCACATCTGAACTCTTACTGCTACACGTGACAAGCTAGGGTGAGGAAACATCATCTAATTTTATTTTAATTTTTGGTATAAAACATCATCTAATTTTAATCTCAACAAAGTAATTTTTTCTTCTATGTGATCATTTTTTTCCCTCATCGTTGTTTTCTTGCCTCAGACTGCTAGGTTTTCTCCCTGTTTCAATGGAGAAAGCAATCAATGAGTGGACTTACATACGAATCTTGGTAATTCATTACGGTTAAGGAGATCATGAGCAGCAAGTGTTCAGTGTATTACTGGCCAGTTTCTGTAGATTGATTGTGAATTCCTAGATTTGATAATTTGCAGCTTAGGTTTCCTACTCTGCAGCTTCGGTTTCCTATTCTCCTGTAGAAACAATTGCCAGTGATGATTCATCCCATTTGCTTCTCTTTCTGTGCGTGCCTGTTGATAGCATTTTAACTCACAAAGGCTGTAATCTTCATCCTTCTTGCAATTGTTTTATGGTGCCATTAGAACTTTATTGTAGGTATTTGTACATGCTGTGAGTATTGTCCTCTTGGTTGATTAAACACATCATCTTGATGTCCTATAAGCTAGAAATCAATTAGTTACTTCTTATTTACTACTTTGGTCCTTTACTTATTATTATTGACAGCTGGTCTTGAAGTCTCAAGTTGGGTGGTGTTGTGTAGGCCTCATTTTTCCTTAGAAATGATTGAATGACAAATGGTGAAAACCAATGAATAATGTATGAGAAATCTGACGAATTTATGTAATGATCTAGACGTGAGGAAGAGGCAGTTGTATATGCTTAAGTTGGAAAGGAAGGTCTGGCTGGATGTATTTGTAGCTGTGCCTTTTCTCTAATACCAGTAATGTTGGTTTTAATAGTTTATGCTCCTTTCCTTGGCAAGACTTATCTGACAGCACACATCTTACATGATCTCTAGATATCCCCCACCCCCCACCCCACCCCGGGTGCATGTCAATAGCCACTCTCCCTAGCCATGTTGTTACATACTTGTGACTGCTGAAGTTGATAAAACGTGAGAAGCAGAAGCCACTCTGCACTTGCTTTGGAACCTAACCTGTCTGAGTGTTACAGGATTGGTGGTATGGTTTGGTACATGGTACAGGACTTTTCTAGGTACGTGGTATGAGGGATATACTTAGTCAGTTTGCTATTTCGGATTAAAATTTGCTGAACTAGATCACTAAGCATAAGCTATGTGACACAAGGGTTACAATATGCTATTTAAAATAGCAGCAGCTGCACAACATTGTGGCTTTGTGCCAATTGAAATTCTACCGTACAGACTTTTTTAACTTTTACCCTAATAATTTTAATCCTATCAGTATAGGAGGTCCACACACCACAGCACAGTATTTGTTCTATTATCACTTATAGTCCACTAATTGAATGGCCCAAAGTTAGAGAAGGCCCGTTTGAATTTATTTTTTGTCATTGCCTTTTAATGATGCTGTGCGTTTTGCACATTGCATCAATTAGGGTCTAGTATCTTCAATCCCGTTCGCTCCCATTGTCCCGTTCAGCTTCATCTTCTCGTACTATTCACGAGTCACAACTTCACAAAAAACGTTATTTGTCCAATTAAAATATTTTAACTTCCATCTAATCTTCTCAAAAAAAAACGTTATTTGTCATTGATTAAAAAAAATATTTTAACTTTCAGAAATCAAAATTGAAATTTATCAAAATAAAAATTGATTTGATTTGATTTTATTATTTTACATTTTCTTATGTGATTAGAGATAATTATTAAGAAAATAGTAATTTATTCATTTCAAATCAAATCAAATCCTACCAAATTTTATCAAATTTAATGAAATTTCTAAAACAAAATGATTGAAATCCATGAGATTTTAGAAATCAAATCATTTCCTATTTTTTAATATTTCAAACACAATTTAATTAAATTTAATTTACAAATCAAATTATTTCTTATTATTTTACATTCCAAATACACTCACAGAAAAGTTACAGTAACATACAGTCTGATTTGACATCTCTTCCACATAAATCTACGATATAAATACAATATGCATATTTTAATTGTACGAGAAACATTATCCTAACTTCACGCAGCCTTGCGTCGACATCTTCTCCAATTTTCTGTAGAACCTGCAAAACAGTCTCGCTGCCACATAGAACGCGTCTGTCTCCCTCTTGCGGCTTCTTCTATAGCTTTCTGCACATAGCCACGCAACAATGACGGATGGATAAATTTTAAGTATAAAGGCAAAAGTAATGTTATCAATATAAAATTATAAAAAATTTAATAATTATATTTATATATAAAAAATATATTAATATAAAATTATAAAAATCAATTTATAATTATTTTTTTACAATTTTTTTTTTATATGAATAATTTTTATTTTAAAAATATTGAATAATTTTTCTCTATATATGCAATCAAATAATCATTTAATCATTCATCTTTTATATGATTGTATAGATAATTATTTATGATATTCATAAGTTAAAAAATAAATGATTAAATAAAAAAAAACTCGAAAAATCTAAGAAGTATTACTAAAGCGTAACAATAAATAGAAAGAAGTGAGAGAAGACTTTAGTGTTTTGAATAATTGGTGAGAGAAGACTTTAGTGTTCTGAATATTTTAATAGACTTTAGTACTTTATTGACTCTAAATCACATAAGAATGGTGAGATATTTTAAAAAGTAATATTAAAAAATAAATTTTACTTCTTTGATTATATATTTATTAATTTATTTATATAAAAATAAAAATTATACATATATAAAAAAAATAATATATATATATATATATATATAAAATAAAAAAAGTTTTTAATTGAGCGGGGACATGAGTCCCCACTCTCTATAACCTGGGTTCGTCCCTACCACGCAATCACAACCCAACATGGAAGCCTTCTTCCTCTATTCTTTTGTAAAATTGTAACGCTGCTTTCAACGTTTAGGGTCGCAAACGACCCACGTTTCATTCCCAAACGTGGTAACTAGAGTATTTCAGCGAACCATGTAACACACTTTGAACTACCACAAAAGTAGTAGCATTGTACATATAGTTCATATTCATCTCAGTTAAATTTAATGGGAAAAAAATCTAATTTGAAACACCCTATTTCACTAAATAGAATTTGAAACAGCCCATATGCACTTCCTTAAATAAAAATATAGAAAAAGGTTCATCCTTCTCAATGTTAAAGTTAATGAAAAAAGAAAAAAGAAATCAATCTCAAAAAGACCATTTCCCAAAATAGAAATTGAAACACCCAAAATGCACTTCGTCAATTAAATCTGTAAGAGAAAAAGGATAAGATTCAGTTAGTTAGCAGTTATGCTCAGTTAGTTAATAGTTATGCTAGCTAAGCTAGACAGTTATTTTTGGTTAGAAATAGAATGTATATATAAACAACATATTGCACAAAGAATCAAAGTAAGAATACAGTTCACGTATTTCAATTCTGTTTTCAGTTTTCATCTAAGATCTCTCCTCTCGTTTTCTTTCTTTTCAACCTGGTTCTTGGTACCTTATTACATGGTATTAGAGCTTAAAGTTATAACATGGCTTCTGATCAAGATTCATCTATGGCAACAACAAAAGTTGCAAGCCAATTTGTGGTTTAGACATTCATCTTGGTCATGCATCTTCTCAAGTGGTGACTCAAGTGTTGACGTCTTGTAAATTTCCTTTTTCTATTTGTAAATCTTAGTTAAAAAGTGTTTGTGAGGCTTGTTGTACGGGAAAATCTCATCAGCAGCCCTTTTCTAGTTCATCTTCTGTATACACAGCATTTGGGGACCAGCTCCTGTAAATGCTTTGGATGGTGCTAGATACTATATTTTGTTTGTTGATGCCTATTCTAGATACTTCTGGATTTATTTGATGCATTCTAAGTCTCAGATATTTTCTTTTTTTCTCCAATTTAAGCAAATGGTTGAGCTACAACTAGGTACTAAACTAAAAGCATTACAAATTGACAATGCAAAAGATTTTTTGGTTTTTTCTAAATACCTGCAATCTCATGGTATTATCCATCGTTTAACTTATCCTCATGTATACCAACAGAATGGTAGTGTAGAAAGAAGGCACAAGCATGTTATTGAAATAGGATTGACATTGCTTGCTACTTCCTTCGTTCCATTAAAATTCTGGGGCGATGCTTTCTTATATGCTGTTTCTGTCATAAATACACTGCCAACTCCAATGCTATCTAATCTGTCCCCCTTTGAGACCTTATTCCACAAGTAACCATCATATCATAATTTCAAGGTCTTTGGATGTGCATGTTATCCATTCATCAAACCTTATAATAGGTTCAAAATGGATTACAGGTCTGTTCAGTATCTATTTCTAAGCTTTGCTCCCTCACATAAAGGATTCAAATGTCTATCTCCTTCTGGAAAATTTTACTTCACTCCTCATGTTGTATTTGATGAATCACTTTTTCCATTTAAGTCTTCTTCCAGTTCTTTTTCTTTATCACACTCTTACTCATCCTGTTCTGGTGTTTTTGTTCCTTCTATTCCTTTGCTATCACCAAGTGCCCCACCTGCACTTAGACATTCTTGTCCTAATATTACATTAGATCATATTTCTATGTGTAATGTCCTGAGACTGCTAGCAGGATCGATGAGTGTCCCCACAAACCAACACGGGTCTTTTCAGCATGCTTTGTCCTCACTCACACGCATCTTAGGAAACTTCCCAGGAGGTCACCCATCCCACAAGTGCTCCAAGTCAAGCACGCTTAACTATGGAATACTTATGTTCTTGACTCCCGAAAAGAAAATGCATCTTGTTGATATGGGTGGTGCTAATCAATTCCTTTAAGCTATTCTTAACTATGCAGTCCCATACCTGCACAATCTCTGGATCCCTCTCATTCCGGTGTGAATTCAGTTCATTCATGTGTCCCTCCACCTAGAAGCCTGCCAGGAGCCGCTCCTTGTTCGTGCTTCATCTTTTAGCACCGGCGACCACTCCTCGCTCTCGTCGGCTCCAGGTGTCACATGCCCACCAGCTTCCGTATGGTTCGTCCCCGAACCATACCGTACTGGAAGAGGTCCCGTTTCTGATACCATTTGTAACGTCCCGAGACTGCCTACAGGATCGATGAGTGTCCCCACAAACCAACACGGGTCTTTTCAGCATGCTTTGTCCTCACTCACACGCATCCTAGGAAACTTCCCAGGAGGTCACCCATCCCACAAGTGCTTAAGTCAAGGACGCTTAACTATGGAGTACTTATGTTCTTGGCTCCCGAAAAGAAGATGCATCTTGTTGATATGGGTTGTGCTAATCAATTCCTTTAAGTCATTCTCAACTATGCAGTCCTATACTTGCACAGTCTCTGGATCCCTCTCATTCCGGTGTGAATTCAGTTCATTCATGTGTCCCTCCGCCTAGAAGCCTGCTAGGAGCCGCTCCTTGTCAGTACTTCACCTTTTAGCATCGGTGACCACTCCCCTTCTTCGTCGGCCCGGGTGTCACATTATGCCTAATATGTTTCATGAACAGGATTCTATTTCTTAGCAGGGTATTGCTTCCACAGTGCCTGTTGTTGAACATCAAGAATATTCAACCTCATCACAACAATCTTCATTTGCTACTTCTATCATTCATAATACTCATCCTATGGTAACCAGGGCCAAGGCTGGTGTTTACAAGCCAAAAGTCTTTTCTGCTACCTTGGAACCATCTTTTGTGTCTCAAGCTCTTACTCAACCACATTGGCAGCAAGCTATGACTGATGAATACCATGCATTACTCAAAAATAATACCTAGTCTCTTGTTGAACTTCCTCCAAACAGAACTGCCATTAGCAACAAGTGGGTGTTTCGAGTAAAATACAAATCAGATGGATCTATAGACAAGTATAAAGCAAGATTAGTTGTTAAAGGTTTTAATCAAAGACCTGGTTTTGACTTTACTGAGACATTTAGTCCAATAGTCAAATCTGTCACAATCAGGTTGATACTCACTATGGCTTTAGCTAAGGACTGGTCTATCCATCAACTTAACATCAACAATGCCTTTTTAAATGGATATCTATAAGATGAAGTTTATATGCAACAACCTCAGGGCTTTGTACTTGGCAATTCTCATTTGGTATGTAAGTTTCATAAAGCTTTGTATGGGCTTAAGCAAGCCCCTAGAGCTTGGTTTCACAAGCTTTCTGCTACTCTATGTTCCCTTGGGTTCACTGCTATAAGATCAGATGTCTCTCTATTCACCAGATTTTCACTTACCTCTACTACATTCATTTTAGTCTATGTTGATGATATTTGAGTTACTGGTTCTTCTAAATCTAACATCTTGTCTCTGATCAGCTCTTGAAATTTCACATTTGCTCTAAAGGATTTGGGACAATTGCATTATTTTCTTGGTATTGAAGTGAACAGAACTCAACCTAGTGGTTTGCATTTGTCTCAAACCAAATACATCCATGATCTATTAACCAAAGCTAATATGCTTAATTGTAAGCTTTTTTCCACTTCCACAACTGCTCATCTCAGGCTTTCTGCTACAGGTAGCACTCCATTTTCAGATCCTAGTCTTTATCGATCAATTGTGGGCAGTTTGTAGTATATAACAATAACTAGACTTGAAATTTCTTTCTCAATGAATAAGGTCTACCAATTTATGCAGTCTCCCATGGACCATCACTGGAAGGCTGTTAAACGGATATTGAGATACCTCTATGGTATTGCTTCCTATGGCTTATCTCTTCAAAAATCATCTCATCTAGACCTCTGTGGTTTCACTGATTCGGACTGGGGTTCTGACCCCGATGACCAAAAGTCTACCAACGGATATTGTGTCTACTTTGGGCGTAATTTAATATCTTGGTCCAGCAAAAAACAACGTCCAGTATCTCGCAGCAACACTGAGACAGAATATAGAAGCCTTGCTGCTTTGGCTGATGAACTTCTCTGGGTACAAGCCTTAATGCATGAACTCAGATTGCCACTGCCTAATCCTCCCAAGGTCTACTGTGACAATCTTAATGCTGTGCTACTAGCTGCCAATCCAATTCTTCACCCTGGCACTAAGCACTTTGAAATTGATCTACATTTTGTTTGAGATCAAGTCGTATCTCACAAGTTGCAAGTTAGTCATATACCAACACATAAACAAGTTGCTGATATATTGACCAAGACTATTTCCAGCTCATTATTCACAGCATTTTGGGATAAACTCAAAGTTGAACCACTTCAACTGTTGAGTTTGAGGGGGATGTAAGAGAGAAATGGTGCGATTCAGTTAGTTAACAGGTATGTTCAGTTAATTAATAGTTATGCCAGCTAAGCTAGACAATTATTTTTGGTTAGAAATAGAATGTGTATATAAACAACATATTGCACAGAGAATCAAAGTAAAAATACAGTTCACGTATTTCAATTTTATTTTCAGTTTTCAACTGAGATCTCTCCTCTCGTTTTCTTTCTTTTCAATCTGGCTCCTGGTACCTTACAAAATCATAGGAAAAAAAGTTTCCAACAGGAAAATTGGATACACAGAAGGAAATATCAGAACCTAAGAAGGAATGAATTGGTAAAATACCTCTGCTTTCTCAACAGCACCATGGTCTTCAACAATCTTTGCAAGCTCATCGTTGGTGACAGTGCGGGGAATGTTCCCAAAGTAGAGCCTCCTGGCAGCCTCGGTTTGGGGTCCGGCGAGGTGACCGCAGCTTCTTCAGCCATGGCAAAGGGTCTCCGAAAACGGTGTCTGGGAGTTTCAACAGCGAGAGAAGGCACCAACTTGAGAATGGGTTGCAAGTGGGTCGTTGTTGTGGTTTTCAAATTCAGAGTGGTGTGAGTGGAGGAACTTGATGGTCTTTCTAAATTACACCCACATTTATGTATTTTTCCTTTAATGATCCACAGATCCAGGAAAAATGAACATCACAAAAAGTTTTTAATCTTTACTAAACATACAACCATTTTAATAAGTGAAAGAATAAAAATAAGAGACATCAAGTTATTGAAACCTAAACGAAAGATGAGTATAACTTAAAAGTTTAAGAATAATTTGATATTGAGAAAATTTAAACAAATTGTGGGGAAGATAAGAATAACTTGCAATTGAGAAAATAAAATAAATCATACTTAAAATTTTATGTGCGTTTATACATATGAAAACACATATTGTAGGTTTTCTCATCAATCAAAAACTGGACTAGAGAAATGGCTTGACTCACTCAAATATACTGCCTCATAATTTATATATAAAAAATACATAAACTCACACTTCATGGTTCAAAATTATCTAAAACAAGGCTCTAACAAACACCGTTCATTTTCTCATTCATCTTCTTCCTCTCCATCACAAATTTCTTCCAAGCTGAAGTGATTTCTCTTTGTGTCTCCAGAGCACTCTTCTTAGCAATCACCACTTTGCCATCATTGTTTGCACTTTCTTCTCCAGTAACTGTTAGGGTGGTGCTAGTTAGTACCTTTGCGGGAAGCAAATCCAGCTCGTGCAACACTTTCTGGACATCAATGACAAGACGCTCCGCAAGGGTACGTGAAAAGTCCTCCCTGATGACAACACGGAGCACAGTCACATGTTGTGCATCTGGGGGCATGGTGTATGCTGGCACTATCCAACCAAAGCGCCTCAGCAAATCAGAGATTTGGAATTCATCAAAGTGGCTGTGGTCCTTCAATGTGAAGGCCACCAATGGCACACCATCGTCTTTGGATACAACGTCAAAGTGACCTGTTTTCTCGAGTCCCTCCTTAAGTACCATCATGTTGTCTCTGCAGTTTTCCATTACATTTTTATACCCCTGCAAACCCAATTAGGACCAAGAATTATATGATCAAGTTTTAGAAAGAGTACTAGGATCATGTCATTTGCATAAACAAGGAGTAACTAAGTTGAGTGTATTAAGTTAATTATATCATTAATTATGATATATTATAGTAATTAATTATTAATTAATTATAATAGTTATCTATTAATTAATGATATGATTGGCTTAGTTCACCCAATTTGGATGGTCCATGTATAACTAAGAAAAAAAAATAGCTTTAAGTGTGTGAATTAAAAGTGTAGAGTAACACCACATCAATTATAAAGTCTTAATACCTCATAACCCAAACGAATTAGTTGGTAGTACTGAGCAATAACTTGGCTAGAACCTGCATTGCATATTTTATGAAAGTTATCAGTATGACCATGCATATAAACTAAAAAATGGTACAAAGTGAAAGTAATTCAGGTCTGTTCTAGTTAGTGGTTAGACCAATTGAGTGTGTCAATTATATGTTACCTTTGGAGAAGTTGAGGGTGAAGGTGGGTTGATCAGCTCCGAGATAGTTAATGTGGAAGATGAGTTCCTCAGGAAGGTCTTCCTTGCTTCTCCAAATGACCCAACCAATTCCAGCATAGACTAGACCATATTTGTGTCCACTAACGTTGATGCTCTTCACTAGTGGTAACCGGAAGTCCCACTCAAGCTCTGGATAAAGAAATGGTGCAATGAATCCACCGCTGGCTGCATCCACATGAATTGGAGTGTCCCATCTATACCAAAGATTTCACATGTCAATTCAAATCTAAACTTCAGTTTAAACTTGGTATACAAAATAAGCAGCAGTTAAGCCTCAATCAATCTGTGCAACATGTTGGAAATTTAAACTTGATGTATTTACTTAATTATTATTCATGTATTGGCACATTCATGATAGAGCCATTTGTATATTTGTGTATAGATGTGAATATAAGAGTTCCTTAATTATGTTGCATGATTTCTAATTAATGCACTCAGAGGGAAAGAAAGAAAGAGAGAGATATACCCGGTTTCCTTATTCTTTTCGATTAGGAGATCGTTTAAGCGCTTGACATCTTCAAACTCTCCGTTTAGTGTGGAACCAAGGATAGCGGCAACACAAATGGTGTTCTCATCCACCATTTCTACAGCTTTTTCAGGGTCCATTACATAGTATCCTTCACGCAGCTTGACCTCTTTCAACTCCACCTCGAAGTACCTTGCAAATTTCTCCCAGCAAACCTTCACATGAGTAGAATTAAACTTGATTAATGAGATTATTAATATTAGTGCTAGAGTTTTAAGAAACAATTATCAATTAACAAGGCGAAAGTTTTAAGTGATGCTCTTGTAAAAATGGCAGAATAAAAATGTTTCTGTACCTGAACATTGGCACCAGTGACAATGTTGGGATTATCATAAGGCTTCCCTTCTTTTTTCCTTCTGTTCTGCCACTTCCTTTTGAATGCCAATCCAGCCAACATTATGGCCTCTGATGAGCCAACCGTGCCGACACCAACTGCAGGCTCTGCCTCTTGAAGTGGTGCATTGAAAAGATGAGCTATCATGTTAACACACCGATTCTGCATGCATGCATAGAAGTCATAATGGTATTGTCAGATCTATACATAGTGCACAAATCAACTTTGCTCGAAATGTGATTGGCTTTATATTATACACTATAACTAGAATATATATATATATATATATAAACAATCTTTTGGTCTATGAGAGATACATCTTTTATCAATTTAGTCTTTAAAACTTAAAATTCTCAATTTTTTAACTATTCCATCCGCTTGAGTTTAACAATGTTAACTTTAAAAGCTTATTTGAAATGTTAAAAGATGACATGACATTTTAAGTTAACCAATTAGACCAAAATAATGTCGTTGGATCAAAATACATCTCAAAAAGGTATATAGATACTTTAAAATAAAATATTATGTGCGCACACAAGCACCAAGTGACATCATTTTAACCTAATTGGCTGAGTTTGATATGTAATATCATCTTTTAATATTACAAATTAGCTTTTAAAGTTAATATTGTTAAAATGAAAAAAATTAGAGATTTCAAATTTGAAGGACTAAATTAATAAAATTTATTTTTAAAGGAAATTAATAAAGGATATATTTTCTAGGAGTCAAGATAAGGCTATATTATATTATGCTAGTGTTAGAAAACAAGAGCTTATTTGTCCTTGTTGTCTCAAATACATGTGCTTATTAAGGAGGTGAAGCAGTTCGGAGGGAAGTGAAAATTGAGTTGGATTGAAAGTTTTTAATTCACTTATTGTTACTTAGTAATTTTCACTTATCGAGTATGATTTTTTTTTTTTTTTGGGTTACAAAGGGAGTATATGACTAGTGCATGAATGGGAGGAGAATAGTAAGCTGGCTTTGTTGGGATTCGATCTCTAGATCAAGCAATCCTTGAAAAAATTTGGTGTCAGTTAAATTAAGAATGTTGAGCAATTTTTTTATCTCTTTAATTTTTCACTCTTTAAACAAGCAAACATAGTATATTTTGAAATGTTTTCAATATAAGTTACAACAGCTGGTGGGATGATTAGAATAGCAGCAACTGCCAAAAATGACAAGGAAAAAACATTACGGGGGTTAAAGTCATTTAAAGAACTTGGTATCAATTTTTTTCGTAAGATAACTTTTTGTTGTTGATAAATTTGTAAGATAACTTCTAAACTACATGAATTACTGCCAAAAAAAAAATAATGCTACAATTGTAACTAAATATAATATAATGTTTAAGAGTTATAACTTGAGTGGTGTTAATTCATTTAGAGATCGCTTATTCGCATAATTCCTTCTTCTTCACATTAGTTCTTAAATCTACTAAAAAGCAATTAAAAAAATCTACACTGAAGTACATTGTTTTGTAAGATCAACTGTCTGAGTTAATTATAAGTTTTCGTATGAATTTGTATGTATTTATAGCTTTACTCATTTTGATTAGGATAATCCTAAATCACCCAACTATTTATAGTGTCCCCAAGCTAGTGCGTTGTTATTAACTTATTATGCATGAGGAAATATAATTTAGTTAGCCCCAAACACTTGTAACTTGGTCTTCCTCCTTTGCACCACATGTGATTGTTGGCATATATGTAAGTCCTCACTCTCTTCGGTCTTAATTATCAAACAACTTATACAGACTAGATTATAAAAAATAATGTCTCACCCAATAATCTAACATTCATAACACCACGCATGCCAAGAGCTGTATAGATGTGAGTAATGTTATATATACAGATAAAATTCTTCACAAATCTTTTAATATTATATTACAACCATTCACTTTTTCCCCCTCTCTCTCCTTTTTTTTTTCTTCACATCTAGTACTGTCTCTCAAGTTTAAGGATAAATTTTACTGCACAGTTATAAGGCTTGCGATGTTGTATGATACTAAATGTTGGGCGGTAAAAAATCAGTAAGAGCATAAGACTAGTGTCGTAGAGATTAGGATGTTGTGTTGGATGTGTGACCATACAAAACAAAATAAGATTAGGAATGAATGTATTAGAGAGAAAGTAGGAGTAACACTTATTGTGAAAAAGATGAAAGAATCTCTGTTTAGGTAGTTTGGATATGTAATGAGAAAATTCTTAAAAACTCTTGTAAGAAGAGTAGAGCAGATAGAAGATAGCTCAATAGCTAGAGGTAGAGGGAGACCAAGAAAGATTACAGGTGAAACAATTAAAAAATATTTAAATTTAAATAGTCTTTTCGAAGACTTGATTTATGATAAGATACAATGACGTTATTTAATCCATGTAACTGACCCAACTTAATGAAAAAAGACTTGATTGTTATTATAACATATACATAAACTATGTGCAATGAACATGTACCCTAATAATTACAGCCATTTGTAGTCCTTCATCCATGTGATGTGATTAACTAATGAAAATATTTTACTGAAAATCATTCAAAGAAATTAAAAGGCGAATTTTATCAGCTTTTCAGCAATCATACGGGGAAAGAAAAATATAAGGAAAATTGCCCCACAGATGTCATCTCAGATATTTGACCTAATTTCTTTGTATAGAAAAGAGAAAAAGCTGACTTTCACTTTATAAAGAGCAAGTTCTTTTCCACGTAATTGGTGACACAATTTCATTTAGATAGAATTTGATTCCAACTTCAACTAGAGTTTTTTCTTTTTAATTTTTTTAATTTATTATCATATATCCATTTTATTATTTATTTATATTATTTAATTAAATTAATAAACTCATAATAATAAATTTAAAAAAATTAAAGAAAAATAACTTCTCTTAAAATTAGAATCTAAGTTCTTTCCATTTCATTTTTGGCTCCAGGTCTCATTGGGACTTAGGAGGCCCCATTAGACTGGTAGAGTCTAGGAGATTCTCACCAGAGGCCTAGAGGCGGAAGAAGAATGAAAATGAAGGGATGTTTCATCACTCCCATCAAAACTGGAAAGCACTGGCTGTACAATTTTTTTATTGTTGCTGTATTGGATCCCAGTTTATGTTTTTTATTTATTTATTTAAGGTAAACGATTTTATCTTTATTTTCTCTATTTTGAGCTTTTCTGAGTGTAAATTGTTTGTCTAACACAAGTCCGTGGCAACTGCCAAAGCAGAAGACCAGCCCAATGTACTGCAATTGGACCACGGGTTCATATTAAGCCTCAACATTAAATAGGATGCGTGATTGGCGACAAAAGCAACCAAGAAAATCAAAAGGAAAGAAATGAGTCTGATTGAAAGACACATGATTCGTGACACGGATTTAGGAATATTAGAATATACAAGTCCACAAAAGACTGCCACGTATTTACTCACAGCCAGCGGTCCTCATTTCTGACAATAACTTGTGGGTCACCCTATATTGAAAAATGAAAAAGGTTCAACGTTGATTGGGGGCTTTGTTTAGAGAGAAAAAGAAAAACAAAGAAAAATGAGGTTGACACTTCAACCAACCACCATCCTTTCCTGTTCGGTTAGAACCGTTTCTAAAACCTTCTTTAGATCCATGATTTTGATTGGTACATAATTCATGAGTTAAGTTTTTTAAAAAATATATATATATCATGACCTTAGATAGAAGAAAAAAAAAAAAAAAAAATAAGGTAGTGTTATAGTTTGTTGATTTGTTTTTTGTATTTATTTTCAGTTTATATATTTTTATTCATGATTATAAAAATATTACATTATTTTTACGTTATTTCTTGTTTTAAATTTTTTAAAATAAATGATAAAAATAATATTTACAAAAGTTTAAAAACAAAAATAAAATAAAAATATATTTACTAAAAATAAAAATAAAAAACAAATCAGGCGTCATTTTTCGCTACCAGAGCGGGCTTATCTCGGCTTTATTGAAGAGCTATGATCTTTCCTTTTTGAGTGAAAGTAGAGCCATGATCATGATGGGCCATTCTTTTGTCATTTTTGTGATTTTAGTAAGGTGTCATCCATGTTATGATTTTTGTTTGAATTTAATTTAATTGTATTATTAATGTAAAAATATTTTATACTATCAAATTATTATATATTATCATATTATAAAAAATATTTAATTTTTATAATAATTATCTAGAAAATTATATATCTATAATTAATTAATGATGTAAAAACTTTGCATTACATCAAAATTAATCTCTTTTTGTTTTGGATAATACACTATATAAGATTCATTAACTAATAGAAGTTATGATTGTTATCAAAATTTACTACTTAGTTAAAATAATAAATTTAATAAAAACATATTATTTAAAATTTTTAATAAATTGTAAAAGATTTAAAACAATTAAATTAGACCACGCATTTATATAAAATTATATAATCGTGTTTTATCTTTTTAAAGTAAGAAGTCTATAAGGACATATGAGACATGACAGAGGATAGATCCAACAATGAAAATATTCTTAAAGACATTTTCTTATATGCTTCATGGTTTGAATCTTTTGATAATTTATTTACTCTTAGAGAATGCAATGGGGTACCTGATTTACTACTAGCAAATCATGCTAAGGAACATGAGTTAGTTTCTTGGGTGGACAATCCACCAGATTTCATAACTCATTCCTTGAGACTGGATGTTTCTTCTTCTTAATTAAATGCATTTCAGTTCAAAAAATGATATATTCAAAAAGAAAATAATAATTGTGCATATTATTTAAAGTACACGTATAATCTAAATTATTTTTAAAAATGTATAACAAAATTTATAATAATATCCACTAAAAAAGTATATGAATATTTTATTTAAGAAAAACGTCCCAGTCTACATATATACAAAATATTAAAGAAAAGGAAAAGTCCCACTCTAGCCTTGGCTTGGCAGAAACAAAATAATATTTAGCATTCCGTAAGTCAAACAAATTACAAATAGCTAATCTGACGGTAGCCTAGTTAGAGGAGACACCCTAGAGACGCTAGAACCAATGAACAAGTGGGATCTTAACTATTCCCACAAAACTCTCGTCTCACCAAAATTAAACCACACTGCATCTGAATTGTTCGTCATGTTCCATTCACTCACCTAAAATAGATCATGCCCGGGCCAAGGCATGCCTCATCGATAAATACAATTAATTACTAAAAGTTTTATTTGTCTCTAACACCCCACCCTGTTATGTAGTAAGAATTGACACATTTTTAAATTATTTAAGACATGGTAAATTAAAGAGACAAAAACTAATCTTAAATAAATTTGTGTATAAATTGAGTAAATAAGAGTGTGTTAATTTTTAATTTAATCTAAAATATATTAAAATTTTAATCCATTAATAATTTAATTATAAATACATCTTATTTACTTACTTTATACACCATCACACTATAGAGGTAATGTTATTTTCCTAATCCCACTCATTAAACAAAAAAAATGAATATTTTATGTCTTTTTCTTAATTAGAGCAAATAGTAATAATAAACGTGTGGTGTGGGACTTGCCTGGAGCTCAGTGGTGACAGGGTACTCGTCCATGTCGACATAGTTCTTGTTAATGGCAGCCATGATGAGCTTGTCACACTCAGGCTCCATCCACGTCGTCACGAAGGACGCCAGGTTCAGCCTCGGGTTCCCATCCAGCATCAGCTCATCGTTTATGATCTGGTACGCCGCTTCCTTCGGGATCGACTGCTCCGGCATCTTGAACCTGCACACCACTCATCATCTTCATCATTCATATCCATCTTACACACAGAAGATGCATGCATGTATGTATGTATGTATGTACATATGAACATGAGTATGATCATATCAAAGATGTTCGGAATAAAGGCCCATTGAATTTTAAGTATAAGTCCGACAGAGAAATTATTATATGAGAAGAAGTAGTTATGGGGATAACAAATAAAATAATAATTGAAGATCATATGATATCTATATATCAGATCTAGAGAGATCTTTGGTGATGGTGATGATCGATGATGGTTAATTGAGTTGTATATATATACCAACCTGGGAAGGGAGGCGCGGACATAGCGTGAGGCAAAGGTTGAGTGGACAGAGACGTCTGTCTGGGAGGCGGTTTTGGAGAGAACCATGATGTTTATAGAGTGAGAAATGATGAGTTGATGAATTTGGGGGTGAGGAGAGGAGAGGAATTTGGGGCTTAAATAGAGAGGAGAGTGGCGATGCTAATTAAGCGTCGGATGAAGCCATGTGTAAGGAAGGAAGGAAGGAAGTGTCCTTTTTTTTTTTTTTTGGTTTCTATGAAAACTGTAAAGGAAAGCTTTTATGATTTGTCTAACAAAGTAACCCAACTACGCGTTTCTTTTCTTTCTTGAGAAACCAGACACTGTTTTTAACTTCCACAGGAAGATTCTGGAGAGGATTTCGCCTTTTAGCTAAATTGTGCAGATTGTTATGGATTTTAAAACAAAATCAGGTTCAACTTAAATTTCATTCGGTTGTGATTGATTCTGATTTTAAGTTTAAGATAAATTAAACTCAACTTTGGTGAAGTGGGTGACATTTGTTGTGTGTATATATATACATAGAGAGAGAGAGAGGTACAGAGAAATAGACTACTATAATTAAAAATGAATAAGTAAATTAAAATATGTTGCACACCGCGTAAAGTTTTTGTGACGATTTGCATTTAATTATGAGGTCGTTTTTTAAATGGGGCTATTGATTGTGGTTATCGCTTGCCACTACGCCATCATAAAGCACTGTGCGCTTCAAAAAAAAATTTAAATTAATGTACAATAAGTGGCATCCCGGTAATGGCACTTGATTACGAAAGATTGTGAGAGACGGAACATTTTGCATATGATTCCAAAAAAATATCTCAAGTCTAGCTATTCACTCCAGAAAGAAGTACGACTAGGGTATAAATTACATTCTCATTAGCAAAATTACTCTTGCTCTAATGCAAATTAGAAAGGAAAGGGGGAAAAAAAGCAACAGAAACATATCAATTTGTTTTTATATATCCTTCTTAGAAATATGGTGCGTATTCCTTCGGGCTTTGGTCTAATATCGATGTCAGATCCTTTGGATTTTCTTAAATACGTGATAATGAAATCAAAGTCATTGCAAAATTGTAATGTCACAAGCCTCAGTAGAGAAAAAAAAAATCAATGACACATGCTGTGGACTGCAAATGTTTAATTTTCAAATTCACATTAAGAATGAGAAATGTTTTATGTATAATTTTTTAATTTTTATATGTATATTATATTTATACTATATATTAATATAAGAAAATATTAAATTATTTTGTATGTGATTATAATATTATTGTAGAATATAAAATAAATTTGTGAGTGAGTTAAAAAAATTAAATGTATAAAAGTTGAACAAATAATGAAATTAAGAAAAAAAATATTTAAAATGCTTTTTAATAACCATATGGGTGAAGAAATCTTCTTATAACTTTAATTATTTTTTCTTTTTTTTTTCTTCCAATAAACTATCAGTAGAGAATTTGAGAAAGATGATCAAACGAAGGAAAACAGGCATAAATAGGTTATGGATGACTAGGAAACAACATTCTTCATGAACAAATGATGCAGGGCAGAAGGAATAACGAAGAAGAAGGAAAAGTAACGTACTACTAGTCTAATAGTTGGTGCATGATCCCACAGTCGTCTTGGTTAACAAAAAAGCCAATGATATTCTTTGTAACTTGTTTTGATTACTTTATTTATTTCTTTTGGTACATTGATTACTTTATTTTAGTGAAAAGGATTTTACAAAGGCAATTATTGTGGATTTTGTTACAAATTTGATGAAGTATATATAAGGAAAGCATACTAGTATGTTATGTTATGGCTAGCCTCTTAAATCTAAATACTAGAATGTATTGATATATAATTTATTCAATATCAAATTTTTATATTATGACAATTTCGGCCTAAAACTCTTTAAATTGATGGTACATATCATTTTAATTCGTAACTTTATTATTTTATGTGCTAGATATCATCTATGCAACATATTGTGTTTTGCTCATTTATAGAAATATACTTTAAAATACTCTATTTTAGACTTTTAGTAAATAATTTAACATGTTAAACTAAAATAATTTTAAAAAATTTGCATGGGGTGACATAGTGAAAGCAAATTACATCTATTATAAAAAAATATGTAATTGATCTCT
Organism: Ormosia semicastrata; assembly: GCA_029884595.1. NCBI lineage: Eukaryota > Viridiplantae > Streptophyta > Magnoliopsida > Fabales > Fabaceae > Ormosia > Ormosia semicastrata. The sequence goes on from JAQQTO010000041.1 coordinate 6,423,422, forward strand.
AAGTAAACTTTGTTAAAGAAGAATCATACAATTTCGCTTTCAGTATGAAGGGAGTTGGAATCCTAGAACTGGTGCTTACTTATGACATAAGTATTTGACCCTGCCCCAACTACTTTTACAATTTTTTAGCAAAAGAAAATATTTAATATCTCTCTATTCAATTCTCAACAAATCCAACCACTTAAATTATACCAAAAGGAGGGATTGGATTTTTTTAAGAAAAATGATATGTGAATAATCTTTACTTAGAGAAAAAAAAAGTAATTTATGAGTAAAGTCATTGAACTATATATGAATTTACAAATAATAATAATAATAATAATCTATACTATTTAATAAAGGGAAATGTCCTTTTTGGTCTCAAACATTTTTTTCATTTTTGTCCTTTTATTTATTTAAAAACTGCTAAAGATTACTAAAAATTACTCCATTATTAAAATGGTAACCATTAACTTATTATTACCAAAAATTATTTTACATCTCTTATTTCTCACTTTTATATTTTTTTATTAAGAAAAAATTAATAATTTATAATTTATATGTGAATAATTTTATATAAATAAATAAATAATAAAAAATATAGATTCATAGGCAATCCTCTAATAATAATAATAATAAGTTTAGACATATCCAAGAAACGTAATTCAAGTGACGCGCTGTCTTTCAGAAAAATTGTTTAATCGCATACATAATCAAAGCTCATCTAAATCGTCTTACTTGAACTTTAACATATATTCTTTTTTTCTCTGCACCTCCTTCTTTGTAATGAAAAAGGAAGTATATTTAGTTTGTGTTTAGATTATAGTTGGTAAATTTAAGTTTAGTTAAAAGTGTATTTGTAAATTTAAATTTAGTTAAAAGTAAGTTTGTAGTAACGTAATTTATATTTAAAAACTTTTATGTTAAAAGTAAGTTTAATAACATAAATATAGGTAATAAAAATCATCAACGGACAAATTATAATCAAAAAGTAAGATTTTTTTACTTTTGGGCAAACGTAAGTTAAGAATCCAAACTTAGTTAAAACAGTGACAACTGAAATAAACCCAAACAAATTTGGACATCTTTCAAGAACGTTGAACGTGTGTATGAGGCTGCCAACTGATAATCAAACATGCACTTAGACTGTGTTTAGTTTATTGTTGGAGCATTGAAAGATGTGTTAATATGTTTGATAAAAAAATTTGTTGAGAAAATTTTGTTAACTTCTACGAAAAATAGTTCATAAACTTTAGTTAGAATTAAAGTAAGAATTTTTTTTTTTTATTGAGTAAAAATTTGTTAAAGAGTATTTTTCCTTTCTATTTTTTTTTTAAAATAATTTTAATTTTTTATCTAAATAATATTTATTTGTCAAACTCATTTTGAAATAAAAATTTTTAAATATAAATCACATTACTACAAATTTTTTTAATTAAATTTAAGTTTAAAAAATAAATGAACTCAAATATAAATTTACTAACTCTTATTCAAAAACACATTTAATAATATATAAAAATGATAAATTTTAATATAGAGAATTATTCATGCAGCATTATTAATTTTTTGCTAAATCTTTTCCTTCACCTCTGATAAGTAT